>JAUIZM010000012.1:7426678-7872640 GCA_030848705.1 Heracleum sosnowskyi | reverse complement strand
TCTTCTCTGACCAAATAATTTGCATTATATTGCAGGTAAGAAGGTGCAGTGAACGAAAATAAGCGGTCTCAATGCCACGTCTCAAATTATGATACCTTGTTCAAATAACAGAATAGAACCTTCCTGTATAGTCTGTAGTTCTCACTTTACTCCATATGTTCTGTCTGGGAGTATGATATGTTGTTGCCATAATAGATCAAGTCATGTGTTTTAGCCTCCTATGTAGTTTATGTTGTCTTTACGATATTTTCGACATTATTTAATATAGAGCTGCAATGTTTGCGTTCGTTTTGAAACATCTGCTTGATAGCTTATATCTTATCGTCTCAAAGTTTGCTAATGCGAAATCATCTTCAAGTGATTTAAGCATGAATGGCTCTGAAATCCGACAGACAAGTTGAGAGAATGTGGACCAAATTACAACTAACTTTGCGCCTTTACCACCGAATTTTGTAAAGGTGCTCCCTGAGGCCTGATATTTTTCTTTTTACCTTTCTCTTTATGTTGACCGAACTTCGATGGCTTGTTAAAGTGCCAGAAAAATATTGTTGGTCAAGAGCCACTAAAAATGTTGGTCAAGTTCTGTTTTGGGCCTTTTGTTTAGCAAAATTGGGCCTTTAAAATCTTCACATTTAGATGATAAATTGGGATGAGCTTTTTATAAATGGACCGGACTGCAAAGTAATTTTCATATTTATTGGCCTTCTTTGGTTGGGCCATAGGGTCTGGGGCTGTGCCATGAATTTTATTTAACAATATTTTGAATAAATTGAGTACTTTTTTTCAAAATTCAGGCTGTATATAATTTTTTCTGATTTAAAGAAACCCAAATCCATCCTAAATATATAAAACTAAAATAAATATTTTTTTTGATTTTTTTTAAAATTGAAACTGGACCGAACTTAAGCTAAGAATAGAAAAAGTCTATTAACATTTTTCAGAAATTCAATATAAATTATATCAACCGATTTATAAATCTGGAATAGAACCACTATTTTAAAATACAATGTAAAAAGAATTAATGTTTGTGGGTTAATCCGGTAATAATTACTCCCTCAGTTTCTTTTTATACGTCGTTTTACTTTTTACACATATTTAAAGTTCTTTTGACCGGATATTTAAATTTATTATTGTTAAATTTTTTTTTAAATAAAAATATATAAATGATAGTTTAATTCAAAAAAAGAAAATTTAAAAAATAATAATTTTAAATACTTAACGGAAATGTGTGCAAAAAATTAAGGCGTCTAATAAAAAAAGAAACCGAGTGAGGACTGTACTTGCTAGTTCAGACATTTGCATAAACCCTTGTCATAAAATGCAACTCCATGTTTATCTGCATTACTTACAGAACAATATATATACACACACACACTCCTCATTCCTTCTTTCTCAGAAGCATCCATCTTTTTACAAAGCTACTAGGTAACATGTTGATCTTTTCTCAGTTTTCCATATATATATTTGTATGAATATATGTTGTGTTTCATGTCTAAATTTATGTTGTTTATTTCCTTCAACATTTTTGCTTTATGTGGTTTGAATTTTTGTTGTTATTTCTTTGTGGGTTTTTAAGATGGTAGTATTTTTTACTTGGGCTTATGATTTTGTTTGCTGTTTAAGACCATCTAAGTATATAAACCCCATTTTATGGGAGTTTCAGAAGAGGGTTTTTAGTCCACTACTTGATTTTATGTTGCATAAGGGTTCTGTTGATTTTTGTTGTTATTTCTTTGTGGGTTTTTAAGATGATGGTTTTTGTAACTTGGGTTTTTGATTTTGTATGCTGTTTAAGATCATCTTGATATATAAACCCCATTTTATGAGGGTTTTAGAAGAGGGTTTTAGTCCATTACTTGATTCTTTCTTTTCAACTTCTTTGTGTGCATGGTTTGTGTGTGTTTAGTTTGTAAGTGGCCTGGAATGTTTGATGTTTATTTTTTATGTATATAATAGATCTTTTTATTCTAAATAGGAAGATTTGAGGATTTTTAAGTGTGGGATGTTGACATAAGTTGCAATTTCTTGAGTTCCTTTAATTTTGTTATGACAATTGAGGAACAAATAACCTTGGGTACAGACTGTTGTTGATACGATTCTCGTTTCTTCGAGGAAGCTGATGGAGTTCTATTGGATATTATAATTTGAAAGATTTAGTTGTATTGCAGTACAATTGAGGATATTTGGATGTTGCTACTTAAATGGATTGTAGAGGATGTGATATGAGTGTATGAATAATTTGAATACCAGGTGTTTGATCTATAGGGTGAAACTTTATTTTGATGTTACAATGGCCTTATGAGGACATGGTCTTTTGATCAAGTTTGTGTGGTATATGTTAATGAAGCTGGATTTAAAATTATAATTGGGGAATGAGATGAGGTTGTAAGTTAAGATGATGGATGATATAGGTTTAGTTTGATATATTCAGAAGCTTAGACTTTGTGTATATGTTGTGTTTAAATATTAATTCTGATTTAGGACACATGGATGGAGCAGCGGACTATTAGTCTTTGGGTTTACGAGAAAGAAAATTTTATCATCAGTTGGAATTTGCTAAGTCTGATTAAAGTTTTTGTAGTTTAATTGTTCTCTTAATAACATTGTAAATGTGCATGACAGGGGCAACTGACTTATCACTGAATTGTAATGGTTTATCTCATCTATGAACTTACTGGACCAATTGCTTGTGATTTTGAATATGCCAGGGCTAGATTAAGTGGTCAAGATGAATGATATAATGACAAAATCATGGAGGAGCTATGTAGATCTAAAGAAAGAGACTATAAAAGATCTTGAAGCCGGTCTGGATTCTGATATCGAAATGTCCAATATGGATCAAGGCCTCACGACATTTTTAGCAAAAGCAGAGATTGTCACTACAGAGATTAATTCAGTCAGGGACTTGATGAATCAGCTTCAGCACTCCAGTGAAGAGAGCAAGTCTCTTCTGAAGCCCCAAGCTCTGAGAGCTATACGAAACAAGATGAATTCTAATGTCATGTTAGTGCTTAAAATGTCCAGATCAATTAAGGCTCAGTTGGAAGATATGGACCGGTCCAACGCTGCCAACCGGAGGCTTTCTGGTTGTAAAGAGGGCACTGCTGTGGACCGAACTCGGTCTGCTGTTACGAACGGCCTGAGGAAGAAGCTTAAGGAGCTGATGATGGAATTTCAGGTGTTGAGGCAGAGGATGATGACAGAGTATGAAGATGCTGTGGGAAGAAAGTACTATACAGTGACTGGTGAGTACCCAGATGAGGATATGATTGAGAAAATTATTTCTGATCATAATGGTGGTGAAAAGGTTATGGCTAAAGCCATTCAGGTACGTATGCCTTTATGATTTCAACAACGTATTTGTGTGACCAATATTTCCAGTTTGGATGGTTATTCTTATGGTTTTTGTTTGTTTGATGTTGTATACAAGTTGGAATTGGCATTCTGGAATATCTTTCTGCAACTTGTAAAGTTTGTATGATTGTGCTTGTGTGCTTATAGAAAAATTAAAGATATTTTACTTGGACATCTTTAGTGTTGTTTATGGTAATGATTTTGATGATTTTATATTCCATATCAATTTCGAGAGTTTTTATATTTTCAAAACTGTATAGCTTAGTAGTTTGATGTTGTGGTGAAAATATAGGAGCATGGGAGGGGGAAAGTGCTGGAGACAGTTGCTGAGATACAGGATAGGCATGATGCAGCAAAAGAGATGGAAACGAGCTTGTTGGAGCTGCACCATGTGTTCTTGGAAATGGCAGTGATTGTGGAGGCTCAGGGGGAGCAAATGGATGACATTGAGCACCATGTGATGAATGCGGCACAGTATGTTAGTGATGGATTCAAGAACCTCAAGACTGCGAAGATGTACCAGAAGCGCAGCAGGAGGTGTGTGTGCATTGGACTTGTACTATTGTTGATTCTCATTCTTGTGATTGTGATCCCAATTGCAACCAGCTTCAGTAAGTCCTAGGAAAAAATAGAGAAGATTTTGCTTTGACTAGCGGTACTTGCAGTTTAGATGATATATCAACTCTACTCTCAACCGAGGCAGTCCCTTGTTCTACGACTAATCTCTTAAAAGGGTTTAATTACACTGATGTTGGCATTGCGAATCTGTTTAAAGGATATTAAATATTTAAGGTTTTGAGACCATATAATCTGGTTTTATGGCTTATGAAGAGGTTTTAATTTTTATTACTACCCTATATTCTCGTATAGTTTTTACCACTTTTCTTAGTGATTAGTAACTTTGTTTTGTTGCACGGTATAATATGTCCGGTTGAAGCCAAACAAAACATACACCATGGACACTGTTTAAATCTGTTTCAAAAGTTTGCAGGCAATAAGCTCCTTCCTTTAGAGCATTCAAAGCAATAAATCCTTACAAAGAAGAACAATGTCTGGAGCATATGATAGGATGTCCAGCATGTAAGCAGAAGCAGCACTGTCAGCTAATCATTTTGGTGGCTCTGCATCGATAATTTCTTGTATACTGCAAACTTAGCTTCTGCAAGAATTCGCGACATCACTTTCCACACTTGATCTAGAAGGGGTGGCTTGTTAGCCAGGGAATTCAACACACAACCCACAGAGTCTTTTCCTTTTCTTCATCAATCTCTCCCATTCTGTATTCACTTTACTGAAACTGATATCCAGAAGCCAATTTTCTCAGTGTTTAGGTTCTGTTAATTCACAACCTTGCATGTGTCATTATAAAGTCCTCATTAACCTCAACTTCAAAACAAGACATCATCTACTTAAGTACAAATTGAAATGGATTTTATATACCCAAGGGTAATATTGTCATATATTAAATATAGTCACTAAAATACAAGGAGGTACTTCAATAATATCTCACTAAAATTTTCCTCCAAAAAGAATATCTTACTAAATTCAATTAGAGCTGCACAAAAAGTCATTCGGACCGGGTTTTATTCATACTTTAAAAAACCCGGGTTTTTTAACAATCGGGCCGGACCGGACTTTTTCAAAAATCGGGTCGGGCCGAGCTTTCTCTAAAATATGAGGCCCGTTTTAGGCCCTTGGGCCGGGCCAGATCGGGCCGGGCTTTTATCCGGGCTTTTTTAATTTATATATAAATAATTTTTTTCTTTTTTTTTGCAAATTTAATATATTAAAATATAGAAAAAACGACCCTAAAAGAGCTACACTACTCAACTATTAAAATTCAGAAAACATAACAAGAGATAACACTATAGCTATTACTAAAAAACTACTAGCATAATGTTTTATCATAAAACATGAGTGCAACTCAAGTACATTCTAAACATAATATGCGTTATTGAACTTAACCTGGTCATGAGCCATACAAATCTCCTCGTACATGACCATTTTAAGAAGCACATACACTACACTCAATAAATTTTATTGAAAAAAAGGTTTGTCATGCACATTGTTGATTATTCTTAGTCTCATTATTCTTCATATTCCCTCTATTACTAAATTTAATATTCTTAAAATTTATTTAAAATATTATAAATTTTCAGATTTTATCTATAAAAAATCAAGTTTTTATCCGGATCTATCAAAATGCCCGGGCTTTTATCCGGACCGAACCGGACTTTAATCCGGGCTTTTTGAAAACTCGGATTTTATCCGGGCTTTTCGGGCTTCGGGCCGGGGTTTTTTCGAACAGGGCTTTTCTCCAGGTCGGACCAGAGCAGATTTCGAGCTTCAAGCTTTTTGAACATCTCTAAATTCAATACACTTAAACACAAAACAAAAATGAAAGCACAAAATTTTTATTCTAATTAAGACATGACAAAAAGTGGGCCCCACTGGTTAAGAGGGTATGGACATCAACCTGGTGGGCTGGGTACCCAAAACAGGACCTGGTCCACATCTTCAAAGTCACTCTCTTAGAAAAATTAATATCTTCAAAACCAGACCATCCTGACCATAAAAAAAAACAAAATAAATTAGCCCTTCCTTGGCTCATCTCCCCAATTCCAATTTCTAACCCTAATTCCCAAATTTCATTTCCCCAAATCTTGATTTCATCTTCTCAATTCTTCAATTAACTCACTTCAATACTAAACACACCTCTAATAATCACAACCCAGAATCTTGATTTCTCATTTCATCCTTCCGTCATCTCTCTCTCTCTCTCTCTCCAAGAATTGTGTAATTCTTGATAAAGGTGGAAACTTTGAGCTGGGATTCAACGAAAAGGCCTTGTATTGATCATCAAGATTGGTTTAGTTGATTATATGGTGTTTCTTTAAGTAAAAAAGCTAACTTTTTTTTCAAGAAAATGTCAGCAGAGAGATTATTTGAGCCCTGGGAAGAAGTTCAACGCCATGGATTGGATCTCGCAGACCGGCTTACGCAAGGTTTTACGGGTTTGATTCAATCTCATATTAGTCCTCCATCGTTTTCTTGGCCTAATCCACAACCCCCTAAACTATTTGATGTTGAATTCCCTAGTTATAATTTTGTGAATAAGGATTTTCAGTTTGCGAGTGATTACCATTCTGGGATTAATGGGGTTTTAGCTGTGTTTGATATTGGGAATAAGTTAGGCCAAGCTGGAGCTGATTTCGGGGCCTCATTGAATGGTGTGGTTCAGCAGTTTTTTAGGTTCTTGCCATTTCCGTTTAAGCGGAATGATGATGATGTTGCGTTTGGTCAGGTGCGTTCGGAGGTTAGTAGTGGGAGACAGGATGTGAGTGTTAAGATGCAAGTTCAGGAGGATTTAGGGTCCTTGGCTAAGCAATTTCGAGATCTTGGGTTTGTTGAGATTGATGGAAAGTCAGATGAGTTGGTGGATGAGGCAAATGGGGGGAGAAATGTGAAGAAGTCGGAAAATTTTGGAAGACCGGCAGAGGTATATTATATTATTTGTTATTCCTATTCAAAATTTGTCAATTGAGCATTTCAGGTACTGTTAGGTTTAACTTCGAGTTTACTTTTTGTGCAAATAAAATGTATGCACCAAGTAATTGGTACTTAGTTGTAAGTAATGACCTTTTCGATTATGTAGGACAGGGCTTGTTAGGTTAGATTATGTTTAGTATTATTGTTGTTAGCTAGTAAGAAAGTAAATTGTCCAGTACAAACTGTAAGATGTTCTCGCTCTATCTGTTTGTGAATGAAAATGTTTGCTCCGATAATGTTACAGTAAGACATCTTTAAAACTTCTCCAAATATCTTTAGTCTTTTAGATTTTTTAGATTATAAATTATTTAAATGCAGGGAACCGTGAATATTACATCAACATATGACAGTAAACGACATGGCCTGGAAAATTCTTTAGTTGCAAGAGGAGATTTGTGGAGGGTAGAAGCATCACAAGGCAATTCCACTTCAGGAAATGGGGATTCCTCTGTCTTACTTCTTCAGCTTGGACCAGTGCTTTTTGTTCGTGATTCTACTCTTCTTTTGCCAATTCATTTATCAAAACAACATATGCTTTGGTATGGATATGATAACAAGGTATGATCACTTTCTGGTTTACCTTAATTGAGCTACCTGCGCATATGTCATTGTTATCAAATATTGCTGTTGGACTGACATTGTAATAGATAGCATAATGGAAGTAGGATAGTAGAACTGTAACTAGGGGGACTGGGGGAGTCAATTGCACAAAATCTGAAAGAGACATAAAATTGAAAGTTAATAAGTACTCCATCCATCCTGAATATTGTGAATTGTTTTCTTTTTTCCAGAAATCCCAAAATGTGCAAGCCTTGCTGATGAGGGACGGAAGTAAAGAATTAATATATATGTTTTTAATTAGTTTATGTTTGTTTAGTGTAGAGATAAATAATGTATTTATCTAATATGTTTTATTGTGGGGTTAGGGGTTTATTATTTAAGTAGTAATTATAATAAAGCCCAATTGTTTACGGGCCTTAGTCCATTAGGTATTATTAGGGTTTCTATTCCTATATAAGTCATGTAACCCCCCACATGTTACTTATGCTTGATTATACACTTTTTCCTGGGAATATTATTGAATAAATATTCTTGGGATTCGTATAATTCTCTGAGATTATTATCTATCATCTGTTTTATTATTATTGTCCTGCATCACTTGCTACTTTAGGAAAATTGTTCTAGATGCCTCTGAAATTTTTTCCTACACTTAAATATAGATGTTCTATCGATTAAAATTTGATTATGTTGCACTCAGCCACTCATGTGTCTTAACTCTTATCTTATTTGAACTATTATTCATGTAGAAACTGCATTTAAGTAACCAAGACAAAAGAGTTTGAAAAAAAAAATCATTTTAAACTTTAGCTTTGTTAAATAAATGCATAATGGGGTGTCTTACTTATTTTAGATAGGAGGGAGTTATATTCAGTTTTGCGTGTCAAAGTTTATTAATTACAGTGGGAATTGCACGAGTATGTATAACCAATGAAACTGAATTTTACTCTGGGAACCAGTAGATATTAACTATTACTTCTTTCATTTGATGATGCTTGATATATATATGTATTATTTTATTTTATTAATTAAGGATATACCTAGATAACACTTACTGCTACCTACAAATACCGAATTGCATTTATCAGTCATTCCTTTCCATACAAATTCATTAAAAAACTTTGTAATAGATATTAAGAAATATCACCCTTATTGGTACTTGCATTATTGTCACAAATAGTTTAACATGCATTCTTTTAATCATCCTTATTGGTTGTCTATCTTCCTATTATGTATGTAATTCTATAGTCTGCATAAACTGAGATCCATGTATCGATAAATTTTTGTCCCCTCCTTAAGCATTGGTCAAAAATCTGTATTCTACGAATTTGGTGAGTTCTGTCTCTGCATGTCTAGTTCTTTCCTTCATTGATATGCATTTTTTTTCTTAAAACTGGCAGCATGGATTGCATTCTATATGTCCAGCTTTGTGGTCGAAGCAGCGTAGGTGGCTGGTGATGTCCATGATTTGTCTCAATCCATTAGCCTGTGTGAGTTTACTATATCTTACCATATTTGAACAATCATCTATGAGACCAGGACAATTCATTTCATAAGCCTTTTTAGTACATTATTTTTCCATTAGATCTCACTATTTTTACCGGAATTAGATCATAGATGTGAGTAATGCAGAATTGCAGATGCATTCTATGTGTATACCTAGATTTACATCATCAATGCTTAAACTACTTAAAAGTTGGCTATTAGAATTATAACTGGTGCTGTTCTGTAGACTTGTTTTTTTTAGCAATTGTAATTTGTGTCCGCATGCATTAAAATGGAAATGTGAGGGAGGGACTAAAGAGTTGTGCCTCAATGTATAATAACTAATAATGCTCATTTGGTTTAGGGTCATCGCAAAATATCATGCAAATCTGAGGAATATTTGTCTTTCATCTGTAACTAGTACTTGTTTGCTCGCCTTCGGATGGATTTTATAAATTTTAAAGACTTTTAGATTTTATAGTTGGTAATTAATTTAGTTAGGTAATGATACCATACACTATTTTATGTAATTAGTTTATTGTATAATATTATCATTTTATTTAAAAATCAAAAGCGTAAAAGTTATAACTATTTTAAAAGATTCAATCTTCACAGGAAATTGTAATGTTAAGTTTATGATTACTTATCAAAAACTGCACGTACTACTTTAAAATCATTTCCAAAGATGCAGATAATAGTACGTAGATTTTTAAATGTATGAATTATGAGTTTAAGGTTTAACTTTTTTAATTAGTAAAGATGAAAGGTTGTATGGTTAAAAAAGGTATCTTAAAAAAAAGTAAAATGTTGTATTAGCTTAAATTTAATATATAATAATGTTTGGTTATTAATAAGAATTTTAAGTAAAAGATGTATCTTCTTCTATAAAATTGTGTTCATTGACATATGAGTTTTTTGTACTTAAACTTTACAAACTCTAAAGTTGGATTAATTGTAAATTTAGTAAAAGTGGATGTTTGGAATTTAGTTTATGAGTAACATTTTTAGTAGACAATTAATATTTTACTTAAAAATATTTTTTTTCACATTTTATTTCACACTGTGGGTTAGTTTGGTGTTTTTTGAAAAATTTATTCTTTTGAGAAATTTGTTACCATTAGAGTTAGAGTTAGGATGTTACTTTTTTAAAATTCACATAATATAATTTGTTACTACTAAATTTAGGATGTTATATTTAAAAATCAACTTAATACTTTAAAATTATTTTCCAAAGGTGCACGTAATACTTATTGATACGTAAATTTGTCAAATTATGATTTTTTAATTTAATTGAACGTTTAAATATTGGATATTAAAGGTAAAAGATTATGTATTTTCAGAAAAAAAGGTAAAAGATCATGTTAGCTTAAATTTTATGTTACAACTTTTTGAGTAAAAGTAAAAGGGTTGTATGGGTATGTATAAGGTTTGTCTAATGGTTGTATGGGATGCATAAGTATAACTTATACCAAAGTATTAAGTTATTAAAATATTTTAATTCTACTTGGTAGTTTAAAATTTCAGCTCGAACACAATTTCTTCGCACACATAAATTTAATTAGTGTTCCATCTCAAGTTAAAACATTGTAAAATTCACATTAAAAATTGTTATAAAATTTTATTTTATTAAGTTGTTTAACAAAATGATATTTTGTTATTACCTCGTAGTGTTAAAATTTTGTTATATTTTGGCCCTTGTATTTATACCTTTGTAACTTTGTTCTTTTAATAATTAGCCTCTACCAAAATAATGGTTAAATTCATCTTAAACGAAATTGTTCCTGGTTTAAAAAAATATGTTACTCAAATACACATGATTGGAGATATAAAATCGAGGGTGTAATTGGTAAGTGTAGAAATTTTTGTCTATAATTTGTAATTTTATTAAAATTAGAAATGTTAAAGAGTGAAGTATTATTTAGCAAAAAAAAGAGTGAAACGTGATTTTTTTTCTAAAAGTATTAAGATAGTAAATATTTTTAATTCTACTTAGTGATTAAAGATTTAGTTTTTTTTTATCAATACACGGTAATTATTATAGTATCTCAAGTTAACACGTTGTAAATTTCATGCAGAAATAGTAAGTTGTTTATAATATGATATTTTTTTTAACTCATTTTTTAATAAGGTGCATATCAAATAAAAATTTGTTATTCTTGATTAGTTTTCCAGAATAATATTCTTTAAGCAAGGTTAAAAATTAAACTGTTAGGTCAAAGAGTTATGCTCCAAAAATTAAACTAAGGTGTGTCTATTAGGTGTTTAGGTCTTTGGGATGTATCTTTTAGGGTTGATAGTTTAGGATGTTCTTTTAGGGTTAATAGTTATAACTTTTGAAACTTATGACGTAATTAGGCTTCAGAAGTATAGTTAAAGAGTGAAGTATTATTTAGCAAAAAAAAAAATGAAACATGATTTTTTTCTAAAAGTATTAAGTTAGTAAATATTTTAAATTCTTCTTAATGATTAAAGATTTAGTTCGAACCCATTTTTTTTTTATCAATACACGATAATTATTATAGTATCTCAAGTAAAAACGTTGTAAATTTCATGCAGAAATAATAAGTTGTTTATAAGATGATATTTTTTTAAAATTATTTTTTAATAAGGTGTATATCAAATAAAAATGTGTTATTCTTTATTAGTTTTCCAGAATAATATTCTTTAAGCAAGGTTAAAAATTAAACTGTTAGGTCAAAGAGTTATGCTCCAAAAATTAAACTAAGGTGTGTCTATTAGGTGTTTAGGATGTATTTTTAGGGTTAATAGCTGTTTAGGATGTGTCTAAATTAATAATTATAACTTTTGAAACTTATGACGTCATAATTAAGGCTTCATGATTAAGTATACTAATGATTTCCGTATGTAATTATGAATCTGAAAAAGATAGTAATACTTTAGATTGTCGTTTTTATCAAATTCCCAAGTAGGTGAATGTTTCATATCATATTAACACATGCTTTATTAAGAACTGTACGGTTATTTATTTACCAATCCCTCCCTCTTTTCTTGATATGCTAGTAACCCATGTGTAAATGTCTGTTTCTCTTTGTTGTAAAAGTTAAAATGTCCACATTCCACCTCATTAGACTTCATTTTGCTGGATTGTTACATGTGCTAATTTGGCTACTTTATATTTGTTTTGGTATACTTGTTAGAGTATCTCACTTTTCTTCTTCACCCTTCCACTTTCTGCTGTTGCCTCCCCCAGTCATTCATGGATTTGCAGTTCCCGAACGGTCAGCTCACATATGTATCCGGTGAAGGCATATCCACCAGTGCATATCTACCTTTTTGTGGGGGTCTGCTTCAAGCTCAAGGTCGATATCCAGGAGATATGACATTCAGTTACTCACACAAGGTAAACTAGAAAAGGCCATATTGTGATCCCATATAGAAACACTCGTTAGAATTTATTATTTGTATTTACTCGTCTATGTTGTTTTGGTACTTGCTCAAGTCATACATGAAGGTCTAAGATACAGTTATATGGTACAGAATAAATGGGGGACATGCATAACACCAACAGCACAGTGGCCTGACAACTCGTTCTCTTTGAATCTTGCACAATCTCTAGCGTGGAAGAGATCTGGTCTTATAATGAGGCCAACAGTTCAGTTCAGGTGCATATTTTATTTCTATTGTGCTGTTTTCTGAATGACGTTTAGCGTTTTTCTTGATTTGCTTTTCCTTCAGAGCCTTTTGTGTAAGTGACATTGTTCATTACAACAAACAAAATGAAAGTATATATAGTCCGCGTGTGTGGATTTATGTATTGACAGCGTCTTATATTGTGATTTGTGGTGAAATAGTATTGATTACTGACATATTCTTCCTCCAAAATAATTATTATTCTTTTTTAATGCTTTGTAATATTTCCGTCCCTCACCAGTTTATCCCCCACAATTGGTGGAAGTAATCCTGGGCTGCGGGCAGAACTAATACATTCTTTAAAGGAGGAAGTGAGTGTTATCTGCGGTTGCGCTTTAGTGGCACATCCTTCTGCATTCGCATCAATTTCTGTAAGTACTTCTCCCATTGTTAGAAGTAGTTCTCTTAATTTATTTTATAGTAAGTAGACCAGGATGCACTTGTATAGCATATTTGTGCAATATATTTGACACTGGTTTGATATTGGTGGACCTGGGATCTGTAGCAGGGTTCAACACCAGAACCTTCATTTTATTCCATTAAAAATTCTTGCTGTTTGGAGGGTCCAACACTCACTTCTACTGTCGTGACCTCTTCTGGGAAAGAAAAATATAAGATGAAAAGAGTTTATTATAATAATCTGTATTTGTCAGAGCATTTTGCTAATAATAATCTGTCTCCAATAACCAACTCCTAGTAGTTATCCGACCTTCGTTGCCTATTTCCTTTATCTTCCAACAAGCTGCTGAGGCATCAAGCAGCATATTTCAAAAAATAAGTCTCATTCAATAACTGTGCAATTTCTAATATGTGCTGGGTGAGTGGGTGGTTTAAATTAAGTAGATTCCAACTACATTGACAAGCATATGACATAATGGGTCTAAATAAACATGAGACAATGGTACTTGGCATGCTTGATAGATAGAGACAAACAAAGTTTCACAGAACATTTTTTTTTCTTCTTGAGCTGGATTCTGTGTCATATCTCCCTTTTGGCTTAAACTCACTCTTCCAGGCATCGCTTTATATACAAATTGCAGATATTGTTCCTGTATTTGACATTTTTATATCTACTGCAGCTTGGCAGGTCGAAGTGGAATGGGAATGTTGGGACATCGGGCATAGTTTTGAGAACTGAAGTTCCTCTTGGTAGTGTTGGTCAACCATCATTCTCGATTCAATTGAATAGTGGAATAGAATTTTGATAAGTTTGACATTTTGACCATAATAGATAGCATATTGTATATACAACTGCTCCACTGCGCTTGGTAATAATGGTTCATGTAAATATCACTAGACAAGAATCAACTGTATCAGCCCACTTGGAGTGCCCCGCTTTCTTCTTGTTGAACGTCTTTCATTTCCTGTAAATTAAAAGGGCCTTGCTTCTAAACAAGCTCGCAGTTTTTTGGTGGACCTATTTTTATAGACCATGTTTCATTTTCTGTAGTCTGAACAAAACCTGCTCTTAAACAAGCATGTGAAACTGTTTGATGTCCAGATTATGGATAGATTTGAAACGAGGAAAATGTATCGAGGTTGAATGCTGCAAGTTCTCTAAACTTTGTCTGTTCAGTCTGCCTTGTCATTCTCCTGTTCTTAGAAGCATGAATGGTGTTGCATGCATGGTGGGTTATCGGTTGTAAATTGTAATGTGAAAGCAATTTGCCAACTTGGAGGGTGCATTATAATTTATTTAATTTTGTTATATTAGCAGAACATATTCAATAATATTATTTGCAGGAGATAAAGAACTGTAATGTAATACATTTTTTCAAATTCCATTGAACTCGTATTTATTCAATTTTTTCTCCTCTTTGTTTCTGCAAGTACATTAACTCTCACCAGGAGATCTTGTTCGGTTTTATATTCTCTTCATCACTCTTAAACACCAGAGATTTTCCCTTTCTCCGGTGAAGGAGAATCAACGGCCTACAAAATATTAAAATCACAGCCAACTCCATCAGGAATGTCATAAAGCTAATCCATACGAATATTGTTCTCCTCCAACACCAAACAATCTTCCTGAGTTGTGGCAGCTCAGACTTGACAGATAGCGACGCAGAATATATTTCTGGTATTCCAGCACCAGGCTGATGTTCGGCTCTCTGTTCAAGGATCACCCTTAAGCAGGCAGTCGGTTCAATCCCTTCTGTAAAATCGGAGAACTTAACATCCAGAATCTGTGATTCTGATTGAAACCCGGCAACCAGGGGAATAGTCTTAAACATCGTTTCAGCAAACCGGACGGATTGGCTTTTGAATTTCAGCATGCTTGGATAGCTTGAACTTGCTGTTACTTTCCCAGTTGTGGATAGAAATTCCACTTTAACCTGCAGCCACAAAATGAACCAAAACAAGTTAAAAATCATTAAAGTTTTCACTAATTTCCTGCACTCCTAGATTAAACCAAAATTCCATTGGATATAGTAAATACTGCCTTGTGTAAGAATTAAGATAATACCTGAAAGATGCCAAGTTTTCTGTTGTATTCTGATTCAGGAAGACTTAAAGACACTTTGAGCTGAAGTTTGTGATTGTAGGGGATTGCACGCTTGCCAGCCTCTCCAACTGCCTGCATGCTTTCCTTAGAGATCATACCAGATGATTGAGCAACTCCATTGGAGGACATGATTGGCATGAAAGCAACAGGACTAGCTCTGGTGTAGTCGAAATTTAAAGGCTGTGTTGTTTGGATAGGCTCTTCAACTAAGCGTCTCATTGTCAGGCCGCCTACTATGAAACCTGAAACCAGCAGTCCGACTAGCAAGAAGCAAACATAAATCGCCCAGAAAATTGCCCATGTGAACCTTATTGCCAAATGCATTAGAGCTTTTTGTGCCTTGATCTTCTTATACATAAAAGATGTTAGACTCGTATAGAATCCGACCCACATTCCCAGGAACATTTTGATTATATAGTTTCTGATCCGTGCCACAGTTTGAAATGGGAACATCATTAACATAACAGTGAAGTATGACAGTCGGATTGGAAACATGAAGAATCCAAGGAAAAGATTTATTTGAAAACCAACCATTTTGAGAATGATCGCTGCCAAAAAGATTATAATGTTTAAAGGGAATTCTTGATATCCTCCTGATGGACTATTCACCACCTCAGAGACATCAACATAATCATCAATATAACATTCAGAAATACCATGTACTTGCTTTGAACTTAGTTGCAGTGTTGATTTTTCTGATTTAAGAGATACCTTCTTGTCATTCTTGTGAGAGAAAGATTTGTTGTAAACCTCGAAAGGCTCAGAGTCAAGTTGAAGCAGTGGAATACAAGATTTCCGAGACATCAACACTTTGTCAGCTCCATGGAGTAGCCAACGTTTTATTAAGCCCGCAAAGAATCTAAAGCTACTTCCGCTATCAAAACTCATAAATTCATCAATATCAGGAGTGTTTTCTTGAATTTGCAAGTCAGCCATTGATGTTTTGTGGAAATGCAAAAGTATTGATTGGACAAGAGGGGCTTTGGCCGAAGTGTGGGAACAGTGGTCTGACACTTTATAGCCGAAATCCAATGACGAGGCACGTCTGTTTTCTTGAAATTTGGAATATCAGACAGATAGGAGGGACTGGTGCATTAGCCGGAAGGTGGGAGAGTTTCCTTTATTATAATTGGTTGGATGAGGAAGCTGTCTGCCCACAGGGATTATAGATAAATAGTGTCACACATTTCAAAATTAAATCCCATAGGATTCATTACCCTTTCATTAAATTACATACAATTGCAGACATGGATATTTGTCCCTGCAAAAGTGTCAGGACTTGGCATAATTGGCACACACACCCAAGTGTTGCTGCTGTGGTCTGTATTTTCAGGGCACTTGAGGACCAATGACTGCCCGCCCATGCTTAACAGGACTCGTGCTCCATGTGATTCGTTTCCAAGTGTGCAGGCAATCAGGAATAATATACAACATATTCCGACAACAAAAAGAACTACCAGAAGGTAATCAAAATATTAGCAAAGATCAAATATATGTCGAAATAATAAGATGATCAAATAAGAGATCTATTTACACAAGAGATTGGACATAATATTTCAAGTATGGCCAATCACTTCATAAGTTATACGTGAATACATAATGTAACTAATGAATGAGCGTAAAATCCATTTCTCAACACTCAACACTCAGTAGAAAGCTCGACTGTTGAAGTAGGAAATACTCGATGAACAATTGCAGATAATGGAGGAAGAAATTAGTCTGTATGTTCATCCACGGATTGGAGAAGCTTGGTTTTTGGAGTTTAATTGTCCATATCAGTATCCTTGCTTTTGCCCGAGACTGAAGAATTAATGCATGGATCACATGTTGACATGGTCCTTTCTTCTCGACTTTCCTGAGAGGAAGCATATGACAGTGTTTCACTGTCCATTGAAATCTTATCAAAGGATTTAAAATTTATGTCATTGTCTGCTGTGGTTTGATCGACTATCGGTGCTCGAAATTTCTTTTTGCATTCAAACTGAGCAATGACAGCAGACATTGATGGTCTAAGGGTGGGAGATGGATTCGTGCACATTAGTGCTAAGTTTAACATCCTTAGTGCCTCTTTCTTGGAGTAATTCGAGCCAAGTATTGGGTCTACGAGATCTAAAAGATTTCCCTGCTTCTGAAGGACATATGCCTATGAAGAAACAAAAAAGAACATAATCATAATTTTCATATTCACAAAACAAATTGAGAAGTCACATTGATTGGTTAGTGTTTTCTACATTTAGCTAGTGACTCTAAATAAGAAAGTAGAGTTTATTTCATACTGTGCAAAAGGCCATTCGAAGTTATTAACTAAGACATGAAACTGCACACTTTCTTCAAACTTAAGAAGCAATTAAAATAATTTAATCTGATAACAGAAATAGAGAAAATCTAGAAAAATTAGCACACAATAAAAGCATGTAGCTTACCGAATCAAGTAGATAAACAAACTCCTCTTTTGGTGCGCATTTAGTGTTGCTTTTCCCACTAACAATCTCCAGTGCAACAATCCCGAAGCTGTACACATCTGCTTTGTCGGTCAGGTAACCCCTCATTGCATATTCAGGAGCCATATAGCCTCTGAGAAGAACAAATGCACAAATCACCATGTAGTTAAGTGTTGTGACATTGAAGTAGCCTCTGTAAAGGCGACTTGACACAACAATCATAAACTAAAATAAACACGTTTATTCAGACAGAACAGCATATATGCTCCTGTTTTGTAAGCTAAGGCATGGATAGGTGTCAGCTCATGCATTCATTCTCAGAGATGTAAAGATATGACAATAACATTTACCTTATCTACCAGAAACTAATTAGCAACAAATTGTAAGAGAATTCTGCCAATATATGATGGTAATTCTTATAACCATTTTAGAATGTTATTATTTACTTGGTCTTCACACCATAAGTTACTAGGAAAAGAATGTGCTCACATTGTTCCAGCAACTCGTGTGCTGATATGGGTGTTTTCTTCTTCATCGAGCCTAGCTAAACCGAAGTCACATATCTTTGCATTAAGATCTCTATCAAGCAACACATTAGTAGACTTAATGTCTCTGTGTACAATTTTTATCCTTGATTCCTCGTGAAGATAAGTTAGGCCTCTTGCTATCTGTAAGAATATTTTCTTTCTAGACGGCCAATCCAGGTTTAGGCGCTCACAACCTAAAAAGTGAATAACCAATTCAGAGAGTGAGATGAAAACCGGATGTCTTTCACGATGAGGGAAAGACGATGTAAAACATGAAGTCAAGTATCTACCAAAAAGTGCTCTAGCAAGACTGTTGTTTTCCATGTACTCATATATTAGCAACAACTGGTTTCCTTCTATACAACAGCCATAAAGCTTCACAAGGTTCGGGTGTTGTACAGCAACAATCATGCCTATCTCATTAATGAATTCGCGGTTCCCTTGTCGTGATTTGGAAGATAGCTGCTTAACAGCTATTGCTGCATCATCTGGTAGGACTCCCTACAAGAAGCCAATAAACTTGAAAAGTTGATTTACTCTGAAGATAACAAATATGACTTACCTGGAACCTAAGATTTTAATTTAAATTCCCTTTCTTAAATGTGGCAGAAAACTCAACAACAGCATGCAAGATATTTTACAATGAACCCTGGTGTTAGCATAACATTGCCTAATTATGTGAAGTAATACAACTGTATATTCAGGGAATAACATGTCATGTAGGTCTATGTTGCAAAGCTATGAATTTTTAAGAAAAAAGTGAGTAGTATACCTTGTAAACTGGCCCAAATCCACCTTCACCAATCTTATTCACGGGATCAAAGTTGTTGGTGGCAACTTTGATCTGTCTTAGGCTAAAGTAAGCAGTTCGTAACTCTATAGCTTGTCGGAGTTCTGTATCAAGTATAGTCATTTATTATATGAAGGTAGCCATTAGCCAGATGTCGAAGATAGCAGAAACCAACAGTACAATCAATAAACTTTTTTTAAAAAATGTTTTTGTATTAATTTTTGTAAAGAACATCTCTCACCTTTATCTTCGAGGTCTTTTTCTCCTATGATCCCTTTTCTCCAGAGTAGCAACAAAATCAAGAAGACACTCGCCAATGAACCAACCACGATGCCAGCTATACTTCCAGTAGATAAAGTACCACCGGTTTCAACATGAAAGTCTACAAGAAGACTATGATTACGACTCATGAAAAGGTGGTAGGAATATAAGTTGAACAAGCAGAATTTGAGAATGTACTAACTCGGTGTTACACTGATTGCCGATATAAGAGGTCCATATACACCTCTGTCAGGAACTATGGTAGTTCCCTTCCCGGCCCAGTAAAGGTGGATCTCCAAAGTACCATTATGGACTGTAACATCGTTCTCCAGGGTGATTCCCTTTCCGAATCCTTTGGCTTCTTCAGCAATGTTAAAGTTCTTCCGTACAACTTTCCCCTGTATAAAGAAAAAATTCTAAGACTAGCATAAACCTATTTTTAAGGATAGAAAACTAAGATGACCATCTGCAAGCCTTGCGGATACCCCTCCCCTTTTAACAAAACTGAATTCTTGTTTAGTAATTAATCATGGATATCAATAATTTTATTGTACTGATATAAATGATCCTACTTAGTACTTACTTGGATGGATACATCGAAAATGCGCCTCCCAATGCTGTTATATGTCTTGTCATCTAAATACTGTATCTCAGCAAAGTGGAGACGAACTTTATAACTACCTTTTCGCAAGCAAAGACCATAGTACTTAAGTGAAGAAGGGGCAAGGCGTGCTGTTCTATAAATTGCTTCAGACACGTTCTTGTTTTTTGCGATAAAATTAGCTCTGTCATTGTTCATAAACACTCCAGTACTGCTATATGCCCATTTCTCCGAAGAATAAGAAGAAAAGTGTGATAAACCTTCTGAAACTAAGTCCTCTTCATACTTATTTCCTTCCCAGTCCGTCGTCGTGGTGCCTCCACAATTGATAAAAAGTGAGTAATCTGCGGGTTTCACAGAAGCTCTTTGTATCAGAAACTGGAGATAATCTTGATTTGGAAATACTTCCATATCATAGTTGAAGAGTCAGATTGTTGTTACACTTACATTGAGGTTTTCGAGGGCAGGGAAGATCTTTCTTTAGGCACCAAGCAACTCTACAAAACAAACTATGAGTTAGTTCATGTCGTGCTTATAAAAAACTAGTAGATGTCATGTCCATAGAAACTTACGAATTCTTTTTTGAAGATGACATGCTAGAAACAAGATTCCTGTAAAAGATACAAAAGAAATTTAAAGCAATATTGATATGTACTTCATATGGTATCCGAAACGGGAAGAAACCTACACATTAGATGGTTGGCAGTTATATTCAGCTGTCCGCGTAAAATTGTTGTAAGATACATCACTGCAGCGAATAAAGTTATGAAATTTGTAAATATGATATACTTTGAACTTAATAATGATTTCTAACATAGATGATAATAGTTAACATAAGAAAATGTAGATGATAATAAATATATATATTGAACTGAAAGCTATGTAAAGAACTAACAAATGTTGTTTGCTGTCAGAAATCCAACTTGGAATCTCTCCAGTCAGTGAATTATGATTCAGATACCTACATTCAAATGCAAGTTCGGGTCACACTTCTGCGTAATAGTATGCAAATTTCTTTGAGGAGAAAGCAAACAAGTATGCTAAAGGAAATAAATTATAGAAGTCCAACTCTCCCAGTCAGTTGCATATTTGCATGTAAGGTATTAGCTTCTTATAAGAAGTATCTGAAACAAGTACACAGGCCTATTTGAACATTTGTCACGTACAAATATTGTAAATGAAGGTCGTTCAAGAGTGCCAATGAGTCTGGTATTTCTCCAGTCAACCTATTAAAGCTCAGATCTCTGCAAAAAACAAAAAAAAAACTCAACGTGTCAACAAGAATACATGTTTCTGCAGGTTTTTGCACTCGACATAGCACAGCATACACTATACAAGAATGTAAAGCTAATTTTTTAGGACCTAATTGTAAGAGTAAAACAGTACTTTTGAAAATACCACTCCCGGCATAATAAAAAGAATTCGTTACTGGTGATATAATCCAATGAACAAAATATAATTATTTCCACAATCTTGTTTTAGAATCCATAACAAAGCTAAATTATTTGAACTCCAACGACCAATCCAAAAGACCCTCGTAATTTACAATGTGTATAGGTGTGTGAGTATGTGTGCAATGTGTCGACTAATGCATCTGTGAATACATAAATAGCACATTGTAATTCCTCACACACTCATGCACAGAAACACACATTGTGAGCAATAAAAAATTAGCTTACAGGGTTTTTAGTTGACTAAGTGCTGCAATGTGTTCTGGAATTGGACCATTGATCAAGCAACTTTTTAATATCCTGCATCATAAAAAGAAAGATAGGTTAGACTAATTTGTAGTGAAAGACAACATTTTCATCAGAAAAAAATTTATTTACGACTTACAGTATATGCAGGGATTGCATATCTTTTAAATTAGGGATGGTCGACTTTCTTCCACTCAGATCAGATATCCTCCTACCAACAGAAAGCACTGAAGTCATCAACTGATCTCAAAAGTCCAAACCAAAAATAAACTATAACGAAAGTTATTAAACATTGGCTAGATACTTGAGCTGTTCTTACAGTTCTATTAGATTTTTCAGATGGGAGATGCTCAATGGAATGGGACCTTCCAGTCCTGTTCCCTGCAAGTCCCTGCAAAAGAATTTGAAGTTTAGTGAAATATGGTTTCAAGAATAAGTACTAACAACCGAGTAGAACCAAACTGAAGCATAATGAAGTATAATTACTCACAGTCTTGTAATATTTGTCCAGTTTCCAATGAAATCGGGAATCTTCCCAGATAATTCATTCCCATCTATCCTACTGCAAGCAGTAGATAATTTTAAGACTGTCTGTCAAACTTAGATATATATAGTACAGATAGAGCATTGCTTACAAATCCGTAAGATTCCTCAAGTTGCCAAATGATTCTGGTATTGTTCCATTTAATTTATTTGCAGAAACAACGCTGTGCAGATTGTTTGCATGAATATCATCAGTAAATAAATAATGATAGAAGTGTAAAAACATTACGCAATTATGTTCAAGGTTTGTCTGGTTGATGAGTTAAAACACATTTAAGTTCCAACAAATAGAACAGTAGGAGAATCCTAGTAGTATTGCAAAGCTAAAAATAACAAAACTAGAACTCCTTGTAAATTTAGAAGATTAAAGCCACTCAGTCAAATAAACACATGAGACCCTCCAACCCCCCCCCCCCCCCCCCCCCCCCTTAAATTTCAAATAAGCATGTATTTGGAATTCTTACAATCTCCTCAAGCCAATCAAACTTCCAAAGTTTTGAGGAATAGGCCCTTCAAGTAGATTATCTTCCAAAAACCTGGAAAATTGAGCTCAGATTAAGTCAACAAAAGCTTTCAATTGAAAGCCCGGTTATACAGATCATAGTCTTCACTTACAGCTCCACAAGAGTAGTGACATTGGCTAGTTCTGGAGGAATCAAACCATGGACACGATTTCCCAAAAGGGATCTGCAGAAACAAGAGTGCTAATTTACCACTGCTCTAACAGGTCATGCTAGAAAGTTTAACTTAAAGATAAGTTTAGTTTAATATACTGCCACAAAAAATTCAGACAAGAAATGAGCAAGCATCAGAACAAAATCATACAGAAAGACGACGTTCAGCTGACCAAAAGCTCTGGGAATGGTTCCACCAATATAATTATGGGACAGATTTCTGTATAAAAAATAGAAGATATATTAGTTCCTATTAGATGACAGGAAGAACGTTCCACGCAACCTGTTACAACTTACAACTTTACCCATTTATGATGACCTTAATGTTAGAGGCACAATAAAAATTGAAGCATGAATGGAACAGTCCTAGCAAGTCATATGATCATATCTGAGTTTCAAATCATTTTTAGACACAAGAGACCTGAGTTTCTTAAACCTATACCATGGAAGCATGCTTTAATGCATTAGCGAAGAACTGACAGGATACTCACAATTTCAATCCGTTAATACATGTTGAACTGAGCAAACAGGCTATGCTAGAGACTAAAACAGGACACAGTCGCTTGTACAGCTTACGAACATATGCAAAAACAAACTAAAATGCACAAACCAAAAGAAAGATACTTACATGTCCCCTAGATGAGTCAGGTTTGCAAATTCAGCTGGTAATTCTCCTGTCAGATTTAAACCCTTCAACTGGCTGCAACATGTATACAGTAAATTTAAGTGAAAAAAGTACTTAAAAGTTTTAACACAACCGTGAGGCAAGCAATTGCCAATTTATTTATTATTGTAACAGGGTATTTATTATTATTAATGTATACAAAAAGTGCAAAACGTGTGATGGACAATAGTTCTCACGCGTTCTCACCCTAAAATCGTACTCAAATTAGAACGACCCTACATACATGCGAGTAATGCAAGCACAACTAAACCCCATTTCATCCTGTGCCTAACCCTAATCTATGTACTTGCATTAGAAACTCCAATTAAACAGGTTTAATGAATATGAAACTAGTAGAAGAGGATCATACATGCGAGTAACGTGGCAAACAGAGTTATTATTAAACGAGCAGTCGCAGTTAACATTGCTAAAAATATTGGAACCAAATGTCACATTGAAATCTCCGACATTACTGCAAGAAGTCGGTCTGAGGTTCCAATATGTGTTGCGTAACTTCAAGGATATTATTTCAAGAGTTTGCACTGTCAAAAGAAACAAGAAATCTTAATATCTCGTAAACATAACATATATGGTCGTAAAAATAACGTGCATCGCAAAGAAAAAACACGAATATCGTAAAAACGTTCATAACACATTAATCGACCAGAAATCAGTAGAAAAAATTTGTACCTTCTTGCTCAGGCAAGAGAGGTTCAGATCTGAAGCAACTGAAAAATAAAGAAAATAAGAGAATGAAGTGAAACATATTGTGTAGAGACTCCATTGATTGAATTTTTTGTTTTTTTTTATTCTCAACTAGGGGATTGATGAGGGTTTAGCAGGGATGAATGAGGCTTATTATAGAAACTAGAAAAACCCTACTAATGATGCAAAGAAGGGCGGGAAGGAAATGTCTAATTGTAAAATTTCGGTAGTTGATTTATTTTATTTCCTTTTCTTAACTAAATCAATTCATGATTATCTTAACTAAATCAACTACATAATACTCCCCTCCGTCCCATTTATATTGTCTCGATACCAGAATTTCACATATTTAGCCGTCAAACAAAAATTACCAATTTTAAGCTCAAATATTAACATATTTGTAAAATTTTAAAATTTAACATTCATTTTACCATAATTAGCTAATTAGACCAAAAATTTTGGAACAAGAATTATAACCAATATAAACGGGACTGAGGGATTACATGTTGAAAAATTGAGAAGTAGTACATTTGTTATAGTCCAATGTTGGGCCGAAAATGAGAAGTATCAAGGTCCGGACTGCTGTCAATACCAGAAGTCCAAAAGTTCGAATAATTGATTGCTAACATGGTGGAGCATGTTTACCCGAAATCAATTCATTACTGCTAATCATATCTTTTGATTTTTTTAGTTAGTTAGTTTAAATTTTTCATCTAAAAAAAAGTTTAATTTTAAATCTTTTAGCTAGAAAATCAAAATATTTGGATTTGATTCACCTTTCACTTTTAAGCAAATCCAAAAAAAACTGAACCAAATCATCATAATATGATAATTATTTTATAATTTAATTTAAAAGATTGAAATGTTACCCAATTACTGATTTTTTTTTCTTTGAAATAAAATAGTTTCTCTCTTATTGAAAAAAATGTGTTTACCAATTATTTATTTAATGCAATAAAAGTAAAAAATGTATTAGTATTAGCACTTTAATAAGTTATTAAACCCTAAACTGCAGCACTCTCTTTTCTCTCAAAAAAAAGCTTCAATCATCAATTGAAAAGGGCGTTGAGAAGGCCCCTGTTATTAATTTTTTCTGATTCAATTTTCATTGATTAAGCTCTCTGCTTCTGCTTGTTGTTAGTTTTTCTACCGGTTTTCTCTAATGAGCTCATTGATATTTGATAGTACTGTATGGTATTATTGGTGATATTTGAGATATATTTTAAATTAAATTATTTATTAAAAAAACGCATCACAACTGAAGATCTACTCCTCGTGTTAGAATTAGAGCATAAAATCCTTAACTAAAAATCTAGTTGACATATCAAAAATAAATTTTTTACATAATTTGTAAAAGATTGAGCACTCGGGTGGCAAAATTTGACACGATTCGAAACCTGACACGGAAAAGTATGAATTTGGGTTGAGTATTTTGAGTTTTGGGGCGGGTTCGGGTTCGGTAAAAATTTACCCGAAATATTCGGGTCTGTTTCGGTTTGACCCAAAATACCCGAACCCGACCCGAAAATTTAATATATATAATAAATTATTTATATATATAAATTTATATTACATAATTATATACATACAAGCCTATAACCCGTATAAAGTACGAACGACTTTAATATTAATTTTGAAATTTACTTTTAAATTTTCGAGATTTTAATACTTCTGAAAATGCTAACTTTTTAAAAAGAATTAAAAGTGCTAATTTAATACTTTAAATCTAAAAAAACTTATAGATTTTATAAAAGTTTATTAGTTTAGCAAGCATGTCAGTCAAGATAACCGTCAAAATTATCAATATATTTGTTGTAATATATATATAAATATAAATATAACTATAAATATTTTCTAAAAAAAGGTCGTGTTTTTTAATTCTAAGTAAAGTTTAATTAAAAGAGTTTGTAGTTATATTATATATGTGAAAAAATCGAAAATCAAAACTTTTAATGTTTCGGCTATTATATAATAGTACAGATAGATAAATTAAATAGAATAAATTACCGAAAATCGAAATCAAAACTTTCAATATTTCTGTTATTATATAATACTAGCCTATAACTCGTGCAAGGCACGGGCCTTAAAAAATAATAAATTAAAAAATTTAATGTGAACGAAAAATATTAAAGTAAAAGTAAAAATTAATATGATAAATTATAAAATGAGAAACTTAAATATTAATTGGAACGTAAAAAAAATATTAAAAAATACGGATGAGGCTGATGAAGATAAATGAGGTATTATTAATATTATTTTAAATAAAATAATATTAATAATTAAGACATATAGAAAATCTAACATGTTTTAATTAAAAAAAGTAATTATCCGTGATATTTTTAGAATTTTTTTAATTATATTACTTGTATTTATTGAAACAAATACATTGACATGTTAAAATAAGTAAATTTTTTTAATAAGGACAAATAGGAAAACTAACATGTTTTAATTAAGAAAAAGTAACTACCTATAGTATTTTTAGATGTGTTTTAATTCTATTAATTGAATTTGTTAAAAAAAATACGTTCACATGTTAAAATAGGTAAGTTTTTTTAAATAATTAAAAGTATTAAAATAAGTTTTAAAATATATAAGTAAGGGTTGCACTTGATATTTTTGGAAAATAGAGATTTTAGTGATAACAAATATAAAAGTTATATATTTTAATTTAAAGTTAATTGCTCGTGATATATTTGGAAAAGAAGTAGATTTTGTTAGAAAAAAATGTTTTAATTATAAAAGGCAATCATCTAGTTAATATTTTTATATTATTTTATTTTTTATTAAATAGAATATTAAAATAGATTTTAAAATAAATAAGTAAGGATTTCACCTCATATTTTTGGAAAATAGAGATTTTAGTGATAACAAATATAAAAGATATTATGTTTTAATTTAAAGGTAATTGTCGTGATATTTTTGGAAAAATAGTAGATTTTGGTAGATTTTTTTAAATTATAAAAGGCAATTAGTTAGTTAATATTTTTATATTATTTTATTATTTATTAAATAGAGTATTAAAAAGATTTGATTTGTAATAGTTTTCGTTATCCTAAAAAGAAAGAAGTATATTTGTAGCAGTGTATCCTAAATTTAAACAAATTAGATCCCACATTTCCATTTTTTTGATTAGATTTCAATATTATTTGATTTTTACGTAATAAAACATAGTGAAATATTAATGTAGAATAAAATTTTCCTGAATTTTGATTATATTATTAATTTATTAATTAGAAAAAGTACCGAAAACCAAAAACTAACCGAAAACCAAAACTTTCAATGTTTCGGCTTTAATAATATAGTATAGATACTAGCTTAAAAACCGGTGCAATGCACGGATTGTTAATTATAATTTTATTATTATATTTTTAATATTTTATTAATTGAATTTGTTAAAAAAATAAGTAGGCATGTTAAAATAGCTAAATGCTTTTAATTAATTGAAAACATTAAAACATAATTTAAAATAAATAAAAATAAAAAATGTAACATATATTTAGTTTAAAAACGTAAATACCCGTGATATTTTTTGGAAAATGAGGTTTTAAAATTTAATAATTAAAAGTATTTAAATTCGTTTTAAAATAAATAAGTAAAGGGTTTCCTGTGATATTTTTGGGAAAATGAATTTTAGTGGGAAAAATAGAAAAATTAAATTGAAAAAGACAATTTCCCGTGATATATTTAGAAAAAAAGGGACATTTGTTAAAAAATCTATAATTTGTTTTAGAGTAATCAATATCTTTTATATATATAAAGGAAAATCCCAGGAGCTCTAGAATCGCTCGATTCATATTTATCTAATTTTCTAGAGTTCCTCAATTTTAATTCAATAAAATTAAATTTCCTTATTTATATTCAAATTTTTAGGGAAAACATTCCTTATTTACACTCTTATTTATATTCAAATTTTTAGGGAAAACATTCCTTATTTACACTCGAATTTTCAGAAAAAACAATAAATATATAAAAGTCAATCCTATTTAAAATTTAATTAAACAAATATTACCTTTTTTTCTCAACTAACTTATATTCTATTTAAGTTTTAATCTATTTTTCTTGAGTTTCACTATTTTAATTCAATTCGAATTTTTAGGGAAGATAATAAATATATAAAAGTCAATCCTATTTAAAATTTAATTAAACAAAAATAATTTCTTTTCTCAACTAAATTAAATCATATTTAACTTTAATATATTTTTCTAGAGTTTCTCTATTTTTATTTAATGAAAATTAAATTATCTTACTTAGATTCGAATTTATAGGGAAGACAATCAATACTATTATATAAAGGAGAAGACGGGGGCGGTGAGGTGGCGCTCTCAGATCGCTTCGTTCTGTTTTTCTAATTTTCTCAATTTTTTGAATTAATAATATTAAAAATTCGAAAAAATCTCAATTACCTTTTAAATGCTTACTGATAGAGGAAACATATAATATTCTTGCATTTAAAATTTTTACTAATGGAGAAAGTAAAAATACAAAAGATCTTTATTAATGGAGAAAACTAAATATCACTAATGGAAGAAACTAAATATTCAATTATAATATTCTTGACTTCAAAATATCTAAATTAGAAAAACAGTGTATTACCTTACATTATTTTGAACTTTCCTCTATTATTATCTAAATATTCTCATAATATTTTTTTAATGAAATTACCATCTTAACATATTGTTCTCCTAAACTTTCTTTTATTATGTAATATAATAGAAAATACATGAACGTTTTGGTAAATAAGAAATTAATAAATTAGATCGGTCTTGTATAAGAAATTAAGTAATTAATACCAAAAACTAGAAAAAATCTCAATTGTATTTTAAATATTTACTAATGGAGGAAATTAAATATACAATTTCAATATTCTTGCATTTAAAATCTCTACTAATGGAATATAATATTCTTGCATTTAAAATCTATACTAATGGAGGAAAGTGAATATAATATTTTTGCATTTAAAATCTCTACTAATGGAGAAATTAAGTATACAATAGATCTTTACTAATAGGTAGCGCTCTCAGATCACTTCGTTCTATTTTTCTAATTTTCTCAATTTTTTGAATTAATAATATTAAAGATTCAAAAAAATCTCAATTGTCTTTTAAATATTTACTAATGGAGGAAACTAAATATACAATTTCAATATTGTTGCATTTAAAATCTCTACTTCCTTATTAACATCTTAACATTCTTTTCTCCTAAACTTTCTTTTTTTATGTGATATAATAGAAAATACAGGAACGTTTCGGTAAATAAGAAGTTTAGAAATTAAATTGGTCTTGCATAAGAAATTAATTAATACCAAAGATTAGAAAAAATCTCAATTGCCTTTTAAATATTTACTAATTGAGGAAACTAAATATACAATTTCAATATTTTTGCATTTAAAATCTCTACTAATGGAGGAAAGTAAATATAATATTCTTGCATTTAAAATTTCTACTAATGGAGAAAGTAAATATACAATAGATCTTTACTAATGGAGGAAACTAAATATTACAAATGGAGGAAACTAAATATTCAATTATAATATTCTTGCCTTTAAATATCTAATTTTTTTTTTTAAAAGTGTATTACTTTACATTATTTTGAACTTCCTTTTATTATTATCTAGATATTCTCATAATATTTCTTTTCAAATGAAATTACCATCTTAACATTCTGCTCTCCTAAACTTTCTTTTTTAATGTAATATAATAGAAAATACAAGAACATATTAGTAAATAAGAAGTTAAGAAATTAGATCGATCTTGCATAAGAAATTAAGTAATTACTTGGTAAATAATTAATTATCTTTAATACTTTCATACAAACAGCTAATTAATAGTATAAATATACACCTAAACTTTGTTAATTTTCTACTGCAATTTTTGTTGTCAACAGTGTTCTTCTTTACTTTTTTGTTTGTTCATGTTAAAAGTGTGTATATGAGTACATGAGTATGAGAGTTTTCCTTTATGTTATCTATCTTATTACGTTTGTTTGTATCCTAATGCAGGATCATATTAAAATCTTTGACAAGACAAGTTATTTGTTATTAGTGTTGATTGAGTTAAGACATGGATTAATAAGGAGGGGGATTCATCAGTTAATCAGTTAAAATAATAGGCCGAGCAAGGTGATTTTCATGTACATTCAGTTGTGAATTGATTTATATGTTTATGTGTGTACGTTATTAGTTTTGAATTTATAGTTAAACGTTGATACACCTGTATACAAGGTGACTCGAAAGTGGAGAATTCATCATGTCTTCATTTTATCATTGTTTTTTAACGTTTAGATAGTTATTACTCTAATTTTTATGAGAAAAGATTATATCTTTTAGTAAAATATTTTCTCTAATTCATACACGAAAATTCAAAGATAAAAATTGTATATTAAGAAATTTATAGTGTATGCATTTCGAAAATATCATGTTAAGATTTATTCGACTGAAGAATTTATTTAGTGTGTGCATTTTTAACAAAATTCAATAAATCGGTGCATCTATAACAAAAGTCATACGAGAATAAGAAACATTGAGAAGATGTCATTAAATTTTTTTTTTAAAGGAAGAGGTTGTTGTTTTTATTGTTATTTGTTTTGACAAAAAGAGATCATTATTAATAAAAAATTCTCCCGGCAACAAAAAGGATGTCATATTTTTTGATTTTTTTCTTACTGTGAGTAGATTTGGAGGTAGTGAAGATTTTAATAGCTGTGAAGGTATAATTGTAGTTTTTGATTGAATGATCTAGAACTATATATATATATATATATATATAATTCAAAACAAAACTTAATTTTATATTAGAAATATTATTTTATTTAAAAACGTATTTTGTAGAATATTTTTTGAGAAAATTTAGAGATATTATTATAAAGCCGCTGCGAAGCGCGGCTTAGTAAACTAGTAAATATATAAAAATCAATACTTTTTAGAATTAAATCTTTATTTTAACGTTACATTATAATCCTATTTGGGATTTACTCTTTATAAATCTTTATATTATAATTCTATTTAGAATTTAATCTTTATATTACATCTTAAATTACCTATAAAAGTATGGCATACTAATTAGTTTTCCTCGTGTCAAAAATTTGAGGATTTTATGATAATTCGTATGCATTAATAACATTCCATATTGATGATAATTGTTTGTATATTTTAATTTATTTTCTCTCTACCTGGTAGAAAAATTTTCTACCTAAGCGGCTTAAAATAATGTATTTATCAATTTTTACGTAAATCTAACCATACCGATGAAAATTTTATGCAAAAATAAGTAGGTGTGCAAAATTTTATAAATTTTATCCTTTAAGAATACATTTAATTTAACATGGTATTTTATATATTGTTTACAATATGAATGTAATGACTCAGATTTTGTATCATTTTTTGATTTAAAATTGCATCATATAAAAAATCAATTTCTATGTAAATTTGTATACCTACTAATTTTTGCGTAATCTTTTAATCCGTACGGTTGGATTTTTGAAAAAAACTATTGAAAATATGAATTTGAAAACACTTAGGTAGAGAATTTTTCTAACGTTGGATATGTTGGAACACAAATAGAAACCTATTGTATATTGTAATAGGTTGCACAAGAAAAGTTTGTGAATACAATTTTTTCTAATTTGTTTTAGTTGATTTCTATATTTAATAATAATTATATTGAATGCTATCTTTTTATGTAGTTTTTGATATATTCTTTTTGTGATTTTGGAAATTAATTAGTTATTCAATAATATTATCTCATAATTTTTTTTAATTAATCATATTTAGAGAATTTAATTTCTTTATTTACATTCAAATTCATAGTAAAAACAATAAATATATAAAAATCAATTAAACAAATGTTAAATTTTTTTTCTTAACTAAACTAAAATTGAAATCCCTTGCTTACATTCAAATTCACAAGAAAGACAATTATTATATAAAAATCGATTATGTTTCCATGATTAACCTTTTATATTATAACATGTACGCACTAAATTTTTTTATTATGACGTCTAAGAATATTTAAGAAATTTGTAATTTTTTTGATAATACAAATAGTTAAAGTTTGAAGCGGTGGTTAATAATTAAATTTTTTATTATTGCTTAATTTTATTATTTTTAATTTATATGTATTTAGTGCAATGGGCGTCAGCTGAAAAAAGTATGACACAAAATCGTCTTATAAACTCTAGGGATATTTAAGAAATTTGTAATTTTTGTTATCATACTAATAGTTGAAATTTGAAGCAGTGGTTAATACTTAAATTTTATTGTTGCATTTTTTAGTATTTTTTATTTGTATGTACATATGCAACGGGCGTCGGCTCAAAAAACATGACACAAAATGGGCATATAAAGTCCAGAGATATTTAAGAAATTTGTAATTTTTGTGATAATTCGAATGGTTGAAGTTTGAAGTGGTGATTAATACTTAAATTTTATTATTTGTATTTGATAAAAAATAAGTTGACATCTTAAAATAGGTTAACTTTTCTAAATAATTAAAAGAATAAAAATTAGTTTTAAAATAAAGAATAGTTAAACTTATTTTAATTATTATAACTTTTTAAAATAATGAGGACATTAAAATAGGTTTAAAAATAAATAGGTCTGTTACTCGAACCAAGTATATGGTATTAACCGAATTTTGTTAAGAAAAAAATAAGTTCATTTAGATTTTTTTTTATATATCCATCTATCTATCTATACTATAAAAGACGAAACATTAAAAGTTTTGGTACCTGTTTTTGGTACGGTACGGTACCAAAACTTTTAATGATTCGTCTTTTACAGTATAGATAGATAGATAGTATAGATTGATTGATTACATATATTTTTTTCTTAAATAGTTAATATTTAAAATTTTATAAAAATATTATTGGGCCGCTGCGAAGCGCGGCTTAGTCGACTAGTACTTATATAAAGGAGAAGACGGGGGCGGTGAGGTGACGCCTCTAGAATCGCTCCGTTCTATTTTTCTAATTTTCTCAAGTTTTCACAATTTTTAATTTTAATAATTACAACTTCCTTTATTATTTTCGATGGTGAGGTGGCGGCTCTACAATCGCTCCGTTCTATTTTTCTAATTTTCTCAATTTTTAATTTTAATAATTACAACTTCCTTTATTATTTTCGATTTTGTAGAAGGAAATTGAAAATTAGACTTTTATTATTTTCAAACTTGATAGAACTTTCTTTTATTATTTTCAAACTTGATAGCACTTTCTTTGATTTAGAAAATTATAATTTCCTTATTATTTTCGAATTTGTAGGACTTGATAGAACTTTCTTTGATTTAGAAAATTACAACTTCCTTATTATTTCGAATTTGTAGGACTTGATAGAACTTTCTTTGATTTAGAAAATTACAACTTCCTTATTATTTTCGAATTTGTAGGACTTGATAGAACTTTCTTTGATTTAGAAAATTTCTTTGATTTAGAAAATTACAACTTCCTTATTATTTTTGAATTTGTACGATTTGATAGAACTTTCTTTGATTTGATTTTATCCTCGTATTATTATATTCTTTGTTGATTTGAATTTTTCTTAGATTGATTTGAATTTTTGAACATAGATTTCTAAATTTAAAATAGTTAGAAAAAAGTAATTAAATTGGCGTTAAAATAATGATGACATAATAATCATTATTAGAATTTAAATACTCACTAATTTGGGCTTTATCTTGTATTTTAAAAATCAGATTTTGACGATTTTACACCCCACGTGAAGATAATTAAATTATCTTTAATTAAAAGATGGTTTAAGAATTTTTATCTAACTGGAATTGTCCATGGAAGAGAAAAGAAAGTTACGAATTTTTTACATTGAGAATTCTATCTAATATAGAAAACTTATTTATATTTGGTATATTTGGTTTAAATTATCAAAATACACTTTTTAGAATTTAAATATAATCCTATTATAAATAAAATACACTTTTTTAATATTTGATCAAACGATTTTCATTTATCTAGTTAAGATCTAATAGTCCTTATTAATTTGGTTGTCCAAGACCGTACGATCAAAATTTTGGATAAAATCCCTAGTATGCTTATTATATATAAGGGTTTAATATAATAAAGATATCAAGTAAATACTGATATAAGTATCTTATTAATTGCTTTTACTTTTAATGTTTCGGTTGATATGGGTTGAAATATAACCCTAGAAATAATTAATGATATATTAATTAGACCTAGTTTGGTCAAAGAATTAGGCCCGACAAAAGGCCCGAAACCCTAATTATTTATTAATTTCGTAATTAATAAATAAGGGAAATTATCAGCTCATTAAATGAGTCCAAAATATAATAAAATCTTCATAGAAGGATCCAGAATCCCAATCAAATAATATGATGAGTCATAACACTTATCAGATAAGGATAATACTTGTCAGCCAAGTAATATACTCCTAATCAGTTATCAATTACAAATCTTATCAGTTTAGTCTCCTAAACTTACTCTAAATACAAGGCTCCAAACGCCTATATAAGGACCCACGTCCCTCATACTAGAACTACGTTTTTATTGACTTGATTCTCTATACAGCAGAGATACGTAGGCATCTTGTGAGGACCGATTTAGTCCCGAAACACAAGAGCAGTCATAAAAGCTTGAACGCTCCTAAACCCTAGCATTTAATTTACAAGGTACGTTTTTTAATCCATAACATTTGGCGCCGTCTGTGGGAACAAACATCAACCATGGCGAACACGCGAAGAACAACTCGAGCTTCTGAAGAACTTCCTATCACCTCCGGGGCTGATACTCATGGAAGTCAACCACCGCCAACTACTGGCATTGAAGGGGCGAATATCCCTACCAACACTCAAGGAACGGAAGTCCCGACATCAGTTGAAGGGACGAATCCCCTGCAGATGGTCATTCATGGATCTAATCCACAAGAGACCGTTCACCAGCAACCGATCACAACCTCCCCACTGCTCATGAATGCCCCGAGGAGCCTTCAACTCCATACTACTGATCTCCCTCAATATGTGAATCAAACCCTTGGGATGCCTACCCATACCAGGCCCCCTCGACCCCTGGTGGGCGGTAGTGGTACCACTCTGGTACACCATGAGGCCTATGTGCCCCCTTACGTCCAAGGTTTGGAACCCCTGAACCGACAAACCCAAACTCGTCAGATGTATCGAGACGATTTCTCTGGTCCTTACACTGAGGATGAAAATTACAATACTGATGATGACTATCCCCCACGAAGGAGACGTACTGCAAACAAGGAGCCAACCACTCAGGAAAGGATTGCAGCCCATGAGGCAGAGGTTGCAAAACTCAAAAAGAAGTTAGAGGAAGAAGAGGCTGCAAGAGCAGCCGGGAAGACTCCTGTAATTAATCTGGATCCTACTCCTCCGAGATCCAGAAGGGTTGAAATCCCAAGAGGAGATCCTACTGTATTGCTGCCCCTAGGAGATCCTGACGATCCTACACCACCCTTCACACAAGAGATAATGAAAGCCACTATATCTAGGAAGTTTAAAATGCCAGCCATCAAAACTTATGATGGAACGGGAGATCCCGCAAATCATGTAAGAACCTTCTCAAATGCACTACTGTTGCAGCCTGCCAATGACGCTGCAAAGTGTAGGGCGTTTCCACAAACCCTTGCGGGTATGGCTCAACGTTGGTATAGTCGCCTTCCGCCCAATTCTATTGGATCCTTCAAAGAGCTGAGTAAGGCATTCATCAATCAATTTGTTAGTGGGAAGATACATGAGAAAAGTTCTGCCTCTCTTATGGCGATTCGACAAGGCAAGAATGAAACATTGAGAGAATACTTGAGTAGATTCACTAAGGAGGCTATAAAAGTCCCAGATTTGGAAGATAAAGTGGCTATGATAGCCCTACAGCAAGGAACTACCGATGACCACTTCAGGAGGTCTTTGGCTAAACATCCCCCCGAAAACATGTTGTCACTACAAGATAGAGCTGGGAAATACATCAAAGCTGAAGAGAGCATGAGAAAGTATGAACCCATTGCTACTGGCAATGGAAATTCAAAGAAGAGAAAGGATGCTCCAGAATATGATGCAAGAGAGAAGTATCCTAGGACATCAAAGGATTCAGATTCACCACCCAAGAAAAGCAATTTTGGGCCAAAGTTCACGGAGTATGCAAGATTGAATGCTCCTAGAAGCCAAATTCTGATGGAGATTGCAAAGGAAGAAGACCTTAAATGGCCAAAGCCTATGAGGGCCGATATATCAAAGAGAAATCAAAACCAATACTGCCGGTTTCACAAAGAAGTTGGACACGAGAGAGATGACTGCAGGCAACTGAAAGATGAAATTGAATTCTTGATTCGAAGAGGAAAGCTTGGTAAGTACACCAAAGATGGAAACCAGGGAAGTCAGAGAGGAAATTATGAAAGGAAAGACTACGATAGACGGGACAATGATCAAGACCGAAATCCCAAGCCCCGAGGGCCTGTCATCAATATGATATTTGGAGGGCCAACTGCGGCCGGACCTTCCAGAAACTCTAGAAAAGCTTATGCCCGTGAGGTGATGACTGTGGTTGGAGAAGCACCGAAGCGTGCCAAGACTGAAGTATCTTTGAATTTTGACGATTCAGACCTTGAGGGAGTGAAATTTCCCCACGATGACCCTCTGGTCATAGTACCTGTGATTGGGAACTCAGAAACGAAGAGAGTTCTTGTTGACAATGGAGCTTCAGTGGACATTTTGTTCCATGATGCTTTCATCAAGATGGGGTACACTGACTCTCAGCTTACACCCTCAAACATGCCCATATATGGGTTCAATGGAGTAGAATCGAAGGTAGAAGGCACGATTCAACTCCCAATGACAATGGGACAAGGTTCGAAGACGTCTACTCAAATGCTGAATTTCATAGTTATTAAGGCGACTTCAACCTACAATGCAATTCTGGGAAGAACGGGACTTCATGCATTTAAGGCTGTTGCCTCGTCCTATCATTTGAAGATCAAATTCCCTACAAGGAATGGGATTGGTGAAGAAAAAGGTGATCAGAAAATGGCTAGAAGCTGTTATGTAGCCGCTTTGAGGCCTGATAGAGTTGGGGGGCAGGTTCTCCCAATTGAGGACATGGACATCAGAAACGATGAAGAAAGAAGAGGAAAGCCAGCTGAGGATCTTGTTCCCATTCCCTTGATCCCAGGAGAACCAGACAAGGTCACCTACATTGGAGCTCTACTACCTGAATCTATGAAAAGCAAGTTGACATCCTTTCTTCAAGAAAACAGCGATGTATTTGCTTGGACAGCAGCTGATATGCCGGGGATTGATCCCCAATTGATAACCCACAAATTGAATGTGGATCCTGAGAGGAAGACAGTGAAACAAAAGAAAAGAAATTTTGCCCCTGAAAGGCAAGAAGCTATCAAGCAAGAGGTAGAAAAACTCTTGGAAGCAGGCTTCATTGAAGAAATTCAGTTCCCTGAATGGTTGGCTAACCCAGTGATGGTCAAGAAGGCCAATGGAAAGTGGAGAATGTGTGTGGACTTCACCGACTTGAATGATGCATGTCCCAAGGATTGTTTTCCCTTACCGAGGATTGATGCTTTGATAGATGCCACTGCTGGGCACGAGATGTTAAGTTTCATGGATGGCTTCAGTGGATACAACCAAATCAAGATGCACAAGGACGACATCTCCAAGGTATCGTTCATCACCGACTTTGGTGTTTTCTGTTATTTGGTAATGGCATTTGGACTTAAGAATGCAGGGGCAACATACCAAAGATTGGTGAACAAGATTTTTGAACCACTGATTGGTAAAACAATGGAAGTTTATGTGGACGACATGCTAGTCAAGAGCCTCGACAAGGCAGACCATATAAAGCATCTTCGAGAAGCATTTGCAGTGCTGAGGCACCACAAGATGATGTTAAACCCAGCAAAGTGTGCCTTCGGGGTTGGCTCAGGAAAGTTTTTAGGTCTGATGGTCTCCAAGAGGGGAATCGAAGCTAACCCCGACAAGATCAAGGCAATCCTAGACATGGAACCACCCAAGTCTGTTAAGGATGTGCAGAAATTGACAGGAAGAGTTGCAGCTTTGGGAAGATTCATCTCCAAGTCAGGAGAAAAATGCTTACCTTTTTTCAAAGCACTCAAGAATGTGAAAAATTTCGAATGGACACCTGAAAGCCAAGAAGCCTTTGAGGCCCTGAAGAAATACATGGCTGAAGCACCACTATTGGCAAAACCAAAGCCAGGAGAAATCCTCTATCTATACTTGGCAGTATCCGACACTGCCCTTGGAGCTGTTTTGGTAAAGGAAGAATTGAAGGTTCAGAAACCCATTTACTATGTGAGTAAGATCCTGCATGGGGCAGAAATAAACTACTCTACCATAGAGAAGTTTGCCTTAGCCTTGATAATGGCCTCAAGAAAGCTACGTCCGTACTTCCAGGCGCACAAGATAGAGGTTTTGACTAATCAACCTCTAAGGAACATTCTGCACAGCCCTCAGGTTAGTGGAAGGTTGATCAAATGGGCTATCGAGTTGGGAGAATTTGATATCAAGTATAAGCCTCGTACGGCCATTAAAGCTCAAGCACTCGCTGACTTCATGGTTGAATGTACCATTGACAACCAAGAAGTTGGGGGGCAGGAGGTAGTAGTGGAAGACAGCAAAAATGAAGACATGGTGTCCAAGGAATGTTGGGTGCTCTATTTTGATGGAGCATCAAAAACAAAATCAAGTGGAGCTGGTTTAGTGCTGCAAAGTCCTGATGGATTCGTAATAGAGTACGCACTAAAACTTGACTTCCCAACGACAAACAATGAGGCTGAGTATGAAGCTTTAATTGCTGGCTTAGGGCTGGCTGGAGCCCTGAGGGTCAAAACTCTGAAAGTCTGTGGAGACTCAAGGTTAGTTGTTTCTCAAGTAAATGGAGAATTTGAAGCCAGAGATGAAGTCATGGCTAAGTATCTGAAACTTGTCAAAGCCATCATGACTCAGTTTGATGAATGCTATGTGGAGCACGTTCCGAGGGAGGAAAATGTGAAGGCTGATGCTTTGTCCAAGTTTGCCTCTTCTGAAATTGAAAATTATGCGGGGAGTGTATACTTCCAAGTCTTAAAAACCCCAAGCATCAACGGAAAGTTGGTAGCACCCATTGGTATTACCAGTTGTTGGATTGATCCGATCAAAGCTCATTTAGAAACTGGGTGGCTACCTAATGACACCACAGAAGCACGAAAGTTATACGTCAGAGCACTAAGGTATGCCCTAATTGAGGGAATTCTATATAAGAAATCTTTTGTTATTCCATACCTGAAGTGTTTAAGACCTCAAGAGGCAGAATTGGCCCTGAAAGAAGTTCATGAAGGGATTTGTGGACAGCACTTGGGGGGCAGAGCTTTGGCCCATAAAGTTACTCGTCTAGGTTTCTATTGGCCAAGTATGCTTGCTGATGCAAAAAGTTATGCGAAGAAATGTGAACGGTGCCAGAAGCATGCACCAGTGGTTAGACAACCACCTGAGATGTTGACATCCGTAAACTCGCCTATCCCTTTTGCTATGTGGGGAATGGATATACTTGGGCCATTTCCAATGGCAAGTGCACAGAGAAAATTTCTGATAGTTGCAATTGACTATTTCACTAAGTGGATTGAGGCTAAACCTTTGGCCAAGATAACCACCAAGCAAGTGATGCACTTCTTTTGGGAGAGTGTGATATGCAGATATGGAATTCCACGAATCCTGGTAACGGACAATGGAACTCAATTCAACAATGACGAGTTCAAGAAGTATTGTGATGAGAATGATATCAAGTTGCGCTTCACTTCTGTTGCCCATCCTCAAGCAAATGGGCAAGCTGAGGTTGCAAATCGAATTATCCTAGATGGACTGAAGAAAAGAGTTGAGCGCTCTAGAAACACTTGGGTAGACGAATTACTCCCCATACTTTGGGCTTACCGTACCACTTGCAAAGTCACTACCGGGGCAACTCCATTTCTACTAGCTTACGGAGCAGAGGCAGTGGTTCCTTTAGAAATCACTCATGCATCTCCTAGAGTTGAAGCTTATGAGCCAGAGACGAACGAAGAAGGCTTGAGGCTAGCTTTAGATCTAATTGACGAAGTTAGAGATGAGGCGAATGCCAAGATAGTTGAACATCAGAAACGAGCATCTTTCTACTACAACCTAAGGGTTAAAGAGAGATTCTTTCGTCAAGGGGACTTGGTCCTTAGAAAAATTGAAGCATCTGGAGTTGGACAAAAGGGAAAATTAGCCCCAAACTGGGAAGGGCCCTATCGGGTCAAGAATGTATATGGACGAGGTTCATACAAACTGGAAACTATGGAAGGGATTGAAGTGCCTAGAACTTGGCATGCTGCAAACTTGAAAGTTTATTATGTTTAAGTGTGTCCTAATTGGACTCACTATCAGGATAAGTAGAAATAAGGTCGATGAAACCAATCCAAGTTTTTAAACTTGAGGTAGAAGTAGCATACTATGTAAGGGTTATACCCATTTCTTCAATTTAAATATTCATTCAGCAATTTCAAGAATATTCTACAAAGCATGGCATCTTGATGTTTATATGGTTCAAAGTACTAATTAAGTACGCAAACATAAAACATTAAAAGACATGAAGAAAATAAATGACATTCAATAAAGTTAAAAGTTATGCCCAAAGGCAGAATTACATAAAATAAATAAAAGCTAGCTATGGTTGAGCACCATTCCCTCCTTGCTCATCCTCGGAAGACTCCTCCTCACCGGACTCTTCCTCCCCAGAATCCTCCTCCTCTTCGCCAGACTCCTCCTCACCGGAGCTGGATCCCTCTAACTCTTCATCAGGCTGGGGGGCATGTTCAGGATTGAGAATCCTGTCATCCTCATCCATATCATCCACTCCAGCCAAGGCCTTCTCCAACTGATTAGGAGCATGGGGGCTGGGGAAGTCAGAAATAGTAAGGGAGCCAGGAATTCTCCTCGATACCTCAGCTAAAGCCTCATCCCATCCTTGAGTAAACTGGACAGGAAAAAGAAGATCATCATGCTGAGTTATGATCTCCTGATACTCAGCAGAATCAAAGTACTCATCAATGATACGATCCTTCCCCTTCCTTAACTCGACCAGCTCAGCTTGAGCCTCCAATAGCTCTTTATCCCTTCGATCCAAGGAAGCTTTAAGAGAACCAACCTCCACCTGGGCTTGATCATACTTAGCCTTGTTGGCCTCAGAAGATGATCGCCAGGCTTTGGCTTGAAATAAAGCCCCTTGGAAATTTGCATTAGCCTACAAATAAAACACAAGTTAGAAATAATAACTTGGGGCATAAAAAAAGAGAAAGAAAAAGAAAAAGAAACTTACAGCAGCAAAGGCCTGGGCTCCTGCACACTCTGCCCCTTCCAGGGTGGAGTTAGAAACAAAATCCTTGTAGTCACAAGGGGTCAATGAATGGTGTGACCATTCAACAGCATGAGCAGACACCCCCACTATGGTGTCCTTTTTCCTTATCCCCCAGTTGGGGCGCCATACAGAACTCTTATTTGAGGCCTCGACCTCATCAACCTCAGCCACATGAGGCCTCAAAATAGCAGGGCCTTGCTCGGACAGCCTAGGATCCTTCAAGCAAGCCCTCTTGATCCTTGCTGTCTGCCCGCCTTCTGGCTCATTTTGCTTGTTGATAAACTCAGCAGCTGCAAACAAAAGTCAAGGAAAATAATTGGTATAAGGCAATCTTAATACAACTACAAGAAAGTAAGAAAAAGAGTTACCCTTGTCAGAAACTCTTGAAAGTCCCAGAGTCTTAAGTAGAAACTCGTCCAGAAGCTCCCAAGCCATGGTGGCATAGTTATCCTTGATGAGTTTAGCATAGGCAAGGGCCTCCCCCTCAGTCAGAACTATGTCACCAGGACTACCATCCGAAACTCTACTAAATGAGCTTTGGAATAAGGTGCCCCAGTCCCCTCCATCCCACATCAAATACATAAATTCATCTCTCCATTTGGGATTGTTGTCGGGAATGGATTTTGGGTGGAAGATGGGAGGTGTTGTGGGTCGATGATTAATATATACCCAACCCAAAGTTTGGGAAGAGCTATTTTTAAATTGAAAAATCCTTCTAAAAAGAGCAACAGAAAGAGGGAAATCATTTTTTAAGCACAAAACAATAAAGCACATAATAAGTCTCCAAGCATTGGGAGGGAGTTGACAAGGACTGATTCCTACATCGGCTAGAAGTTGAGGAATGAAAGGATGGAATGGGAATCGAACGCCTGCAGCCAGGACCCCTTTGTAAATGCAAAGAGCATTTGGGCGCCAATGGCAGGAACGATCCCCAGGTTCAGCTAGGACTAACCTATAAGGTGGCCTAATTCTATACATATTCTTGTAATTAGCAACTGCATCAGCATCATTAAATCTATTGCTATGGTTATATGAATCTAAATGCGACACTGAGGGATATTCATCACTACGTTCTAAGATCATATCTTGTAATGACATAGTGGGAGAACGAATGATGATACCTCTTTTGGACGCTTGATTCATCTTCTGAAGACGTGTTAGAAATGAATACCACTAGAAACTAGACAGAGGGGGGGGGGGTGAATGGATAGTTTGATATATTTTTCGATCTTGAAAACTAAGTAAACAACTGTATGTGATTATGATATGTAATATGCAGAAAGTAAATAACACACACAATCACTTTAATCTACTTTGTATAAGCAAATTAAATACTACAGCTTTCCAGGAAATTCACAATCGAATTTCTGGCTTCTAAACAAGAACAGTTTGAACTTGCTTGCTTACAGAGAAAAGAGCTTAGCAAATAACTATGTGTATCTCTCTTGCAGCTTACAGTTGCGTGTGCACGATATATATATTCCCCTATACAAACTAGGCACACACAATATTACACAGCTACCCCTTCTGAAAGTCCAACTTGTCCTGCCATAAGAAGTTCACTGTGTCAGGAAGGACCACCTGCTTTTCGGAGTCTTTCCCGTTTCTGTAGCTGCTTGTCTCTTATCTTTCTCTCCAAGTTTAGCTGTAGATTTGCCATCTGTTCTTTGGACCACCTTGCCAGAACAAATGCTTCAGTATTTGTCTCCTTTGATTCTTGGTTCTGTACCTTGATTTGTCTTGTTATGAACGACTAAGTGTTGATATCGTGAACTCCACTTTATCCCTGACTTCGCGATCTCCCTTGTGAGGACTATGCGATATAGCCTTTGAAGACTTTGCGACATAGGTCATTTGACGACTATGCGACATAGGTCATTTGATGACTATGCGACATAGGTCATTTGATGACTATGCGACATAGGGCTTCTGAGGACTTCACGATCTAGGCTCCTTTGACTTTGCTGACTTCAACACTTCACGACATGTGTCTTGAGGACTTCTCGACATAGTACAAAATGGACTATGCGATATAGTACTTCACGACATGGATATTGGTGACTTCACGACATAGCTTTCTTTTGACTTTGCTATATAATGCCTTAGACAAATTCCTGCAACTTATTTCTTCATGGCCTTATTCAACTCTATCCTGCTGCATGAACACTTCTGAACTTCTACCAGGATAATTATTCAATGGCCTATATACATTCTAGATGCGAGAACTTTACTAAGCTCATTATAAATCTGAGCATACATGATAAAGCTATTGTCCATGAAAACAAGACAAGTACATTTAGAGACCTATACTATATCCCAGTGATAGAAATCACTAGGTCATGTAATGTGACATAGTCACATAGTGTAGGCTTGTTAATAGTGGTATTCAGACATGTCTTGAGCCTAACAATCTCCCCCAAATTGTGAGTAAGATCCTTAGGCACAATTTCATGTCTGATAACAAGCCTAACTTACATAAAAGGAAATTTAGTAACAGAGAGAACAATTCATGAACCTTGAGATCAGAAATTTGATTACATAGAAAAATTGAAAGCTTACAGATTACTTTTGTTGCTCAACAGCTTCAGCTTCCAATTGCTTCTCTAGCAAATCATCATATATCTTCTTTTTCCTTATCTCTTCTTTTCTCTTCAAGTCTATGATGGCTTCTTGAAGTTCTTCTCTTGCAATCAGTTCTTCAATGAGAGGTGAGCCTTCCAAGTCATCAATTGCAGCCTTGAGTGCACTTTCTACATAGGAATCAAGAAACTCCATCCTTATTTTGCTTTGACCTCCATGTGAGTTTTTGTACTCCACAATGTAAGGATTTTGCTTGACCCTGCACAACCCTTTCTGCCTTAGCTCTTTAGCCCTCTCCTCCATCTCAGCCATTTCTTTTTCTCTCTGAATCTTCTTCTTTTCATTCTCTTTCCTCATGTTTTCTTCATAATCAACATGCATCTTCAAGTACCTGGCAATATCTATCTTCCATGTCCTTTCTTCTTTTTCTTCAAAATTCAGTAAGGCATTTATCCTTTCAAGCTCATACTTATAGAAATATTGCCAGCTTCCTTGCTTCATTATCCTTTCTCTTCCATCAGTGTACTTGATATCTAGATGATCCAACTTCACTTTGACTTCAAAGATCCTTTGAGCCCTCAAAAATGCTAGGGCATCTTCATCATAGTCCTCATCTAGTGGAAGCACATTGATGCCAGTAACATTTGTGAGTTTTCCAGTCTTCTTTGTTATCCTTATCCTTTTGGGTACACTCTTGATCTTCAAATGCTTCACAAGAGATACCTTTCTGGAACAAGGAGAATTAGTCTTCAGTGCCACATCACTTGGAAGAAGCTTTATTCCTTTCCCCTTCATCCACTGTAACACTCCACTAGCTGTAACTTTGTGGAAGTGTTTTCTTGATATTTCTTTTGTGGCTTCACCCTTCTTCTGTGGCAACTCAAGTTCAGAAGTCATGGATAATGATTTTGGAGGATCATTGCTAACAGTACCCACCCTAGACTTAGAGTCTTGTGTTGTGGTTAAAGTACTACTAGCAATGTCCTTGACTTGCTGAATTCCACTCCTAGTTCTCTTCACTGTCTCCTTTGCCCCCTTTGTGTCATCACCAGCATCTGTAGATTTCTTGGAAGATTTGCTCCTGCTGCTGTCACTTGGTCCATCCTTATTACTCCTTGAATGAGATCTCCTCCTGTAGGTTTTCTCCTCATCATCATCCTCCCCATCCTTCTTCTTGTTCTTTTCTGTGACAGATTCTGGCAAAACACCATGAATCAGAAAAGATTGTAGAATGTTAATCATCTCTAGTTCCTCTGCTGTCTTGACTCCTTTCTTTGCTCTCAGCATTTGCAGCACCTGATTGATCTTTGTGTTATTCTTCATTTGCAGATCTTTGGGAATGACTAGTTGGTCAATACTTCTGACTTTGGATAGACTTTGAAAAATTACTGTCCTTGGCTTGGGTATGACCTCAGGCAGTCTTTGATTTTGGTCCATCTCCAAGTCATTATAAAGACTTTCATTGTTAGCCCCACTCTTTTCAATCAACTCCAGAATTATTGACACTTCAGTGAACTTCAGTTTCTCCAGAGTTTGAAATGCTAAGTGCCACAAGCAGTTGTCCTTGCATACCATGATTATTTCTCTCAGATAAACATCCCTGATTTTCCTTACTGCAACTGTGAAGTACTTGATGCTTTCCCTGAGCTTCTTTCTATATGCTTGTGCATCTCCTTGAGCATTCTTGTAGGTGGCTTTCAGAAACTCCAGGAATGCCTCATCATGATAGATGTTAGAGTTGGCAACTTCCTGTAGCTTGGCCTCAGTGATAAGTGTAGCTTGGGTAGGTTTAGCAATTGGAGTAGGTATAGCAGGTTGAGAGGTTGAGATGTCTTTAGGCATTGTGGATGGATAGAATGTTGTGGTGACTGTGCTTTTCTGACCTTGTGCATTGATGACCTCTACAGGAGGAAGATTGATTGGCTTTATTGTCTCTTCAATGAGCTTGCCCTTAAGTTTTGACTGCTTGGTAGGTGCTCCCCCTGTCTTTTTCACATTGACCTCCTTTCCTTTCTCCCCCTTAGGCTTGGGATCAGACAAAATGTCTTGAGTTTCCCCAGGAATAGGCAGGTTCATAGATCTCATCATTGAGGTCATCATTTGTTGCTGCACCAGCAAAATGTTTGTTGTGTTGGTGCCTTGATCATCTAGTTTGTCATTGAGTTGGCTTAGAGATGTAGATAGCATTCTGTTTTCATCCTTGAGAGAGGCCACTTCTCTTTCTAAGCCATCCACCTTGGAGAATAATTGTTGAGACCTAAATGAGTTGAGGGATTGATCTTTGACCCTGGCAAAATCATATTTGGAGATGTCTGACAGAGGGACTTCATCCACCAGCTTATCACCATACTGGTTTTTCCACATGACATTCAACATAGCATTGGTGGTGATGGTAGATTTTGCTTGATTTTCCAGTGTAGAAGCCAGTTTCTTGATGTTGTCTGTGACCATGGCAAGAGTCACATCCATCATGGACACATTGGTGGAGGTTTTCTGGACTTCTTTGAGGATACCATCCACCTTGGGAAAATCAGAGAGATAAGAGGTTCTGAGCTTAGTGAGGGATCTTTCTGTCTCCTCTTGAATTGAAGAAATCTCTGATTGAAGCCCTTTCCCAAGATAATGCAGAGCCTTCAACTGGTTCTTGTATACATCATTCACAGCATCATAGATGGCAACAGGAGAAAGATCCTTAGCATTGGAGCCCAGAGAGGTGAGGTATTCTTCTCTCACAAAAGCCAGGGCATCCTTGAGCTTGAGAGTCCTCTTAGCATCCAACCAGGCATCCACATTCCCCTCTGGTTCAGCTGTATCCACAATCTTCTCCTGTTGAGCTTCAACATCCTCCTTATGGCATAGCAGGATAGCTTCATAATCAGCATTTGGAAGGTTGGAGGTGAGGAGATGTTGAGCTATCTTTGAGAACTCATCAATCTGTGCCACATGGAGATCTTGTATGGCTTCTTCAGACATTTTGGAAGGCACAGATGACGATCCTGAAGGCCTGTCATGGTGCACAGGCTTCAGCCATTCTGACATTGTGGCCTGAGCCAAGTGAGAGCTAGTGCTAGGCACTTCATGAGATGTGTGAGTTTGAGTCTCCTCCAGCCTTGGAATGGCTGTAGGGTCTGATGTTGTCTCCATTGAAATGGGATGTGTTACAACATCAGCCCTATATGTCTGTGAAGACAGTTCCACATCCCTAAGGATGGGAGAATTTGGCACAGAGTCTCCAGTGAAAACTGGTGAATCCTCCATGTTTGTGTTGGTGTCATTAGGATATGCCTCAGCATGCATTCCCTGACCAACTGAATGTGGGTCCTGAGTGGTGAGCACAGTGTCAAGCACCATGTCACTTGAAGTTGGCTCAATCACAGGGCTGGATTGTGATTGATCAAGGGCAAGATTGTCATGAGTATGACTCTCTTGTTCAGAAGAAATTTTAATGGAAGAATCTGAGAGAGAAGTGGGGTTCAGATTGGATTTTAGCAACTCCCCCTGAGAAATAGGAGGAGTTTCAACATTGATGTGCTCTCCACTTAGTGTTTGATCACCCTTATCACTCCTAGGGTCAAGAGTGAGGTCTTGACCCTGTGCAGACTCGTTACAACTTGCAGTGGGGAGGCTGCTCTTTTCAATACCCATGACCTGTTGAGAGGCCATAGACAGTAGCAGGTGTACCCCTTTTTGCACATCTGAATCCTGTTGAGAGGATGCAGTGGTGGCTACAGATTTTGATTTCTTCTTTGGTCTGGTGAGAGGTGACTCAGGAATCTCACTTGCTAACTCTACAGATTCATGGATAATAGCTAGGGTTCTCTTCTTCTTCTTTTTAGTAACATCAACCTTTTGAGAGATTGATGCACTTGGCTGACTATCCTCTATAGTGGTGTTTACAGTGGGGTTGCTGGATGGGATAGGGAGGCTTGGGTTAGACTGTGATGCTCCTTCAGTCTCAGCCTCCCCTGTCCAGGAAAGAGCATGGTATATGGGCTTATCAAGTGGATAAGACGCGAATGTGTCCTGCATATGCGGGGTCACACTCAAGATCACATCCACTTGATTCCTTGTGTCCAATGAACCAAACAGAATCTTGGACATGGACTTGGAATAAGCCATCTTTGATTTATCAATACCCTCCAAGTCATGGACATTAGCATCAAGATAATTTAAAATAACTTGAAGAAAGCGAGGGTAAAAGATGTCATTACCTCTTCCACGGACTGTCCTCCCTAGCCTTTGAGTCAATTCCTTGAGGATTATTGCTCCAACATTGATTTCCTGATTGTAGGCTAGGGAATAGGCCAGCTTCACAGCAATGTGACTGATATGGTCCCATCCTGTCTTTCTGCAAAGGAACACCTTCTGGAGTGCATCAAATAGAAATGACCACTCCCTTCTTACAAACTTCTTATTCAGCTTTCCAGTATCTATCTCATCAGCATACTGAATGAAGGTCATGAAGTCTACTATTTGAGCATCAGTAGCTTCTTGGTCATGACCCTCCACCTTGAACCCTAATGCTTCATTTATCTCCTTCTCCCCAAACTGGAAGTGTTTGCCTCCAATTGAACAAGCTATCTCCTGGAACGAAGTTCCATCTTCCCTGGCCATTGTAGAAACCAACGCCGTTCGCCAAAATCCTTCCAATACATCAACATACAACGTGGGGTTCAAGGTTAGGGCTCGGCGGAGGTAGGAATCGTTCAGGAACCGTACAAAACACTTGTACCTGGGTTTAGCCTCAGCCTCAGAGGGAATGGTGAGAAGATTTGTTTCTTTGGGGATGGTTAAAGGAATAGAGGAGGATTCTGTTTGAGATTTGGGTGCCATTTCTTGAGAGAGAGAGTAAGAAAGAGAGTAGAGAATTTGTGCTTAGGTTAGAAAGTTTGAGAGCAATAGACAAGATGAAAAGTTGCAAACGGTTAGAAAATGGTATTTATATGATAGAGACACTGCGATATGGAGTTATGAATGTGTACAGTCTATCTGTATGTCGTGAAGTCAAAAGTGGCCTGTACCGCAAAGTCTTGCAAAGTATATCGCATAGTCTCAACAATGAACTATGTCGCAAAGTCTTCAAAATGAAAGGATCGGGGAGACTTTGCGATATAGTAGAAATACCCTGTCTAAAGCTCTCTTTTAGGAATTTTGAGCAATTTGTCAGACTTGTATCAAATTTTGAAATAAAATTAATTTAAATCAAAATTCTGTCAACTATGGAGACTTGTCGATATAGTTATTCGAAGTCGCGAAGTCATAAAATTAACTATGTCGCAAACTCATGAAATGAACTATGTCGCGAAGTCTCACAATCTCAACAGTTTGCGATATAAGTCTGTTTAATTTGAACTATGTCGTGAACTCTGAAAATCATCTATGTCGAGATGTCTCAAAAGCTCACAACACCACTAACAAATATGATTTTGAAAAATATGCAGTAAAATACTGAAATATTTATAAATCATATCTCAGCTAATTTTCACTCCAAACAAATAGATCATTTAAATACAGTGAAAATTTACTGCTGCAACTATTAACCAGCATATTTACTTAGAACAACTGAATGAAGGATTGAGCATTCCAATTTCACTCACAAGTCTGTTGAAGACTGCTTCATTCAGAGGTTTAGTAAATATGTCAGCTAATTGTTTCTCAGTTGGAACATAAGAGACTTCTATGGTACCATTTGCAGCATGTTCCCTAATGAAATGGTACCTGATCTCAATGTGCTTTGTAGTAGAATGATTAACAGGATTAGCTACAATGGATATTGCACTAGTATTATCACACATCAGAGGAATGTGTTCTAACACTAGTCCATAATCCATGAGTTGATTTCTAATCCAAAGCAATTGAGCACAACAACTTCCAGCAGCAATATATTCAGCCTCAGCTGTGGATGTTGCTGTGGACTGTTGTTTCTTACTAAACCAGGACACTAACCTTTGACCTAGGAATTGACAGCTTCCAGAGGTGCTCTTCCTGTCAATCCTGCATCCAGCATAATCAGAATCTGTGTAACCAACCAGGTTGAACCCAGTGCCCTTTGGATACCATAGCCCAAGATTAGGAGTCCCCTTCAGATATTTGAAAATTCTTTTGATGGCCATCATGTGAGATTCCTTGGGATCAGACTGGAACCTTGCACAAAGGCATGTGGCAAACATGATGTCTGGCCTGCTAGCTGTGAGATAGAGCAGGGATCCAACCATTCCTCTATAGACCTTGATATCAACTCTCTTGCCTTTCTTGTCTTCATCCAGCTTGATTGCAGTAGACATAGGAGTTTTAGCTGAGGATGACTCTTCTAAACCATATTTCTTTAAAAGATCCTTGACATACTTAGATTGGTTTATAAAGATGCCATCCTCCCTTTGATGTACTTGCAGGCCTAGGAAGTAGGTTAACTCTCCCATCATACTCATCTCATATTTACTTTGCATCAACTTAGAGAACCTTTCACAGAGTTTTTCATTTGAAGAGCCAAAGATGATATCATCCACATAGATTTGAACAAGAATGATATCATTTCCATGCTTCTTGAAGAATAGGGGTTTGTCAATTGTACCCCTGGTAAATTGATGCTCAAGAAGGAATTGAGATAGAGTTTCATACCAGGCTCTTGGTGCCTGTTTGAGTCCATAGAGTGCCTTGAGCAGTCTATACACAAAGTTTGGGAAGTCTTCACTCTCAAAGCCAGGTGGTTGAGACACATAAACTTCTTCAGCAAGATCACCATTGAGAAATGCACTTTTCACATCCATTTGATACACCTTAAAATCTGAGTGAGCTGCAAAAGCCAGAAAGATTCTGATGGCTTCCAGTCTAGCTACAGGTGCAAATGTCTCATCATAGTCAATGCCTTCTTGCTGACAATATCCTTTGGCAACCAGCCTTGCTTTGTTTCTTACTACCACTCCTTCTTCATCCATCTTGTTTCTGAACACCCATTTGGTGTCAATAACATTCTTTCCTTTTGGAGGTGGCACTAGTTCCCATACCTTGTTTTTCTCAAATTGATTCAACTCTTCTTGCATGGCAACAATCCAATCAGAATTCTTCAAAGCTTCTTCAATTAATTTAGGTTCCTCTTGTGACAGAAAGCAGCTATACAGACAAGTATTTAATGTTGCCCTTCTTGTTCTAACTCCCTCACTAGGATCTCCAATGATTTGATCCCTAGTGTGGGCTCTGTCCCATTTCCTTGTGTGCCCCTGTTCATTTCCTTGATCTGTTCCAATCTCATTTTGGTTGACAGTTGCATTCTCTTCTTCTCCCCCTGTGTTTGTGAATCCTTGCACAGGTGTTTGAAGAAGATTGTCAACTTCAAGAGTTTCATTTTCTAGAACAGTTTGAACAGGGGGTTCATCTTCACTTTCAGAATCCTCAAGATAACCTTGATTCTCAAATCTCAATAGCACACTGTCTTGATCACTTGTTTTCAGTCCTGGAGTTTTCTTGTCATCAAAGGTAACATCCATGCTTTCCATGACTTTGTGTTGCTCAGGTACAAACACTCTGTATGCTGTCCTTTCCAGAGAGTATCCAATGAAGATACCTTCAAATGCCTTAGCATCAAATTTTCCAACATGCTCAGAGGTATCTTTCATCACAAAGCACTTGCTTCCAAACACATGCAGGTGCTTGAAGGATGCTCTTTTTCCAGTCATTAATGAGTAAGGAGTTTTGCCAGACTTCTTATTGATTAATGTTCTATTTTGCACATAGCACGCTGTGTTAACAGCATCAGCCCAAAAGCTAGTGGGTAGCTTTGCATCCAGTAGCATTGTCCTTGCAGCTTCAATGAGAGTTCTATTCTTTCTCTCAACTACTCCATTTTGTTGAGGTGTTCTAGGAGCTGAGAATTGTTGAGAAATTCCTTTATCTTTGCAAAACTCATACAATGTTGAATTTCTGAACTCAGTCCCATTATCACTTCTCAAAGAAACTACAGAGGCACCAGTGCTTTGTGCTTCTTTATCAACTCTCTTGATATGCTCTATTATGACTTGGGGTGCTTCATCCTTGGAGAATAGGAATTCCACCCAAGTATATCTTGAATAGTCATCTACCATCACTAGAGCATATTTCTTTTTGGAAAGGGACATTACATTCACAGGGCCAAATAAGTCCATGTGAATTAGTTGCAGAGGTTTTGAGTTTGTATTGAGCAACTTGTTCTTGTGACTTGATCTTTTAATCTTCCCTTTCTGACAAGCTTCACATGCTCCATCTTGCACAAACTCCAAGGCAGGCAAATCCCTGATGAGTTCTCTCTTGGTTAGAGAGTTCATTGCCTGAACATTTAAGTGAGACAGTTTCTTGTGCCACAGCCAGAATTCCTCATTTGTGGCTTTTGTGTAGAAACAACAAATTTCTCCCTTATCTGCAGCCTTGAGATTAGCTACAAACAAGCTTCCTTTCTTCACACCAGTTAGAACAACTTCACCACTTTCCCTTTTTGAGATTGAACAAAGGTCTTCATCAAATTCCACTTTGAAGCCTCTGTTGGTAAACTGTCCAATACTCAAGAGATTATGCTTCAGTCCTTCAACAAATGCTACATCTTCAATAATGACATTTCCAGATTTAACACTGCCATATCCCATTGTATAACCAATGTTGTCATTTCCAAAGGTTACTGATGGGCCAGCCTTTTCCTCAAAATGTGATAGCAGGGCTATATCACCAGTCATGTGACTTGAGCATCCATTGTCCAAGATCCATATGACTCTTTTATTCCTGTTGCCCTGCATTCACAAAGTGACTAAGTTGTTTTTGGTACCCACACTTGGTAGGGTCCAGATGATTTAGAAACATTTTGATTAATAATTCTTCTGTCATAAATTGCATTTCTCATAGTAGGAGACTTCACTTTTTCTGTGGCTTTGGAGTTTACACTCTTAGGCTCACATGAAGTTTTCACCCTCTCAACCCTGATTGGGGACCCTGTCCTATGAGAATGTATGTGTGTGTGTGATTCACCAGATTGTGCAGAGTCAAGTTTATGTTTAAGAGATAAACAGTTAGCAATCACAGTCACATAGCATGTCATGCAGTTTGGCTTACCACAGAAAGAATCATGACTAGAATTTATGCTTGCAGAAAGGTTACTTAGGTTATCAACTTCAACAATTTCAGGCTTACTACACTTATGAGTCAAATGATTAACAGATAGGCATTTTTGACATTGTTTCCTGGGAGCATTTGGCACATAAGCATAGTTGTTTCCTTTGTTAACACCAACTTTACCATTTCTGTTTTGTTTCCTTTTCTTAACAACTTCTTTCTTTGCTTTAGGACTCTTGACAAGATTGTCTTTGGTCTCTTTCTGATTGACAAGATCAGGAAAGGAAGAAGTGTTCTTAGCAGCCTCATCTTCTTCAAGTAGTTGTTGCTTGATGATCAGTAGTTCCTCATCAAACTCAACATCACTCTTTCTGAAGATGGGCTGTTCAACACTTGACAGTATGGTTGGGACATTTTTGTTTGTAAAGGTTTCCTTTCCTTTGCCCTTGACCTTCTTCCTTCCTTTGTCATTATCATAGTCAAAACCAACTCCAACCTTGCAGTCTACAGTGTGTTCCTTGTGGTAGGTTTGAATAAGTTCAGAGGAGTTTTTGAAGCTTCTTAGTTTCAGTTCAGTTTCAGCAATTTGTTCTCTAAGGGCTTTCTCTATCTGCTCAGCACAAATCACTTTGTTTTTAAGATACTCAACCTCCTTTTTCAAACCATCCAGGTTCACAACCATTAACTCAAGTTTCTCATTCTTTTCTGTAAGCTCAACATTCTTAGCAGTTAGTCTATCAATTTCTTTATTAGCTACTAACATGCTAGTATGAATATTAAACATCTCAGTGCTCATATCTTCAACAGTTTGCTTATATTGAATGGGAGTCATATCAAGAGAAGTAAGAATGGGTACCTGACTTGAATCACCATCATCAGAAAATGCCATCAAGGCATAGTTTGAGTACTCTTGTTCTTCTTCTTCATCAGAGTCATCCCAGCATTTTCCCTCAGCAATAAAAGCTTTGCCCTGTTGTTTCTTGAGTAGAGCTTCATACTTAGCTTCAAGCTCTAAGTATGCTTTGTCCTTCTTGACTTGTTTAGGCTTTTTGCACTCAGTGGCAAAATGCCCAAGTTCATTGCAGTTATAGCATCTTATTTTGGTCCTATCCACACTTCCTGTCTTGTATCCACCCTTAGCAGCACCAGCCATCCCTTTTCCTTTATTGAAGGTGTTTGAGCCACTAGATCCACCAGTGTTTCCAGTATTGAACTTGGACCTGAATGGCTGCTTTCTTTTAAACCTTATGTTAGGATATCTCCTAGCCATATAAGCAAAAGATTTGTTTTCCATTTTGTCCAGTTCCTCCATGCTGTAAAACTCATCTTCCTCAGGCAAATCATAGATGACCTGGACCTCATCACCAGTGTCTTCAACTTCCAGTTCCTCAATCTTCACTTGACTGACTTTAAGAGAGTCCATTCTTTGACTTAGGTTGTCAGCAATAAGTGCACAGGAGGTATTAGCCACTAATCCTTGCTTTGCTTGAATAGATCTCTTTTGAAACAGCTCCAACTCATATGTCTTCAAAACACCATATAACACATCAAAACCAATCTTTGTTAGATCTCTTTCTTTAAGGGAAGAGATTCTTGGTTCCAAGTGATCTGGAAGAGTTAGTAAAAACTTCATATTGAGCTCTTCTGTTTCATAGTGTTTGTCATAGAGTTTGAGCTCGTTTATCAGCTTGTTGAATCTCTCAAACACTTCTGTGATTCCCTCTTTTGGCTGAGCCATGAAGGCTTCATATTGTGAAACAAGAATCTGCTTCTTGTTCTTTCTTACTTCAGTAGTTCCTTCACAGAGCACTTCTATAAGATCCCACATCTTCTTGGCACTAGTACAATGAGCAACAGTGCCATACATGTTGAAGTCCATAGATTCACAAATGATAAGTTGAAGATGTCCATCCAGGGCAACTTTTTCTTTTTCAGGATCAGTGTATTTTGAGGGATCTTTGGGCACATGTTTTGCTGGTATAATCTCAGTGCCACTGGTTGATTCACCAATCTCAATCATTGGAATGAAGGGACCATGCTTTAGAATATCTAAATACATGGGGTTAGAAGCTTTGATGAAAAGCAACATCTTCTTCTTCCATAAACTGTAGTGCTCCTTGTTAAAGGGAGGAATCTTGATACTGCTTAGTTTCTGTGAACTCATTCTTGATCTTTTCCTGTTTGTACGTTAACAGCCTTCGCTCTGATACCACTTGTTAGAAATGAATACCACTAGAAACTAGACAGAGGGGGGGTGAATGGATAGTTTGATATATTTTTCGATCTTGAAAACTAAGTAAACAACTGTATGTGATTATGATATGTAATATGCAGAAAGTAAATAACACACACAATCACTTTAATCTACTTTGTATAAGCAAATTAAATACTACAGCTTTCCAGGAAATTCACAATCGAATTTCTGGCTTCTAAACAAGAACAGTTTGAACTTGCTTGCTTACAGAGAAAAGAGCTTAGCAAATAACTATGTGTATCTCTCTTGCAGCTTACAGTTGCGTGTGCACGATATATATATTCCCCTATACAAACTAGGCACACACAATATTACACAGCTACCCCTTCTGAAAGTCCAACTTGTCCTGCCATAAGAAGTTCACTGTGTCAGGAAGGACCACCTGCTTTTCGGAGTCTTTCCCGTTTCTGTAGCTGCTTGTCTCTTATCTTTCTCTCCAAGTTTAGCTGTAGATTTGCCATCTGTTCTTTGGACCACCTTGCCAGAACAAATGCTTCAGTATTTGTCTCCTTTGATTCTTGGTTCTGTACCTTGATTTGTCTTGTTATGAACGGCTAAGTGTTGATATCGTGAACTCCACTTTATCCCTGACTTCGCGATCTCCCTTGTGAGGACTATGCGATATAGCCTTTGAAGACTTTACGACATAGGTCATTTGACGACTATGCGACATAGGTCATTTGATGACTATGCGACATAGGTCATTTGATGACTATGCGACATAGGGCTTCTGAGGACTTCACGATCTAGGCTCCTTTGACTTTGCTGACTTCAACACTTCACGACATGTGTCTTGAGGACTTCTCGACATAGTACAAAATGGACTATGCGATATAGTACTTCACGACATGGATATTGGTGACTTCACGACATAGCTTTCTTTTGACTTTGCTATATAATGCCTTAGACAAATTCCTGCAACTTATTTCTTCATGGCCTTATTCAACTCTATCCTGCTGCATGAACACTTCTGAACTTCTACCAGGATAATTATTCAATGGCCTATATACATTCTAGATGCGAGAACTTTACTAAGCTCATTATAAATCTGAGCATAAATGATAAAGCTATTGTCCATGAAAACAAGACAAGTACATTTAGAGACCTATACTATATCCCAGTGATAGAAATCACTAGGTCATGTAATGTGACATAGTCACATAGTGTAGGCTTGTTAATAGTGGTATTCAGACATGTCTTGAGCCTAACAAGACGGCTAGCAGAACGATCAGCCATTTCAAAAATCTTCAAAGAAAACTGGAAAATGTCTTCAAATCTTCAAAGTAACTCAGAAAACCTTCAAGTGATGAAGGAGAAAGCCCAGAAATTCAAAGAAAACCTTCAAGTGATGAAGGTGGAAACCCAGAAAACTGGAAAAATTCCAGAAATTCTTCAAATCTTCAAAAGTAAAACCCAAAAACCTTCTTGGGAAGGAGATTCCTGCCCAGAAAACCCAGAAAAACCTTCAACTGATGAAGATTATAACTTAGAAGATGAAATTTAGAAATTTAGAGATAGACTTGAGGAGAGAAGAAATTTGGAAAGTAAAGTGAAGAGTGAAGAGTGAAGATTCACTCTTTTATAGAAAAATTTCTAACCGGTTGACTTTCCGGTAAAAGGGAATATTAACCGACTAAAGCCTGTCAAAGCCCATAATCATCTTATGGGCTACTAAAACTAAGGCCCGAAGAGTTAGGCCCAAGTAAATATCAAGGCCCAGGGTCTAATATGAATAAAATTCAAGAAAAAACTTTGGCCCAAGAGGTGAGCTATAAAAGAGTTTAAGGCCCAATATGTAAATCAAGGCCCAAGAAGTTGAAAGCTTAAGGAATTTCTTACTCAAAAGTTGGAAATATTTCTAAGGCAAAAACAGATGATTTCAAGATAAAAGATTCTTGCTCGAATTTACACTGCATTCTGGTCGAACAAATCTGTTCGAAAAGAAACTGAAAATTGAGTTCGACACGTTCAACCTGAAAACAGTTTGAGGTGGAAAAACTGAACAAAATTCCTGGTCGAAAAACTGAATGAAATTTCTGGTCGAAATTACACTAAATCGAGGTCGAAGTTTTGAGCTCGAAAATACACAGAAATTCCTGGTCGATGTTGTCGACCTCGTTCCTCTTCCAGGTCGAAATTCGACCTCAATTCCTGGTCGAAAACTTAAATTTCTGGTCGAAATTGCACTAAATCGAGGTCGAAGTTTTGAGCTCGAAAATACACGGAAATTCCTGGTCGATGTTGTCGACCTCGTTCCTCTTCCAGGTCGAAATTCGACCTCAATTCCTGGTCGAAAACTTAAATTTCTGGTCGAAATTACACTAAATCGAGGTCGAAATTTTCTGCTCGAAAATATACTATAATTCCTGGTCGATGTTTTCGACCTTGTTCCCACTCCAGGTCGAATTCGACCTCGATTCCTGGTCGAATATGACTTGGAATCCTGGTCGAAAATGACCCGGATCCCTGGTCAAAATGACCAAATTCCACGACAATTTGAGGTTGAAAAATGCCTTGAAAAATGAAAAATTCCTGGAAAAATATGGAATAATTTCTACTAAAATCTCGATTGATTTCCCTAGAAATTGGGGGGCAAATGATATGGGTTGAAATATAACCCTAGAAATAATTAATGATATATTAATTAGACCTAGTTTGGTCAAAGAATTAGGCCCGACAAAAGGCCCGAAACCCTAATTATTTATTAATTTCGTAATTAATAAATAAGGGAAATTATCAGCTCATTAAATGAGTCCAAAATATAATAAAATCTTCATAGAAGGATCCAGAATCCCAATCAAATAATATGATGAGTCATAACACTTATCAGATAAGGATAATACTTGCCAGCCAAGTAATATACTCCTAATCAGTTATCAATTACAAATCTTATCAGTTTAGTCTCCTAAACTTACTCTAAATACAAGGCTCCAAACGCCTATATAAGGACCCACGTCCCTCATACTAGAACTACGTTTTTATTGACTTGATTCTCTATACAGCAGAGATACGTAGGCATCTTGTGAGGACCGATTTAGTCCCGAAACACAAGAGCAGTCATAAAAGCTTGAACGCTCCTAAACCCTAGCATTTAATTTACAAGGTACGTTTTTTAATCCATAACATCGGTTTTATTTATAGTGTATATAAAATTTTAAAATACTTTATTACTTTAAAATTATTAAATAGAATAAAAATTATGTTATGATTATATAAAATTTTATTCTCATATTATTATATTCTTTATCGATTTGAATTTGTTCTTAATTTATTTTAATACTTTATTGAAAGTAAGATAAAATTTCTATATTTAAAAGAATTAGTGGAAAAATAAATAAATTGGTGCTACAATTATAAAAAAAATATTTATTAAAATTTAGATACTCACTTTACTATTTGGGTTCTATCCTAAATTTTAGAAATTGAATTTTGACAATTTTACAACTCATGTGAAACTAACGAAATTATCTTTAATTTAATGATGATTTAATAATTATTATCAAACTTGACCAGTTGACCTACCCATAAACCGAAAAGAAAAGATGGTTAATTATTATATTCAAAATTATTGTTTATGAATATGAAACCCTCAATATTTTAATAATATTTTGATATTATCCTTTTATGTTTGTTATACGTAAAATAATATAAATATAATTTGGATTAATCAAATTGTTATGTTTATTCAGAAAAAAAAATGTTTAAATTTATTCATGTACAGGAGTTTAGTATGATATACATGAGCATTATATTGATAATTTTTAATATTGTAATCGATATGAATTGTTATCTGATATTTGGTTTAACAATTATTATCTAACTGGAACTATACATAAATTAAAGATAAAAGATATTTAAGAATTTTTACATAGAAAAATTTTAAATTATCAAAATACACTTTTTAGTATTTAAATATAATTTTATTATTAATCAGATACACTTTTTAATATTAGATCTAACAATTTTCATCGGTCTATTTAAGATATAACTGTAATAATTAATTTGGTCGTATAGTGGTTTTACACGGACCAGATCGATTTTAATTTTTTTTAAATTGATTTTAATATTTTATTGAAATAAACATAGAATTTATAAATTTAAAAGAATTAGGAAAAAAATTAAATTGGTGCTACAATAATTAAAAAAAAAAAATTAGATAATCACTTTACTGTTTGGGCTCTATCTTGAGTTTTAGACAACAAATTTTAACAATTTTACAGCCCACGCGAAGCTAACAAAATAATCTTTAATTTAATGATGGTTTAATAATTATTATCTAACTGGAACTATCCATAAACTAAAGAGAAAAGATAATTATGAATTTTTACATAAAAATTTCTATTTAATATAGAAAACCCATTTATAATTGGTTTAAATTATCAAAACACACCTTTTAGTATTTAAATACTATCCTATTATTAATCAAATACAATTTTTAATATTATATCTAACGGTCCTCATCTATTTGAATATTTATAGTTTTATAATCCAACGGATCGTATACTTTTGGTAGTACAGTGACCGACCAAAGTTTTGGATAAGATCTCCCTTACGCTTCTATATACTATATTATTAAAGACGAAACATTAAAAGTTTTGGTCGGTCGGTCGGTCGGTCGGTCAGTCGGTATTTGGGCCGATTCACGGGCCTATCTATAACCAATTTATTAATAACCAATTACCTTTTTCGGTACATTACCTATTTTATATTTTTTTAAACTAAACCAACTCATTTCTAAAACTAAAACGGGCAACATATATATAATATGATAATATTATTATATATTTATAACTGATTACCTTTTTCAGCTAAAACACATTATTTTTATATTTTTTAACTAAAACAACTCATCTTCTAAATAGGACACATATATGGAAACCAATTTATTAATAATCAATTACCTTTTCCAGTTAAAACATATTACATATTTCATATATCTATTTAACTAAAACAAATTATTTTCTAAAAATAAAACGGGCAATATATATATATATATAATGGTAATATTATTATATATTTATTACCGACAGCTAAAACACATTATGTGTTTTATATTTTCTAACTAAAACAACTTATCTTCTAAATATAATACATGCAAAATAAATATACAATGGTAATATTGTTTTATATAAATATTAATAAATAACCAGTTATTTTTTCAGCTAAAACACATTACCTCTTTTATATTTTCTAACTTAAATAACTAATTTTATAAAAGTAATGCAGGCAACATATATAAAAATAATAATTTTATATAAATGTTAATAAGTACCTAAATGTCTTTTTAAGGATATTACCTATTATATATTTTTTAACTAAAACAACTCATGTTTAAATTAAAAATAACACGGGCACAAGATAGATATATTGATAATATTATTATATTAAACTTATGAAATTCATGTTTATTATAATTTTTTTAATATTCAATTTAAACGAGATAATTAATGAAAATAAAAGTAATAGTATATTCAAATAAACTCGGTATATTGCACGAACACATATTTTGATATTTGCACTTAGTCCCTTTTTAGATTTTTAAGAGTAAAAAAAATGAATCATTAGATCTGTTATTTTAAATTATTTTATATTTTAATATCTAAAATACTACTACAGATTACGTCAATAATATATTAAATTTAAATATTATATTGTTAGATTTATAAATCCAATATATATATTAAAATTTTATCAAATTATATATAATAACTAAATTCTAAATAAAAAATAAGAAAATATTAAAGAAGACCGTGCATCGCACGGGATATAAGCTAGTATTATATATAAGGAGTTAATAGTATAGATTGATAGTATATTATAGAATCATGTCGTTTGCAATAATTTTAGAAAATGAGAAATTTTAGTTAAAAAATATATAAAAGAATATACGCTTTGGCTAACAAAGGTAATCGGTTAATTATATAATATTACTATTTTATGTTACTAAATAAAATTGCATGTGATATTTTTGAAAATGTGAGATTTTACTTAAGAAAAAATTTAGTTAGAAAAGATAAAAAAAAATATACGCTTTGGAAAAAAAACTAATCGGTTAGTTATTAGTAATTATAAATATTATTATTTTATATCATTAAAAAGAACTACACGTGATATTTTTGGAAAATTAGAGGTTTTAGTTAGAAAAAATAGAAAAGTAACAATTTTAATTTGAAAATATAAAAAAGAATATACATTTTGGCTAAAATAGGTATTTGGTTAGTTATTAACAATTATAATTTTATTATTTTATACTAATAAATGTGATATGGACAGAAAAGTAATTATAGAAATATAATTGCTAATTCAATTAAAAGGCCGGTATTTAAGGATCGACACCCTAATTATTCATTAATTTCGTAATTAATGAGTAGGGAAAATATACAGCTCATAAAAAGAGCCTTGATTATGGAAAATTAGTCAAAAAAGGATCTGGAATCCCAATTAAAGGCAATCAATGAGTCATAACCTTTATCAACAAGGAAACGAATTCTTCAGCAAGAAATACAATACTTATCCAATATCAAAAAGAAGACTTATCCGTTAAGTCTCCCAAACATACCATAAATACTAGGCTCCAGACGCCTATATAAGGTCCCTGATCCTACAATCAGAACTACGTCTTTGGCTTGATTCTCGATAACAATTTGAGATACGTAGGCATCTTGTGAGGACCAACTTAGTCCGGATACACGAGTGCAGCCATCAAAGCTCGAAGCTCATTAATCCTAGCAATTAATATACAAGTACGTTTTTTAATCCACAACATTTGGCGCCGTCTGTGGGAAGACAACATCAACCATGGCAAACACACGAAGAACAGCTCGGGATACTCAAACTCCCGATGATCGCCCTATACTTCTGAGGCTGATCAGCCACCGCCGACTACTGGCACTGAAGGGGCGAATATCCCCACCAACACTCAAGGACCGGAAATCTCGATTTCGGTTGAAGGGACGAATCCCCTGCAGATGGTCATTCATGGATCTAATCCACAAGAGACCATTCACCAGCAACCGATCACGACCTCCCCGCTGCTCATGAGTGCACCAAGGAGCCTTCAACTCCATACTACTGATCTCCCTCAGTACGCGAATCAGACTTTGGGGATGCCAAGCTATGGCATGCCCCCTCGACCCATGGCGGGCGTTAGTGGAACTAATCCAATCTACCATGAGGCATATGTGCCTCCTTATATTCAAGGTCTGGGACCCCAAAATCAACAAACTCGTCAGACCCCTCTCATTCAAGATTACTCTGGCCCATACACTGAGGATGAGGGTTATACAACTGGGGAGGATGTCGCCCCAAGGAGGAGACGTTCTTCACAGACAAATCGGGAGCCACCCCAAACTACCAGGGAGAAGCTTGCAGCCCATGAGGCAGAGACTGCAAGGCTCAAAAAACTCCTTGCTGAAGAAGAGGCCGCTCAAACTCGGGGCCGAACGACTGAAGGAATCCCGATAATCAACTTGGATCCACCAAGAAGGACTAAGAGGGCTGAAGCCCCAAGGGGTGATCCTAGTAATCTGTTGCCCCTAGGAGATCCTGATGATCCTACACCACCGTTTACTCAAGACATCATGAAAACGGCTATATCCAGAAAGTTTAAGATGCCTTCGATCAACGCCTATGATGGAACGGGAGATCCCGCAAATCATGTAAGGACATTCTCCAATGCACTGCTGTTGCAGCCGGCCAACGATGTGGTCAAGTGTAGGGCGTTTCCCCAAACTCTTGCAGGTATGGCTCAACGTTGGTACAGCCGTCTACCTCCCAACTCTATTGGGTCCTTTAAAGAGCTAAGCAAGGCTTTCATCAATCAGTTCATTAGTGGAAGGGTGCATGAGAAAAGTTCTGCATCACTCATGGCAATACGTCAAGGAAAGAATGAAGCCCTAAGGGACTACATTAATCGATTCACTCGAGAGGCTTTGAAAGTCCCGGACTTAGACGACAAAGTGGCTATGATAGCCCTGCAACAAGGAACCACTGATGACCACTTCAGGAGGTCGTTGGCTAAACATCCACCAGAGAGCATGTTGAAGCTCCAAGATAGAGCCGGAAAGTACATCAAGGCTGAGGAAAGCATGAGAAAGTATGAACCCACCGCTGGCGACGGTGGAAACTCAAAGAAAAGAAAAGAAACTCAGGAGTACGACGTCAAGGAAAAGTTTCCCCGAACATCAAAGAATTCTGACTCTCCACCCAAGAGAAATAACTTTGGGCCAAAGTTCACGGAGTATGCAAGATTGAATACTCCCAGGAGTCAAATTCTGATGGAGATAGCCAAGGAAGAAGATATCAAATGGCCAAAGCCAATGAGGGCTGATTTGTCCAAACGGAACCAAAATCAGTTTTGTCGGTTCCACAAAGAAGTCGGTCATGACACCGATGATTGTAGACAACTGAAAGATGAGATTGAGTTTCTGATACGAAGAGGAAAACTCAGCAAGTTCACTAAGGATGGGAGCCAAGGGAGCCAAAGGGGGAACTATGAAAGAAAGGATTATGATAGAAGGGACAACGATCAAGATCGGAATCCCAAGCCCCGAGGGCCAGTGATCAACATGATATTCGGAGGGCCAACTGCTGCTGGGTCCTCCCGAAACTCAAGAAAAGCTTATGCCCGAGAGGTACTGACCGTCGTTGGAGAAGCACCGAAGCGTGCACGAACAGAAGTGTCAATAGGTTTTGATGATTCAGACTTGGAAGGGGTGAAGTTCCCCCACGATGATCCTCTTGTCATAGTACCTGTGATAGGCAACTCCGAAACAAAGAGAGTCCTAGTCGACAATGGAGCCTCAGTAGATATCTTGTTCCACGATGCCTTTATCAAGATGGGTTACACTGATTCTCAGTTGACACCCTCTAATATGCCCATATATGGGTTCAATGGAGTGGAATCAAAGGTGGAAGGCACTATCCAACTCCCAATGACCATGGGGCAAGGAACGAATACATCCACTCAGATGCTGAACTTCATAGTTATAAAGGCAACCTCAACCTACAATGCGATCCTTGGGAGGACGGGTCTTCATGCGTTTAAGGCTGTTGCCTCATCTTACCACCTGAAACTCAAATTCCCCACTCGGAATGGGATTGGTGAAGAACGGGGAGACCAAAAGATGGCTAGAAGCTGTTATGTAGCCGCGTTGAGGCCTGATGGAGTTGGGGGGGCAGGTTCTCCCCATTGAAGATATGGACACTAGTGACAATGAGGACCGAAGAGGGAAACCAGCTGAGGATTTAATCCCAATTCCCTTAGTCCCGGATGAACCAGAGAAGGTGACTTATGTTGGGGCACTACTGCCCGAACCATTGAAAGGCAAACTCGCATCTTTTCTTCAAGAGAACAATGACGTTTTTGCTTGGACAACGGCTGACATGCCAGGGATTGATCCCCAACTAATATCTCACAAATTGAATGTGGATCCAGAAAGGAAGGCAGTGAAACAAAAGAAAAGAAGTTTTGCACCAGAAAGGCTTGAAGCCATTAAGCAAGAAGTAAATAAGCTTTTAGAAGCTGGGTTTATTGAAGAAATCCAATTCCCAGAATGGTTAGCTAACCCTGTGATGGTCAAAAAAGCTAACGGGAAGTGGAGAATGTGCGTCGACTTCACCGACTTGAATGATGCATGTCCTAAGGATTGTTTTCCCTTACCTAGGATTGATGCCTTGATAGATGCCACTGCTGGGCATGAGATGCTAAGTTTCATGGATGGCTTCAGCGGATATAATCAAATCAAGATGCACAAAGATGACATCGCCAAAGTGTCGTTCATCACTGACTTTGGTGTCTTCTGTTTCTTAGTCATGGCTTTTGGGCTTAAGAATGCTGGAGCAACCTATCAAAGGTTGGTGAACAAAATCTTTGAGCACCTGATTGGAAAAACCATGGAGGTCTACGTAGATGACATGTTAGTCAAGAGCCTTGATAAGGCCAATCACATTGAGCACCTCCGAGAGGCTTTTGAAGTGCTAAGACACCACAAGATGATGTTGAATCCAGCTAAGTGTGCCTTTGGTGTAGGCTCGGGAAAGTTTTTAGGTCTGATGGTTTCCAAGAGAGGAATCGAGGCTAATCCCGACAAAATCAAAGCGATTCTAGACATGGAACCACCAAAGACTGTCAAGGATGTCCAGAAACTGACGGGAAGAGTGGCTGCTTTGGGAAGATTCATCTCCAAGTCTGGAGAGAAGTGTTTACCCTTCTTCAAAGCACTCAAAAAAGTGAAGAATTTTGAATGGACAACTGAAAGTCAAGAGGCCTTTGAGGCCCTGAAGAAATATATGGCTGAAGCACCACTGTTGGCAAAACCCAAGCCAGGAGAAATTCTCTATTTATACTTGGCGGTTTCTAACACAGCCCTTGGAGCTGTTTTGGTAAAGGAAGAAGTGAAGGTTCAAAAACCCATCTACTATGTGAGCAAGATTCTACATGGGGCAGAAATAAGCTACTCAATGGTTGAGAAGTTTGCCTTAGCCTTGATAATGGCCTCAAGAAAGCTACGCCCCTACTTCCAGGCTCACAAGATAGAGGTCTTGACTGATCAACCTCTAAGAAACATCTTGCATAGCCCTCAAGTTAGTGGAAGATTGATCAAATGGGCCATTGAATTGGGAGAATTTGATATCAAGTATAAGCCTCGGACGGCCATAAAAGCTCAAGCACTTGCTGACTTCATGGTTGAATGCACCATTGACAACCAAGAAGTCGGGGGGCAGGAAGTAACTATGGAAGATAAGAAAGATGAGGAAATGACCTTCAAAGAATGTTGGGTGCTCTATTTTGATGGAGCATCAAAAACAAAATCAAGTGGAGCTGGTTTAGTGCTACAGAGTCCTGATGGATTCCTAATAGAGTATGCACTAAAATTTGACTTCCCGACGACAAACAATGAGGCTGAGTATGAAGCCCTGATAGCTGGCTTAGGGCTGGCTGGAGCCTTGAGAGTCAAAACTCTGAAAGTATGTGGAGACTCGAGGCTAGTGGTTTCCCAAGTAAATGGGGAGTTTGAGGCCAGAGATGAAGTCATGGCCAAGTACTTAAAACTTGTCAAGGCCATTATGACTCAGTTCGATGAATGCTATGTGGAGCACATTCCAAGGGAGGAAAATATGAAGGCTAATGCCTTGTCTAAGTTTGCCTCTTCTGAAATTGAAAACTATGCCGGGAGTGTATACTTCCAAGTCTTGAAGACCCCAAGCATCAATGGAAAGTTGGTAGCCCCCATTGGTATCACCAGTTGTTGGATTGATCCCATCAAAGCTCATCTGGAAACTGGGTGGCTGCCCAACGACACTTCAGAAGCACGAAAGCTATACGTCAGAGCACTAAGGTATGCCCTAATTGAGGGAATCCTATACAAGAAATCTTTTGTTATTCCGTACTTAAAGTGCTTGAGACCTCAAGAGGCAGAGTTGGCCCTAAAAGAAGTGCATGAAGGGATTTGTGGGCAACACTTGGGGGGCAGAGCCCTGGCTCATAAAGTCACTCGTCTAGGTTTCTATTGGCCAAGCATACTTGCTGATGCTAAAAGCTACGTCAAGAAATGTGAACGGTGCCAGAAACATGCACCAGTGGTTAGGCAACCACCAGAGATGATGACATCCATTAACTCACCTATCCCCTTTGCTATGTGGGGAATGGATATACTCGGGCCATTTCCTATGGCAAGTGCTCAAAAAAAGTTCTTGATAGTAGCAATTGATTATTTCACCAAGTGGATTGAGGCTAAGCCATTAGCCAAGATAACCACCAAGCAAGTGATGCAATTCTTCTGGGAAAATGTGATATGCAGATATGGAATTCCACGAGTCCTGGTCACGGACAATGGAACCCAGTTTAACAACGATGAGTTCAAGAAGTATTGTGATGAAAACGATATCAAGTTGCGCTTCACTTCTGTCGCCCATCCTCAAGCAAATGGGCAAACTGAGGTTGCAAATCGAATCATCCTTGATGGACTAAAGAAAAGAGTTGAACGCTCCGGAAACACTTGGGTAGACGAATTACTCCCTATACTTTGGGCATATCGTACTACTTGCAAAGTCACCACCGGGGCAACTCCATTCCTATTGGCTTATGGAGCAGAGGCAGTGGTCCCAGTGGAAATTACTCACACCTCCCCAAGAGTTGAGGCTTATGAACCAGAAGAGAATGAAGAAGGCTTGAGGCTAGCTTTGGATCTAATTGATGAAGTTAGAGATGAAGCAAACGCCAAGATAGTATAACAAACCATTATAGCCAATAATACGTTGTCGTCCATCAAATTTTAACCAATTATCTATTTATTTGAATATAACTAACTAATTTAAATAATTAGAAAGGAACTGATTTATTAAGAAATCTTAATTTGATTGATTGATTAATTTTGATACCGTATCACTATGATTAATAAATTATTTTATCCTTGAAACAAAAAAGTAAATCATGTATTCACTGAGTCAATAATAAAAATTCTAATTGAATTTAACTTTCAATTTCAGATTTAGTTAGATAATCGTAATTGATTTTAATTAAAGCTATAGTCGGTATCGATATATTCTAAATATTTTCAAATCAATTTAAGATATTCTGAAACCGTCAATATTTAAATAAAATATAGAAAGATTTGAACTAAAAATTACCTTTAATCGTGTAAAATGACGCAAAACGTGCAAATGGATTTAGAATACCCACCCAAAATCGACTTATTTATAATTTTTAAAATCAACAGATTTCTTTAGGAAATGAAAATTTGACTTTCTTTCACACCCGAATCCCACATTTTTATTAGAAATGATTTGGAAATCTGAAAACTTTTTTGACACAAATTTTAAGATCTCTTACATTTTCCTCATAAAATACTTCCTCCGTCCCCCTCATTTCTTTATATTTTTTTCAAACGCATTTTAATGTTCCTCTAAAATATTATTCTATAACTTATTTTTAAAATTTTCTTTTTATAAGTGAAGACAAAAAAAAATTAAAATTATTAATGGAAGTAAATTCTATAGGAGCAGCCGAACCCGTCCACCAATGTAAAGAAAATATGTGTAAAAACGGTGAAAATATCTATCAAGAAAGGAAAAATAATAAGTTTTGTTTTTTACACAAAGATTATTTCTCTCTTTTAGCAAAAAAATACAAAGGACTATGAATGTCTCAGCCGAATTCCAACCCACCTTCTAACTATAAATACAAATGTGCTATGTCACAACTCACAAGAGAGAGATATAGAGCACACCAAAACGCAAAGAACTCTGTATCTCTATATCTATAAATCTCTCTACAGATACAGAGAAAAAAACCCAGAGAAAAGCTGGTAGATTTGGCCACTGGATCTTGTTAAGACAAAGAAATGAACATGTTGGTGCTGCCATTTATATTTATATATAATGTGTTGGTGTTGTTTCAGCAGCAAGCAGGGGCAGTAACAGTTGTGAAAGGCTCGAAATGTGATTATTTCCAGGGAAGTTGGGTGGCTGACTACACTTATCCTCTGTATAATGTATCTTCATGCCCTTTTATTGAAAGAGAGTTTAATTGCCAGAGAAATGGCCGCCCGGACCAGCTTTATCTCCATTATAGATGGCAACCTCATGCTTGCAACTTGCAAAGGTACATAACTTGTCTTACGGTTTCGGATCCTGACAAATGATTGTTACCGCATATGTTATCAACGATATTATCTTACTGCTAATGCGTTGTAACAATTATCTGTCGGGAACCTAAGACCCGTCTTGTGTTTTTATGTGTATATAATAATGGCTAGTTATGTTCCTCTGGTTGGTAGTATTTTTTCGCCCATACAGAGTTATAACTTGTAAGTATGTAGTCAAGTTTCGGTTGGTCCTTCGACTACTCAAAGCACACCCATGACTGCAAAGTTTTGCAGTGATGTGCCAGCTTTACAAGACTGCTTTTCTGTAATAATCATTAAAGATTCACACTGGCTAATTTGACATTAAACAAGTGCTGTCACAAAAACAACTATTTTGATACTTTCTCGGTCCCTTTCATTTTTTTACACTGTTTTAAAATATAATTAAAATACATGCCGAGTCCCATCCCCCAATATAAAAAATTGAGGGGACCGAGGGAGTATGAGACAACAAAAGGTGTGGCAGGGTAAAAAACAATGGTATTTGTAAACGACAGACATTACTATTGGGTCTCAACCCAGATTTTACGGTGGATTTCTTAAAACAAATGTATTTTTTAATCTAATCTGATTAATGATTAGCTCAAGATTCCTCTGGCCCTGTTATAAAATTAACCTGTATTTTTTTAATTCATCTTTTTATTCGAGACAGGTTTTATGAATTTACGTTACTTTTCGATAAACTGCTCTGCTTTTTCATTCAAAGAAATACATTGTGATGATGGTGATAAAGAGTTCAAATGTGCACTGCTGTTTTCTTGACCAGGGACTTTAGATACTGATAAATATTTGAGTTCCGCAGCAACATTTATTTAATTTTGTCGAATACTAATGAACGGAACGATATAAAATAAATTTATCGATTTGTGAATAGATTTGACGGACGAAATTTCTTGGAGAAAATGCGAGGCAAAAGCATAATGTTTGTAGGAGATTCACTGAGCAGAAACCAGTGGAACTCAATGGTGTGCTTGCTTCACTCTGCAGTCCCTACTGCCAATTACACTACTTCTTTACTTGGAGATGTTGCCACCCTCACTTTCACGGTATGTATCTATAAATCTTCCTCCTATGTACATACATCTAGGAAGCATAAGTGTGGGTACGGACTACGTAATATGAGGATACGAAAATTCGACAAATCTAAAATTATGGGAATTCGGTTGTGGAATATATGCATCAACTAAAAACACATGCATGATGCAGATATATATAATCAAAAGAACAGATGGTATGTCCCATTTCTGTCAGATGTAAAGTAGAACACACTGTCTAGTCCTGGTTTTATTAATTTTTCAGAAAATAAAAAATTAGTCGCCCATCATGTTGAGTGTCGGTGAAACCTTAATCACAAGTTCACAACCTTAGATCTGGATCCTCTGTCCAATGTTCAATTCATTACCAAAGCGATTTTTCATGCTTTTTCACTTTTATATTCTTGTGGTCCTATTTTTTTTGTTTTCCGATTATATCTGAATTGAATACACCTCTTAAATTTGAGCTTTCGACATATCAAAACCGGGAAATTGTAATAACCGCACTTTTATACGTAGTCTTCGACATATTTTTTTAAAAATGTATATGATCATTGTGCAAATGCATGCAGGATTATGGAGTTAAAGTGATGCGGGATCGGAATGTATTTTTAGTAGATTTAGTAAGAGAGAAAATTGGAAGGGTGTTAAGATTAGACTCAGTTGAACAGAGTAGCAAACTATGGACTGGAATCGATGTAGTCGTGTTCAATACTTGGCATTGGTGGAACCGGAGAGGACCTACACAACCGTTAGTTCACAAGACTCTCGCATTTTCCTCGATTATTCATTCTAAACTTGTCAAATTAAACGATAAAAATGTTGATTCTGCAGATGGGATTTTATCAGAGTTGGAAACAAAGTGTACAAAGATATGGATAGGCTGGTTGCTTTCGAAATAGCTCTGAATACATGGGCTAATTGGATGAACACCAAGTTTGATCCTAGTAAAACCAAGGCCTTTTTTCAAGGGATTTCACCCTCGCATTACAAGTAAGCCATTCTTTCATGCTTCAATTATTTATTTGTAAATTCATCATTCTCCGCACGGAACGAAGACAATGATTGTGTATAACTAACTTCACAAATGTTGCTGTCACAATTTGTACAAGGTTGTTACTAACTTTCGAATTGTAACATCACACTCCAAAATGCCACATTTTGAAGCAACTCCCCTTCCAGATACAATAAGTTTCGGGGACGTTTTCTTCTCTAAACTTACTCATGTTACCGATTCCGAAAAACATATTATATAACATAATCTCGATAAATGAATAATTTCAATTTATTGTAGTAATATTTTTTCACGAGCCTAACATATTAGAGACGGATTACTTTTATCTTGATAAATGAAAAAAAACCCGACACTAAAAACATTTGTTAATAAATTTTTCGAGATCCGAGCGGGAAAGAGATTCTAACCATACAATATTTGTTCTTGTTGTTAATGATTATTGATTAGTGGTACGGGCTGGGGAGAACCAAAGGCCAAGACTTGTGTAGGACAAAAGCAACCAATTTTGGGCTCAACATACCCAGGAGGAATGCCAGCAGCATTAGGAGTTTTGAAGAATGTGATTGCAAAAATAACAAGGCCCATTACATTGCTGGATGTTACCAATCTTTCTTTACTACGAAAAGATGGACACCCTTCAATTTATGGGCTTACAGGAGCCCAAGGTATGGATTGCAGTCATTGGTGTTTAGCTGGAGTTCCTGATACCTGGAATCAAATATTTTACAATTATTTGTGAATTTAATTGATTGAAGAAAAACTTAATAAGTCCAACAATTTGATGGACAATAGCATATTAGAAATTTCATTGGAGATATTATGAAGAAATTCGATTTAAAGCTCTTGTTTTTACGTTATGTGTGCCCTGACTCAATTACAAAGTACGTCTTAACTATGTTTTCGATTTGGATCAAGTTCGTACGGATTTATTAACATGGAAATCTAAACAAAAATGTTGGGTAAAAGAGTGTATATGGTAAGCTAGTCTTTTTAACGTGTGGGTGGGAATTTGGGAGGGCATGACAAATGGGTTGTGACTTGTGACAACAATTTTGTTAAAGCTTTCGTTATTATTGTGAAGTCTATTTGCTAGACAAGGACCACCATCAATTTCTTTATCTTTTTCTTCCTTCTACGTCAAGATACATGTACTTCTTCTGTCTATATAAAAGTTGCTACAAGTGCAAACATTCATAAACGAGATCAAAATTAAATCAAATCACTGCAAAGACACGCAAGTTTCATTAAGACACTACAGATTTAAATTTTCCCGACTTTGAAGTTGAATTATATTACTAGAGATTCGAAGCATATGTCAGTGTAGCGGGTGCGACCAATCAATACTAGTTCCATACCAGTGTAATAGTTGCGACCAATCTTACTAATTTCATAAATCGTAGTCTTAGACAAATGGCTCGATTACATTTTATTGATCAAAAATTTCTTTTTTTTCTTTAACAAGATTTTAGTTTCACACAGGGTCTATGAATACTCGTGACAGTCTGACAGGAACAAAAAACCTCAGTTAAAAAATTGAATTATACATAGGACTGTGAGTAACCACCAACCAAAACAAGCAAGAGGTCTGCACACATATAAAAATAGAATAGCTTAGCGGCAAAGCAGCAAATACACATGTGAACCCTCTGCAGATTTTTTTGTTCATCTACTCTTTGTCTCTAAATGAGTGTCCACTCTGTTCTATTCCTCTTTCTTTTACTTCTCCTCCATCAGGCTAAATCTCTTCACCAAGAAGCTAATGAGGAGAAGTACTCAACTGAAGTTGGAAAGGTTAATGGACAAACAGAAGCATATAGAAAGAGCAGCTGCAATTTTTACGAAGGAAGCTGGGTTTACGATGATTCGTATCCACTCTATGATGGTTCGACATGCACTTTCATAAATCCTGGTTTGAATTGCCAGAAAAATGGAAGGCCTGATAAATTGTATCTCAAATACAGATGGAACCCTACTGGCTGCGACTTAGCTAGGTAACACAATTACTAAACTTATTAGTCTCTTACTCCTTTCTCATGCATATTTAGCAGAGTTTCATTTTCAATATTTAGTAATTGATATTTTAATAATGCAGGTTCGATGGTAAGGATTTCCTGGAGAGATCTAGAGGGAAAAAGATCATGTTTGTGGGTGATTCTTTGAGCTCTAACCAATGGCAGTCTTTAACATGCATGGTTCAGAATGCAGTTCCTGAGGCTAAGTACACCTGGGTTCAACACAAGTCTTCCTCCTCCCTCACGTTTCCGGTATGTCTTCTCTTATTTTGGTTGCGTATGTTATATAGTTTTCATTAAATTAAGCTAAACTACAAGCATACGAGAATGAAGAGTCAGGATTCGAACTCATTGGTCTTGTTCGTAGCTTTGCCACTCTTTTAGTTTGTTTATTTGTTTGCATTTGGCGTTTTTTCCCCAGGAACTTGAGATGCTGAAAGAATCCAAAGAGTATTGCATAATAATATTATGACTTCTAGGTGTAGTGTGTATATAGTTATAGAGTAAATAGCAGTTTGCAAATATATTAGTCAATCGTATATTTTGGAAATTGAATCACGAATATATTATTACTTGATTTCTGAACTTAAGTGCTTGATTCCTTGGGTACAGATTATTATTTTGGCTTTTACTTCTTCCCAGTAAATTGTTTTGATTCTCTGCAATACTCTTCTTCTTCTTTTTTGAAAGGAATTCGAAGTTTCAATAATGTACATGAAGGATGGGTTTCTGGTAGACTTGGAGTTCAGAGATATAGGCAAAGTTCTAAGGCTAGATTCCATCAGTATCAACAGAAGCAAACAATGGAAAGATTGTGACATTTTGATCTTCAACAGCTACCATTGGTGGCTTCATACTGGTCGCCTTCGGACGTACGTCTGATTATCTTATCCTTTTTTCTGGCAACCGTCAACTCTAAAAATTTAAATACTCACACACTTATTCGTCGTTCTCAATTTTTTATTATACCGAATAAGAGAATATCTACTAGGGTAGAAGCCAAGAGATTATTAGCAAGTATATAAAGAAGGCATAAGCTTCACATTTTTATGGCTGTGGCAGATGGGACTACTTTCAGATTGGTGACAAGGTAATCAAAGAAATGGATCATATGGACGCTTACAATATAGCTTTGTCAACTTGGGGCAAGTGGGTTGATTCCAATATTGATTCTACCAAAACTCAAGTTTTCTTCCAGGGGATTTCTGCAGTACATTACGAGTAAGCTGTTGGCAAAACTTATTATACTTTGATTGCAATACAGCTCTTAAGGGGTTAGAAAAAAGATTAGACTATGTTATGTCTGTTTATTTGGGTAGTTATTTAAATTAAGTCGATTTTTCTTTCAGAGGAAAGGGATGGAATGAACCTATGGCGAATAGCTGCAACGCGCAGACCCAGCCTATACCAGGATCAAATTATCCGGGGCAAAGATATCCAGGAGAACCGATTGTAAAGAGCACTTTGGCTAAAATGGGAACACCTGTTATTTTGTTAGACATTACTTTGCTCACCCAGTTAAGAAAGGACGGGCATCCTTCCCGGTATGCTGATGGTGGCATAGACTGCAGCCACTGGTGTGTGGCTGGTGTCCCCGATTCTTGGAATGAGATCTTATACACAATATTGGTGGATATGTAATCTTATCATTTTCTGAGATTGTGATTTATGTGGAAATGTAATTTTTTTTATCAAACTTGATCAATTAATTGACCATATGCTATTTCAGGGAGGAGTAACAACTTCCAACTATTCAAAAGGATGCTTAATGATAGATGGTTCTAATTTGAGCAATTTTAGAAAAGACGTTCGCAGCTTCTTCTTGGAAAATACAACCAAGGAAATAATCAATTCCATTGCATAGCAAATAATTTGTCTCTATACTGTGAGGTATTAAAAATAAAAACTCTGCAAATGAAAACTATATAATTTTGACATAGCTGCATAGATGGTTCACTCGGGGTTTTGCCAGGCTAGTAAACTGATAAACTGAAAATTATACTGCGAATTTGAGTACAAATTTCTAGTGACAGATCTACAGTTTCACGTGAGAACTTCAGACATGTCATATAGAAATGAATTAGCCCGTAACCATGTTCATCAGCCAAAAAAAACATAGAAAATAACAGGCTTCTGATCCAAATACTGCTGCAGCCACATTAGGTTAATATTGCATGAGATCAGAGGCATTGCGGCCTGTTCAAAAGAAGTGAAAAAACCTGATGGAGCTGCTGATACAGTCTTGGTCAATATTTACTTCTGTAACTGTATTCTCTTGTCTCTAATAGGCAAATCCACTGGTTTTTGCGCCTCATGTGGATGTTCTGGTCCCTTGTATACCTTGAGATGGTTAAAAAGTGCCCTTCCAAGCTGCAGAAGTAAACAAATATAAAGGAGTTTAGCAGGGCAATAACTAGCACATATACATGCAAGAAGAATAAAGTCGCACATTATTGAAATAAAAGAAGTATACAGAAGGAAAAAGCCTGTGATTTAATGACAAAATCTGGATGAGCTACACATCTTTACAATCTTTGCCAAACATATAAAAACCTTTACCAAAGGTAAACTTAATGGTTCATGGTGGAAACTGAAAATTTTAAAATAGCCAACTTAAAGTAATATTGAGACTCCAATTAACTAGTTACATTTTAAACGAAGAAAAAAATACAACATTGTGCATCACCCAACTATAAAGATGGCAGAATAACCAGTGTTAATAATGCTTCTTTCAACTATCCACACATTGGTTTGTTGGTATTCTGGACTAAATGAATTTAATCTTGGCTAACAGCTAGATTCTAGCTCAAAAACTATTTACAGGTGAAAGAAATTTAAAAGAAAAAAAACTCACCCTTCCTTTAGGTAGCATACCGCGAACTGCATGCTCAACAATTCTTTCAGGAATTCTCTGTTGGAGTTGATCAAATGTTTCCACTTTCATACCACCTGGCCTTCCTGAATGTCGCCTGTATAATTTTTGGTTCCTCTTTTTACCAGAAACAGCAACTTTTTCTGCGTTTACCTATCAATATCATAAATGGACACTCACCGGTCACCTCTCAGAAGTGATAATCAAAAATAGCATACTACATAGAATGACCATACCAAAATAATGGCTATTCATTTGACTCTCACGAGAAGATTTAGACAAAATTGGAAATATTACCATACAATTGGTATGTTAAAGCAGGACAGCAGATGATAAATATTGGGTAAAGGAGATTATACTCCCTCCGTCCCATAATTTTTGTCATTTTGACTTTTGCACGTGTATCAACATGTTTAAAAAATAATACTCACATAATATTACGCCCCATAATATGTTTAAAAGATAACTGAATGTCACTTTTAAGATCAGTTTCGAAATTTATTAAAGGAGAACAAATTAATGGTATGTCGATTGGGACTTGGAAAAGAGTCGATTGGGACTTGGAAAAGAGTCAATGTGGAAAATAGGTAAATAGAATAAAACAAAATGGCCATCAAGTCCAAACAAAAACATATACATGTCTTACCAATGACCTCTGGTCTAATGGTATCTCCCTCGTCCCCCTTACGGGAAGTTGAGAGTTGGCAAAGACAAGGTGGATGTGTGAATGTGTTTAATTATCAAAGAAAAACATAAATTTAGTCTTCACAAATAAATCAAAAGCACCACTGTTAACGATAACATGTTGCAAGACAGACCTGAAAGGTAGCTTAACATTGTTGGATAGGCTCGTATATTATTAATGACAACCAGTTGCAGTGCAAAAGGTTTAACTTTCTAGAAAAACTCTAAGTTCCAGTTAGTTTTAATGCGGTAGCAAATAAAAGAGTAAGAGTAAACAAATTTCAAGCCTGGTAAAATGGTTACATACCACAATGACAAATGCCCCCATGTCCACACTAGGAGTATAGGTTGCCAAATTCTTTCCTCGGATATGAATAGCTATAGTTGATGCCAGCCTCCCAAGAATCTTATCAGTGGCATCCACAATATACCATGTCTTCTCTGTGTTAATATGGTCTGAGGCTTTAGGGTACCATGTCGTATTCCATATATCCTAAAACGAAAGAAGAGGATTTAGACAGAAAAAAAAAGATTATTTTGAAATTAATAAAACTAAAATGAGAATTTCTCACAAACACGATTACTACCACAAAGTCCAAATACTTTTTATCTAAGTTTAGCTCAGCATCATCAAGAACTAATAACCAACTGACTGCTTATAGAGCCAACTGAACCAAATAATGATTATGGAACACTTAGTTAAACCAACACACATACGTATTCAGTTTCTTAAACTCAAATCATATGGTTCGAACTCCACTTTTGGTTAATGCACCTTATCAAAACAACAAATTTACCCATAAGAGTACTACTAAGAATTTAAGATAATATGATTAAGACATATCCAGTGTATCCCGCTCTCCGGGGGGCAAAGATGTACATACATTACCTCTACTCCTAGACCTTAAGCTTAGTAGAAGAAGTCTACCTAACACTAGAGCCAACTTACTCAAGCATGGTACATACATTACCTTAGCATGATCAACACTAATAACCAACTTGACTGCTTATAGAGCCAATTGTACCAAAAACTGATTTGAGAACACTTGGTTAAACACACACATATACGTAATCGATTTCTTAAACTCTGGCATACTCTTCGAAGATCAAAACAATTAATTTACCCATTATAGTATCTTAAGACATATCTAGTGAGGCACACAATATACACATACATTATCTCTACTACTACACCTTAGCTTAGTAGAGAAACTGAGAACTCTTAAATAACACTCCAACGTGAAGGTAGCTAGAACTCACAATTCAAAAGATTCAATTTTTAAACTAAAATTCAACTACAACATCAAGAACATAAATTTGGGAATCTGGGTAACAATCAGCATTCAACAATATATATAAAGGGAGAGAGGGAGAGAGAGAGAGAGAGAGAGAGAGAGAGAGAGAGAGAGAGAGAGAGAGAGAGAGGAGAGAGAGGAGAGAGAGAGAGAGGCAGAGGGAGAGAGAGAGAGGCAGAGGGAGAGAGAGAGAGAGAGAGAGAGAGAGAGAGAGAGAAATATACTGGTCCTTTAAAATCAGTAGCATCAAACATCCATTGTTGTTCACGGGGAATGAGAGCAGTGGTAGCTTCTTCAACATCAACATCTTGGCACCTAATTTGAGTAGACCTCTTCTTATCATTGTTAATTTTGACCAAACAAAATGTGGGCTTTGAAGACACAGCAGCCATTGAGAAACCCAAGAAAGGTGTGGCCTTTTGGGAGTTACAGAAAGATTTAGAAGATGGGTGAGAGGGCAAAACCCCCCAAGTAGAGTAGCAAGTCATAGCCATTGTTTGTTGCTCTCTGGTGATATCTTCTTTAAGCTTTAAAATGGGGATTTTATCATCAGTGTGTACAAGTAGATAAGGTACTAGATTGATGTTTTGTCTTTGGGGGTTTTGGACTAAATTGAAAATATTTAAAGTCTAGTGATCGAAATAATATTTTTACTAGATAAATTAGAAATTCGGGATTTTCATTTTTAAGACTAATTTGCATTTCGTATTCTCTTGATTTTGGCTTACTGCATTTCGCATTCAGTAGTATAATTATATGCATGTAACTTTCAAGCTTCGCAATTATATGATTATATTTCGGTCATTATAATCATTAATAATTTTTAAAATTAAATTATCTCAATTATTATTATGATTTTTAGATTTATCAAATCCTAATTTATAATATAAAGATTTTTCAAAATATTATTTATAATTCAGAATTTTTTAAAAAATACATTACTAAATTCTTGTAAAGTATTATTTAAAATATAAAATATAATTGTTATAATTTTCAAAATATTCTTTATAAAAAATATATCAAAACTTTAAAATTTCGTATTTTCAGTTTTTTTTATTAAAAAAATCAAGTTTCAAATTGTGTTTCTTTATTTTTTAAAAATAAATTATGTTAAATATAATAATAAATAACCAAAATACCCTCATGTAACAGTCAGACTTAACAGTGTTAATTAAAAAAAGTGCAAACTGCAGAGGATTTGAAAGTTAGGGGATGCAAAATGCATATAATTAAAATACTCAATGCAAAATAAAATAAACCAAAATCAAGGGGATACGAAGTGCAAATTAGTCATATAATTTCTACAAATTAAAATTTTTGCTTCGAAATGTTATTTTTGTAAATTGACTTAACCGAACTAAGAGGAATTTTGAAAAAAAATTAATTTTTATTTTTTGTTAATTTTTTGTAATTATTATCAAAATTTTAAAAAATTATATAAAATTGAACTTATTAAATTTAAATATTTGCTTGCACTGTTAACAAAATTACTAAAACAATCCAATTTCCAACTACAACTGTCCTATTTAACACCAAAATTGTGATTTTGCAACTCCCGGGCAGAAACAACAAACAAGATCTGATTAAACTGAACAAGTCTTAAAATGTAAGCTAAAGCCCCCCTGGACCTTATTTTCCCTGTTCTTGACTTTTTAAGGTTTTAAGTTTTTACACCACATTACCTAACCTTGTACAAACATTCTTCTACCTAAGATCTGATCACCTTCTCTATTACAACATCATTCACTACCCATCTTCTCAAATCAAACTAAAACCCCATATTGTTGTAATGATTCAGGATCAAGAACTTGGTTTAGGCTTAGTTGAACAAGCAATACAATTGTTTAAAACATCACCACCCACATGGAGATCAGCCCTTTTTAGCAATTTGATTATATTTAGTATTGGCTCTCCTCTTCTTGTTTCTGGCTTGTCTCTTAATGGTATTGCTGCTGCTTTCTTGCTTGGCTCTCTCACTTGGCGTGCTTTTGGCCCCTCTGCTTTGTTTCTTGTTGCCACTTTTTTCGTTCTCGTAAGTTTTCGAGTTTTTTTAATTTTGTGATTTTTGTGGTGTTTATTATGTGTGTTTGATGTTTGAAATTGAGTTACTTGGATTAATTATTGTGATTGTTGTTCGGTGGCGAAACCAGGATTTAAAATGACTTAGGACCGAAACATTTAATAATTTAACTTTCACCGGTTGTTAGGATTAGCCGGGACTCAAAATAAAATTTATAGAGGAAATGAGACTTAGGATGAAAGAGTTCTTTAACTTTTTTCGGCTCAATAGGGGCTTTAGTATGGTTAGGCCCTTATTGGTTCTGCCATTAGTCATTGTTATGTTGCTAATTCATCGCATACTTTCTATTTTAGACTCTTGTTAGTAGTTATGTAAAGTAGATTTGTGGTATGTTTACATGGTTTCTAAAGGTAATCAATCCAAACAGACCCAATGTAACTGGTTTGGGTTTGGACGGGCTTCAATAGGTTGATATGTATGCAGACCTTACTAGTACTTGTAGGAGTAGAGATTGTTATTGTGAAGACTCCAGCTTTGATGGTGCAACTCGTATAGAAGTTGAGTTTCGGACAAGTGAGGTTCCATGTGTACTCATGTGTACACTTGTTTTGGTTGAGTCAGGGCACAGCAGCAACAAAAGTAAAAATGGTTCAGAAGGAGGCACAAGGGGTAGCAGAAAAGAGAAAGGGGAGGAGAGGACCAGGAAGCGTGATTGGTTCAAGTGCAGCTGGTTGTGTTTGTGCTTTCCTTTCAATCTATGGAGTTGGCGGGCGAGCATTTTTTCAGCTTTGTAAGCTTGGTTTTGTTGCCAGTTTCTGTACCAAGTTAAGTGATACTGTCTCGAGTGAAATTGGGAAGGCTTATGGGAACACAGCGTAAGTAACACCTTCCGTTGTTGTACTAAAATTCCTCTTTATTTATTTATATCTACTTTTCCTGTTAGCACAGTTGTAGGAACATGTATATAAATTTAAAAGGATTATGAGCATGATGGAACTCATCTCACACACCAAGTCCCCCTCTCTGGTCTGCAAGTCCACAACTGAAATGTCTTAATGGATAGGTCCACTTTCTATTTACCTGCTCACAAGGTCTTCCAACTCAGACTAATTTTTTTAGTACAATAATAGGAACGACATAATTATGTCAATAAATCGGTGATTAACTGCTTACAAATTCATGTTCTCCTTTTCATAAGCAAGCTAAATTGACGAGCATTGCTACTGAATTTACATATGTAAATTTATAGCTGGATATTGATGTTGCTATTTATTTGCTTCCAAAAATAATTTAAGTTAAATTACCTTCTGGTACTTGGAATGACATACTTATGTAGTAAGTATTGATTAGTTCCTTTGGAATTCGTTGCTTCTTATTAACAAGCAATCTGAAATGAGAATTATAGCTACTGATTATCAATTTGAAAATTTGTTGCTGGATATTGATGTTGCTATTAGCTGTTTTTTTGTTACATTTCATGTAGTCCAATCCACCCTGAACCTCAAAAAAAGGTAGGGAGCAGAAGTGAACGGATTGTTTTCTTAATGAGGCTGGCATCAAATCATTCTTAGACTTTTTTTATTATCCTAAATTTTACTGCTTCTGGTGTAGGTACCTTGTAACAACATTTAAAGTAGTTCCTAAGGGTACAGAAGGAGCTGTCAGTGCTGAGGGAACCTTTGCTGGTTTCCTAGCTTCTATCTTCCTTGTCTGTACTGCTGTTCTTATTGGTGAGGTATGGTATACTCTATTTTTCATACTAATAAATTTTGTATGCGTATTAGTTAGTTTCTCAGAACCATACACTCTGCATCTTTGCCTTTCCATTACCCACACTCAGCCTTAGCGTAAACATAAAAGACAGGCAATTGACCTCAGTTCAGATGGCATTAATTTAAATTTGTTCGTTCAGTGAGAACTTTATTTTAGGGGAAGAAGTCCATAATTTTGAAAAGAATATGTACAAAGAATTTTTGTACAGAAGGAAAATCCATGTTAGCTTTTCTTTTTGTACTGATATTCCATGTGAACTAGGGGTGCCAAAACAGAGCTAAGCCAAACTTACACATACTCAATATGTATTAGTAATATACTATATTTTGTCACTGTTATGAATTTTATATAATTAGTAAATATTATGTAAAATATAAATATTATTTTACATTTAAACCAACTCCTCTGCTGAATTGGTTTGCATGCTTTGCATGTTAATTCTCTTTTCATTTCTTTCTCTGCTAAATTTTATCTATACGGTACTATTTCATATTTTATGCAAGAAAAAGGAGAAGGTTTCGCGGTTTTTTTTTTTTAATGTTTATGTTAATTTACATGTTTGCTGGAGTTTGTATTACACTTGCTAAAGCATTTTTCATATCAGTTCTTGTACATTTATGATTTACTAGTTTTCACATATCAAGATAAATTGAGCAGATTTGGTATACTATTATTTTATACAATATAAATATTACATATAAATAAAAATACAAGTTTTTTATTCGATTTTTGCATTTGTTAAAAATACATTTTACCAAGTCAAGATTACTTATTGGCAAAAAAAAAAGAAAAAATATTTTTTTTTAAAAAATTGGTTTAACCACGAACTGAGATATCTGAAGTACTAAACATTTCTTTAATCAGTTCGCATCTGTTTATCACTTCTTTGAACGATTGGAATCACCATTTTTAGTTGGGCAAATTGTGTAAAAAAAAATTCTCAGTCAAACTGTGTATCTCTAATCTTCATAGTGCAACCTCAGTCTTCACTTTCCTTCACAAACTTATTTTGCTTTACATGTCAGATAAATGTACCCGAAGCTGTAATATGTGTACTAGCTTCCCAGATCGCTAATCTTGGTGAAAGCTTCATAGGTGCTGCATTGCAAGAAAAGGAAGGGTTTCAATGGGTAGGCTTTCATTTTTTTTCTTTTGGTTCTAAAAAATATGTTCTAATATTATTAAATTAAAAGTGAAATAGATTTGTAAAAGCACCACACTAATTATTATTTTCAATCTTTTGTTTGGCTTTCAGCTCAACAATGATATTGCCAATGTCATCAATATATCTATCGGCAGCAGTTTAGCAGTCCTGATGCAGCAGGTCATGCTACATAGTAGTAAACAAAGTGGCTGATGAAGTCAAGAAAAGTCCCATATATTTTGACTGATCAGGCTGATTGTTTGTTCATATGTTGCTTATAGCATTGAACATGCTAACAAATTTAATTGAGCAACTGGTTCATGCTAACAGTATTAATTAATTAATCAGTTCATTGCAATTCAAGTGAAGGGCTGACAATTTCTTACTGATCAAGGTACAAAATGGCGTCTTGCTACTTATGCTGTTGTTTTGATGTGAATACAAGACGTTCCATGCAAGTGCCCCCATATCTACGGAAATGTCTAACGGTCAGATCATCCTGATTATAGTTATAGAAACATTTGTAACGCTTGTGTTTATTTATGAACCGAATAGAAAACTTGTTTGGGCATGTATCCCTTCTGGCAATGATTGGCATGATGCATTTTTCACTAATCATGTTACCGTTTAGTTTGGTTCTTTCCGCTTGAGTATTTAAAATATTTGTTCTTTCTTTCCGCTAAATCCAGAACATTATCGCTTTTTGGATTGCATGTTTCACAGACATAAATAAATCTTAAACAAAATCTCGTTATATCATTTTCTTTGTCCTGTACGTAAAACCCATGTCCTGACAGCTGCTAGAATCAGAGGCGAAAAAATATGAGTTGCAGTCAGTGGGGTTGGATTAGGCGGGTTCCTGATAAAACTAAGATAAATGGAAGAGCAGCTGCTATTTTCACATTTTTTTTATATGTGATTTTAAACGTATAATGATATTGCAATAGTATCGAGTCAGTTGTTTCCCCCACTAGAATTAGAGAATTTCTAAAATCAGGATGCAAATTTGGATGGCAAATAGAACCAGTGGGCATTTTTAGAAATGAAAATTGCGAAGTTCACAAGGTATGAGTGTAAATTTTGAAGGCCTACAATCTTATCATTACATCTGAGAACTGTATATGATTGAAAAGAAATCCACAATATATTCCTAATCAAGTTTTGGTATGTAGAGTGTGCTCTCTATACTAGTCAGTTTCCCTTCTTTCTTTGACAAGTGCATTAGATACATGTCATCACTGGGCATACTTTCCTTGTATGACATCAGTACTTCGTATAGATGGCAAAGTTATTCCTTCATTCTTAATTTTTTAGAAAATAATTCGTAGTGGAAGTTTTGCTCTTGAACAGACGTTAAGGTTTAGAAATCGCTTTGCATTCAATCTACAGATAAGAAAAGAATCGCATTGTTGAACAATATTTTAGACCATATCAGATTTGATCCAGTGGTTTCGCACCTGCAGATTTTATTTTGAAGCAGTTTCATATCTATGTATGTTTATACTTTTTTTCTGCTAATTAAACGTATGTTTATATTTTTCTTTGCTGTAATGATGATATAATGCTCATGTAAACATACTTGATTACTTATTTTCTTTTTAAGACTGCTCTACACTGAAACTTCAAACAGCATCACGAGTAGATTGCTAGTCCAGAAAAAAAGTGTAATGGTATATAATTAGATGTTGACAAAAGTTATATCTAATGCTGTGTTGTTAGCCACCTGTTGATATAAACGAGTTCTTGCAAATCAGCAGCTATCTAACCAAGATATACAACTTTAAACAGGAACTTGTTTAGGAAACAGCCAAATTGGTCATACTGCTGACATGCTGTCTATTTATTACTCTGTCTATAAATGTTATCTCACCCCCTTTGGACCCTTTTTATGTACAAAATTCAGTCTATTAGTTTTATAGTAGTGTTTATCCCCAAAATGGCATCGAATTTTCAAGAAGTTGTTCTCACAAGTTCTCCTGATGGTCCTATAACTGGCTATGATTCTCTGTCTGGTGTTATTTCATCAGAGTTCACTGGAAGCCGATCGCCTCGTAATGGTCTTTGCGTTGTTGGAAAAAAACTGGTGGCTGTGTCCCATGTTTCTGCAGAAACCGGATTAGGCTCAGTTCACCTCTATAACTGGTATTGTAAGACCCCCTTTCATAATCTTGCTGTCCCTGAACCTGTAGCTCCGCTAGCGGCTACAGGTGATGGATTGTTTCTTTTTGTTGGCGGTCTATCAGGCCAAATCCACACACTCTCACTCCCTTCAGGAGATCTAGTTCAATCATTTCCTGCCCACAGGAATGCTGTGTCTTGTTTGGAAATTAATGATGACGAATCTCTTGTGTTGTCGGGTAGCGATGATGGAACAATTACTGTTATACCCCTTTACAACCTCGTATCATCTTCCAAACGGAGAAAGAGAGACACAATTTTATGTCGATTTGTGGGTCATCAAGGGTCTGTGACTTCCATCTATTGCGGATTTGGAGGGGGCAATTACTGCACTATAATGTCTTCCTCTTTGGACGGTACTTGCAAAATCTGGAGCCTAATGCACGGGACACACATCCGTTCAATCAAATTTCCTGGCCCGATGTTGAGTGTGTTGATGGACTCAACTGAGTCCGAATTCTATGCTGCAGGTGTAGACGGAGTGATTTACAAAGGGGCACTTAAGGCATCATCTAGACAGGCTGTTGAAGAAGCACGTAAAATCGTGCCACTGAAGCAAAAGCATTACGGGCCAGTTGTATCCATCCAAATGCTGAGCGGTGGACACAACCTGGCAACTGCATCAGAAGATGGTAATGTCTGGGTCTGGGACATCCAAAGCGGAGAAGTGGTTAGAATTCTTGGACATGAAATGAAGATTATAAGTTCCCTGGTGGTGGCCAAAGTGTATCATGATGCTGAGAGCCGTGTCGTGACGATGAAATACACTGGAGGAGGAGGTGGTTTCTCTACTAAAGAGCTGCAAAGGCCAATAGGGGTAGTGGAATTAAAGCAAAGGTTGAATGTTGCGGTGCAGGACAGAGTCAGGTCTGTTACTAACCTGGAATCTGCATTTGGGATTTATGAAAATCTGTTGAAGCTTGTTGTAAAACAAGCCAAAGGTGGAAAAGAGAGTGATTCTTCGGATAATGATGATGAAGGTCAAGATGAAGATGAAACTGAAAATGTTTGAGCAGCTTCTCAAGTATGTCAAGATACTAAGATGTTATTAGCAGAAGCGGTAATGTAACTCTAGAATTAGTCCGTAAAATGTTAAGATGTTATCTCTAGCAACGGTGATGTTATCCCTATTTTTAAAATTATTAAATATTTTAAAATAAAATTTTAAAATAATGACAAACCTTAATGATTTTTTGCCTAGCTGTTAATTAAGTCCCAACTTCCAACCGTAAATAGCCTGAGACGCAATTAGTTATCGGTTATCAACCCCGATACTGTTATAGCTTTTGGTATTTTGTAATTATAATTTACCCTTATAACAAAATGTTTAATAATTTGATAATTTGCGAAATGTTGTCGAGTGATGAGCAATATCTTTCTCACTCTGTTCACAGGATGTCGAAAGTTCGAACCTTATTATGTGCGAGTGAAAAAAAATAATAATAATGTATTAGTAGTTTGGACACAAACAAACAGAATGTAGTGCCAAGGCACTGTAACACTATCCCAATCTTATTTCATAAAAATAGTATAGCAAATCCTAGAAACACAAACTCTGAAGAAACATTTCCAACCAAGTGTCTAAGAATAAGCTCTAGGCAGCCTGCAATGTATTTCCGATATCAATGACAAATCGATATCTCACGTCGTTTTTCGCTAGACGATCCACTGCAGTATTCACATAATCCATCGAAATCAGCTCAATGTCAGCTGTTATATTATGCTTTGCTGCAAAATCAATCATCTCTTGTGTCTCCTTCATCCCTCCAATGAGACTGCCAGCTACTATCTTCCTCCCTGTCATTCCGAATTTACATTGATCAGATAAATTAACCGAAAACAGGACCGAGGAAAACAAAAACAGTTGATCAATAGTAGTGAATCAATGGCATAAAATTACCAGTAAGCAAAGGAAAAATAGGTAGTTTAAGAGGCTGGCTTGGCGCGCCAACAAGGACAAGACGGCCATCAGTAGTCAATAGGTCAATGAGCGGTTTGAGAGCATGATCAGCAGAAACTGTGTCAATAATACCATCCAGAGTTCCTGCAGCAGCCTACACAAACATACCACTTTTGAGACAAGACATTTCAACCAAATTTCGAGGTCCTACTTCAATTTGTCTTGCCGTTCAGCATCATATTATTAGTACTGTTTGATACGAGACATTTCAACTGAAGTAACTGTTGTTAGGTAGTAACTCGCATCACACAAATGAGTAGTTTGATACCTGCAACTGAGCTGGATCCGTGCTAACCAAGAAAGAATCAGCTTTAAGGTGTTTAAGAGCTTCCTCTTTCTTGTTTGCAGATGTGCTAATCACAGTCACATTAACCCCGAAGGCCTTGGCAAACTTGACAGCTACATGGCCTAATCCACCAAGTCCAACAACACCCAAATGCAAACCAGGCTTGTCAAGGCCAAAGTGTTTGAGGGGGCTGTAAGTTGTGATTCCAGCACATAAAAGAGGAGCACCACTATCCAGAGGCAAGTTTTCAGGCCACCGCACAATAAAATGTTCTTTGCAAACCATGGAATCAGAGAAACCTCCGTACGTCATAGTTCCATCGTAATATGTTGAATTGTATGAAAGCAGTGATTCAGGACAGTAGTTTTCAAGATGGTTGCTGCAGTTTTTACATGTGCCACATGATCCAACTAGGCATCCAACACCAACATGGTCTCCAATTTTCACCTTCGTTACCTTGCTTCCCACTTCAGTCACAACTCCCACAATCTCATGCCTGTCAACGTTAATCAACATAATATAACACAATCAGAGTTTTGACAGTAATCTTTACCCTGATAAAGACACACTCACATGTCTTCACTGAAAATTCAAAGCATGCACACATATAAATCATACGGTATATCATCTATAAGTTTAATCAAATTTAGGACTTACCCCGGAACCAAAGGATACTTAGATGATCCCCACTCATTCTTTATATTATGAAGATCGGAATGACAGATTCCATTAAACAACACATTGAACCTAACATCTTCCTCCCCTGTTTCCCTGCAAAGCATGCAACAAATCAATGCCTCGTTGAAATTTTTCGCTCATTCCGAAATTTATTACCGTAAAACGAATAAAAAGATGTGAGCGATCGAGCTGCCCAGTGGCAAGGGACCAATATGTTGATCCAAAAGGTAACGAGTTCCTCACCTTAACTATCAAAAAAAAAAAAAGATGTACCTTCTGGAGAATTTGAACGGGGAAAGAAGGCCAGAAGTGTCTCGTGCAGCCCATCCGAATGCCTTAACAGGATGTTGGGTCTGTGCTGATTTTTCCATTGCAAAAAGAGACGGTCTTAAAAGTAGACTATGGCTTGAGACAATTCTAACTTTGTGCTTTGGTTCAAACCTGTATATATAGAAAGACTTTGTGAGCCACAGACAGTTGCGTACTTGGTCATGGCTTACCGCTTACCCAATTAATTATCACATCTTGACCGACCGATGTATGGATCAAAACTTGTTGACTAATCAATTTATGTTAGAATCGTAAATTTAATTTGGTAGAAATTTTACTAATTAAATTAATTTTTTCTAAATAAAACTAGAAATATCACGTAAGAGCATCTCCAATGGATTGGCTAAAATGATTGACAAAAATGATATAAAATATTGATTATGTAAAATTTGTTGAACCTGTAAATTATTAGTTATATCTTAAAAATAGCAAGTTATTATTATTTCAAATTGTTATAAATAGAATGTATTATTTTAATATGGTAAGAGATGACTTGTAATTATATTACAGGTCTCTGGAGGTTGACCAAACCAATATGAAGACGTTGGCTGTATTTTTTGCTAATGTTATGACCGTGCCAATATTTTTACATAATTTTTATAATTTATATTTAAGGCATGTTTCATTGAATTTTAGCTAAAGGTTTCTCATGATTGTTGGAGATGCTCTAAGGACTACACCATAAAATAACTTTATGTTATTCCGTGTGTTTGAAATATCACAAAAAAGTTGATTTATAACTTAAAATGGAGTAAGTGTTATGTAAGTGATAAATTGATGAATTCTTATAAGTTATACGGGTGTTTGGATAAATTTACTTATAAGTTAGTTAAGAGTTTACTAAATTAAATTTGAAAAAATAATTATTAAATACAATGATTTCAACACTTCCATTTTAAATTAAAAAAATATTTAAAAACACAAATGTAAAAATATAAAGTATTAAAAAAGAAAGAAATCAAGTAATAAGTCAATAATTTCAGAAAAATGTATCCCATTATTAATATTCAATTTATCAACATATAAATTATAAGTTAAAATCATAAATTGGGTTAGCAAACTTGTAAGTTTTTACTAATTTATAAGCCACCGTTTATATTTCGGTTGACAAACAGGCCCCCCTCAATATCAGCGAGACAAAATAAAAACATTCATACCTGAAATTGAAGAAGAACTTCAACTTATCGAATGTACAAATTTTGAGTGTGAGGCAGGAAGAGAGAACAATGAAGCCTGTCCACTTATACTACGAAAAAGTTATTCTAAAGATTTTTCTAGATTTTTAATATTCATCTACAAGATCCAACGATAGCAGATATATTTTATCTTGGTTACCAAAAAAGAATATATTTTATCTTTTCTACAAGTTTCGTATGATCATGTGCTAGCTTAATTTTTCTTTGTGATAGAAATTTACCTTTTTAAGTATCTAGGATTATTCTTTATTAGGATTTTAAAAGATTTTTTTCTGATTTTCAAACTTTACGTTTTAATCAATCTAAATATTGAATAATTTATTGGAATTTAATTCTATTAATCGAGATTTGAAACAAATTTTAATATTGGATATTCAATCAATATTTAAATTATCTTTAAAAGTCTGAAAAAATAGGAATTCTAGGTAAACCTTTTAGATTTGATGTATACAAATATTAACAGTTTTTTTTTTGGATTTTGATAAGATTCCCACTCGAAAATTTATGATATTTTTGAAAAGTGAGTCTTGGATATTTAATCAATATTTTTAATTATATTTTAAAATATATAAATTTTAAATTATGATATCATGTAACTCTTTTAAATTTGATGGCATCCTATTAGTAACCGCATTTTTTTGGATTTTGATAAATTCCCCTACAAAATTTTATGAAATTAAGAAAGATTTTAGCATCTAACTGGTTCTTAAAAAATTCCAAATATTACGTGTTTTCAGATTTTATTTAATATTATTTGAAGAAAAGTTCTAGAGAATTTTTTGGAATAACATCATTACCTTTCTTGAAAATTTTATGAGAAGTTCTACGGAACCACCCATAAACTCTAACAAAGTATCAATGACATTTTAAAGAAAAATATTTTATAAGTAAGAAGTATAATTTTTTTTTTGTCAAAAGTAAAAAGTATAAATTGTATGAATATATATAATTAAAAACGTACATTGAGATGCATAAATAATATTAGAGTCTCTTTGATATTGAGAGTATGGCTGACTAAGAATTTTTCGAACCGACTTAAATTGTCCCATCCAAATCGTTCAAATCGATTTTTACGGTTTATTAACTGCTTGGTTTGGAAATGTTTTGATATTTTAAAAATCGAATATTTTTTATTTGGTTTTTATTTTCAAACCGACCGAAATAACCTAACAATACCGTAATTTTAAATTGAAACCCTTATATATATACTAGCTTAAAACCCGATGCACGGATTGTTATTAATAATTATTATTTTTATTATTTATGTTTTAATATTTTATTAATTTGCATTTGCTAAAAAAATAAGTAGGCGTGTTAAACTTTTTTAAATAATTAAAAGTATTAAAATAAATTTTAAAATAAATTAATAACTGTTTATCCGTGATATTTTTGGAAAAGTAGGGGTCTTAGTAAGGGAAAATAGAAAAAGTAACATGTTTTATTGAAAAGGTAAGTGCCCGTAATTAAAAGTATTTAAATAGGTTTCAAAATAAATAAGTAGGGATTTGCCCGGGATATTTTTGGAAAATGAGAGTTTTTAGTAAGGAAAAATAGAAAGAGTAACATGTTTTAGTTGAAAATGATAATTGCCGGTGATTGTTTTTAGAAAAATAGAGGATTTTGTTAGAAAAAAAATAGAAAAAGTAATGTATTTTAGCTGAAAAGGTAGTTGGTTATAAAAATGTTATTATTTAATAATAATTTCTTTAGAAAATGAAAAAATTAAAAAAGTAACATGTTTCGGCTGAAAAAGTGCTCATAATTAAAAGTATTAAAATAGATTTTAATACTTTTAATTATTAAAATAAAAAAATAGATTTTTAAAATAAATAAGTAAGGGTTTGCCCGTGATATTTTTGGAAAATGAGGGATTTAGTAAGAAAAAATAGAAAGAGTAACATGTTTTTGTTAAAAACGATAACCGCCCGTGTTTTTTTTAGAAAAAGAGAAGATTTTGTTAGAAAAAAAATAAAAAAAAGGTAATGTATTTTAGCTGAAAAGGTAATTGGTTATAAATAATGTTATTATTTAGTGATAGTTTTTTAAAAAATAAGTAAGGGCAATTAAATAAAATCACTAAGTACTGACCGTCCGTCCATCCGACTATCAAACTTTTAATGTTTCGTTTTTAATAATATAGCTTAAAACCCGTGCGATGCTCAAATTGTTTTTAATAATTGTTAATTTTATTGGAAAAATAGAGATTTTAGTAAGGAAAATAGAAAATATAACATGTTTTAGCCGAAAAAGGTAATTGTCCGTGATATTTCTAGAAAAAGAGGGGAAATGTAATTACCAATTAAAAGTATTAAAATATGTTTTAAAATAAATAAGTAAGGGTTTGCTCGTAATATATTTGGGAAATGAGGGATTTTAGTAAAGTAAATAGAAAAAGTAACATGTTTTAGCTTGAAAAGGAAATTGCTCGTTATTTTTTTCAGAAAAATATGGTAATGCATTATAACTGAAAGGGTAACTGATTATAATAATTTTTATAATAATTAAATAAACAATTAAATAAGGCAAGTACCGTACCAAAAAAACAGGTACCAAAACTTTCAATGTTTCGTCTTTAATAATATAGTACAGATAGATAGATAGATTTATAATATTAGTATTTTATGCTACTAAATGGAATAGTCCGTGATATTTTTGAGGTTTTAGTTAAGAGAAATATTAGTTATGAAATATAAAAATGAATATACGTTTTGGAAAAAAAAAAAGCTAATCGGTTAGTCATTAATAATTATAATATTATTATTTTATTTTATTAAATAGACATGTTTGTGATATTTTTGGAAAATGAGAGGTTTTAGTTAGGAAAAATAGAAAAGTAGAAATTTTAGTTAGAAAATATAAAAAAGAATTTACAATTTGGCTAAAAAAGGTAATGAGTTAGTTATTAGCAATTATAACTTTATTATGTTATTTTAGTAAATGAAATTGTTTGCAATATTTTTGGAAAATGATATATTTTAGTTAGGAAAAATAGAAAAGATATTCTATATAATAATTTTAATATTTTATCTAACAGTTCTCATCGATTTGATCAAAAATATCTAACGGCTATGAATTGAGTGACCAGACTACAAAAACTTTCATGACCAGACTACAAAACTTTCAATGTTTCGTCTTTAATAATATAGTATAGATATGTGTGTGTGTCTCAATCATGTACGATTAATTTTTAACTAGAACCTACAAACTATATTTAAGTCTAAACATATAAAATGCACCGTCATAAAAAATTAAAAATAATTATGCATTCTCTTTTAAGATATATGATTTTTATCTATGTACTAAATTTTCATCCGTTTATTTTTATTCATCAAAACTACAAGAGTCACATTTTTTCTACTTCATTATTTTTTTTCTGCTAAGTTCATATTTTCTTTTAAAAAATGACTAGAATAGAAAAAATTGATTTATAATATAATTCGAAACTTTCAATTTCTTTTATTCTTTCAAGTTAAAGCTTAATTTGATTTTTTATTTGTTGCATATAGAAAAAATGGTTTAAACCAAAACCAATCCGAACCGAACCGTTATAAACGGATTGGTTTGGTTTGGTTTTTTTATATGACGATTTGGTTTTGGTTTTGAATTTATTCAAACCGAAAATTTCGGTTTGGTTCAGTTTGAATCCTAAAAACCGTCCAAACCGACCGATGCTCACTCCTAAGAGAGTGTTGTTGTCTTGTTCATTTGACAAGCTTTTTATTCAGTTTATTATTAGTATGGCATATTCAAAACCTTCATTGGAGGATCTATATGCAAAATTAACAATAGCAGGGGAGGAGGAATGAGGCGTTGTTATTGGAGATGCACAAGTGCAGTAAGGTAAGGAAACTTATGTACTGGTAGGCCATTTTTTGACAGAGAAGAATATCAATTTCAATGCTACGTGAAATGTTATGGCGACCGAAAGAGGGGTGGAGATTCATGATTTAGGAGGCTATCGGTATTCGTTTGTATTCTATCATACTATGGATTTACAGAAAGTAATTGAAGGCGGTCCATGGTCCTTTGAACAGAGTACACTAGTATATAGCAGGATAATGGAGAATGAAGAACAAAGTCGGTGCCACTTAATGAGATTGATATCTGGGTCCAAGTTTATGATGTCCCAAAGGGTTTTGCTTCAGAAAGTATTTTAAAAAATGTGGGCAACTATGTAGGTAAGTTTGTAAGTCAGATCCGTCAAACTTTGTAGGGGGATGGAAGCAGTTCCTGCGTATTGGAGTTAAAATGAATATTATGAACCTGATAAAGAGAAGAATGAAGATCAAACGAGAAGGTGGAAATTGGTGTTGGATCAATTTTAAGTATGAAAGGCTTAGTAAATTTTGTTTTCTGTGTGGTATATTGGGGCATTCTGAGAGAGATTGTAGTGTCATTTATGCAAATCAAAATGTGGAAATTGAAAGAGCATATGGTGTCTAGCTGCGTGTACTAAATCGGAACAACAAAACTAATTCTGGGATAAGGTGGCTGAGAAACAGTGATGGTGGTGGAAGTTGGGAAGTAAACGAAGGACAAACCAGTACGGCGGTGTTCAGAACTGGAAATAAGGTTATTGAGGCGAGATTCCAGGAGGTAGGTGGAACTATGCGCGAGATTGATGGAGATAATGGAAAGCTTGTAATTGTCACGCAGAATCAGGAGACTGAAGATATGGTAGTTCAAAATTTAAATCTAAATTGGATGGAGGGAAAGTCAAATGCTAATGTGAGTATTATTTTGGACACAAAAAGAAGGCGTGTGGACCATGAAGTAAATCCAATTGATAGTGGTCCTTTAGATATGCAAATGGATGGGCTAAAACGGGATGTAATTATTGAGCAAATACAACAAAATGTGACAATTGATCCAAAAAACTTGATGGTGGCGGGTTCTGGAGTCCAGGCCCGCCTAGAATTATGAGATGTTTAGCTTGGCTGGGTCAACCATGAGCAGTTCGATTTCTTAAGGAAATCGTTCAACAAAACAGACCTAGCATTGTGTTCTTGTCTGAAACATTAGTTAGGAAAAATAAAATAGAATTTATTTGCAAGTTGATTTCTTTTACTGAATGTTGGGTGGTTGAAGCACAAGGGCATGGGTGAGGGTTAGCTTTTCTATGGAAGAATACATGAGCAGTGGAGATTAAAGGAAGTAGTAATCATTTTACTGATTTTGAAGTAAGCTGTGATCAAATTGGGAGATTGAGATGTACAGGGTTCTATGGTTGCCCGAAACGTAGTAGGCGTCAAGAGTCATGGAATCTATTACGGAATTTAGCCTCAAGATCGAATTTACTCTGGTGTGTCATTGGGGATTTTAATGATATGATGTTTGCTCACGAGAAGTATGGTAAACGAGCGCACCCGAGATGCTTATTGAAAGGTTTTACAGAGGCGGTGAACGCTTGTGGGCTTAGTGATTTGGGGTTTGTAGGGAATGAATTTACATGAGAAAAGTCAAGGGGAAGCAATGATTGGATTCAAGAACAATTGGATCGGGGGCTGGTGAATCAGGGATGGAAAGAACTCTTTCCGGGAGCTGAATTAAAGGTAATATACGTATCCACCTCAGATCATTTGCCTTTGTTCCTACATCTAAACAGAATGGTGTATGTCCCTAAAGGTCGAAGATTTAAGTTTGAAAACATGTGGATTAGGGAGGCGGATTGTTTTAATTTAATCAGAGATAATTTGGGGAGATAGCGAGAGTGAAAGCATTATGTATAATATAAGGTTGAAATGTGCTGTTTGAAGCTAGAGGAATGGGGAGTGGAAAAAATGAAAGAAATGATTGTGAAAATTAAACATTGCAGAGCCGACTTGAGGAAACTACGGTCGAGGCGTGATGAATATGGGATAAAAAATACAATGATACAAGGTGGGAGTTCCTCAAACTTCTGGAACAAAAAGAAATCTACTAGCAACAAAGAGCCAAACGATACTGATTACGAGAAGGGGACCATAATACTCGGTTTTTTCATAATTTTGCTTCGGGTAGAAGGAAAAATAACCAAGTGAATGGCATGCATGATAAAAACGGAGAGTGGAAGACAGAGAGCTGTGATATACAAGAGGTGATTGTTGATTATTTTTTTGACTTTATTTCAATCAGCAGGAAAAATAGAGAGGCTCTTAGATCATAAACAAGTAAAGAAAGTCACGCAGGAGCAAAATGATGAGATTCTGGTACCAGTCACCGAGGAGGATGTTAAGGTCGCAGTATTCTCGATGCATCCAGAAAAATCCCCGGGTTGTGATGGATTAAATCCGACATTTTTTCAAGCATATTGGAGTATAGTTGGTAAGGATGTGGTAAGGTTTTGTCAAGATTTTTGGAATACAGGGGAGTTGCCGATGGGAATAAATAAAACGCTAGTATGTCTCATTCCAAAAATAAAGCAGCCAAGGCAAATGACGGATCTTCGTCCGATTTCTTTGTGTAATGTGTTGTTTAGAATTTTGTCCAAAGTGATAGCAAATCGATTGAAGCCCTGTTTGCCGAGTCTTATCTCAAATAAACAAAGTGCTTTTGTAGAAGGGAGATTACTTACGGATAACGCCTTACTTGCATTTGAAATCAATCATTATATTAATGGGCGTAATCAGGGTAAGAATGGGGTGGCAAGACTGAAGATTGATGCGTCAAAGGCGTATGATAGGCTCAAATGGAAATTTATTGAAAATATGCTTTGTAAATACGATTTCCATCGGACTTGGATCAGTAGGGTAATGAAATGTATTACGACAATAACCTAAAGTTTTCTGCAAAATGGCATGGTGTTTGGGGAAATTCAACCTCAAAGAGGGATTCGACGGGGTGATCCAATATCTCCGTATTTATATATTTTGTGTGCAGAGGGGCTAAGTTAGATCATACGCAGGAATGAAGAAGCAACCCCTAATTAATGGTTGTAAGATTGTGAGGGGTGCACCAGCTATCTGACATTTATTGTTTGATGATGATTGTTACTTTTTCTTTAAAGCTACGAGTCAGGAGGCATCAACTATGAAAAGTATACTTACACGTTATGAAGAGGCCTCGGGTCAGGCTATAAGTTTTAATAAGTCAAGTATCACTTTTAGTCCTAACACAAAAGTGGAGGATAGAGTATTAGTGTGTGAAACTCTTGAGGTGGCTGAAGTAGTTGTTCCGGGAAAGTACCTGGGCATCCCAATGAATGTAGGACGAAAAAAGACGGAGGTTTTTAGCTTTTTAATTGATATGATTAAGAACAAGTTACATGGGTGGAGAAATAAGTCTATCTCCAAAGCTGATAAGGTTACGTTATTAAAAACAGCTGCTCAATCAATACCAAATTTCTGGATGAGTCTTTTTTTACTTCCGCAAGAGGTGTGTAATGGAATGCAGCAACACATGAATGGATTCTGGTGGGGAAATGGTATAAACAGGAAGGGCATTCGATGGAAATCATGGGACAAAATGTGTGTCGTTAAAGAGGGTGGAGGATTGGGATTTCGGGAGTTAAGTAAATTTAATATTGCAATGCTCGCGAAGCAAGGGTGGAGACTTCTGAATGGGGATAATCCGTTGGTAAATAATTTGATGAAGGCAAAATATTTTCCAAATAGTGATTATTTGAATGCTAGTTTGGGGGATAATCCGAGCTTTATGTGGAGAAGCATCATTGAGGCACAAGGAATAATTAAGCAAGGATGTCGTCGAAGGATTGAGAATGGGGATGATACAGAGGTTTGGCAAGTTTCGTGATTACCGTGTTTTGAAAATGGTATGTTAACTACATGTATACCACATCAGCTAGAGCATACTAAGGTGAGTAGTTTTATGGTGATTGGGGACAAGAGATGGGACGAGGATGTGCTGCGGGATGTTTGCAATGACAGAGACAAGGAATTAATTAAAAAAAATCCACTGCCAAGAATAGATAGAAAGGACTCCTGGTTTTGGATCTTAGACGAGAAGAGGATATTCTTGGTTAAGAGTTTCTATCGGAAAATTGTAGGAGAATGTAATATGCAGTATGCTGGGTTCTGGAAGAAGCTATGGGCTATCAAGTTACCGGGAAAGATTGTCAATTTTCTGTGGCGAACGTGTAGTGCATGTCTTCCAACAAGACTGGCAACCAAAAAGGTAAGTGTTGATCCTAAATGTCCGTGGTGTAATATATCTAACGAGGACGAGGTGCATGTGTTATTTTACTGCGAGTTTGCAAGGTTAGTATGGGCAACATCTGGTTTGAATGGTCTGATTCAAATCATGGCAGGAGACAACGTATTTGATGTCATGGTTCGAACATTTGGTAACTGTACGACAGAACAAACTGTTTTGGTGGCTTTATTTTCCTGGAGTATTTGGAATCGGAGAAACAAATGGGTTTGGGATCGTGTTAATATGTCAGTGTTTGGAGTCAAATTAAGTGCCATGAATTTGTTACGGGATTGGAAATAGGCTCGGCAGGGTATGACCAAGTGCAAATATGGGATAACCTCAAGTACTATACGATGGAAGGTACCACCACATGGTTATGTTAAAATAAATGTTGATGCAGCCTTTTTTACTGATGAGAATTGTGTTGGCATTGGGGGTGTTATTAGAGATGCTGATGGTAGGTTTTTACGAGCAAGGTGTATGAGGGTGGATGGAATACTGGCACCAAGAGAAGCTGAAGCTCTCAGTTTGAAAGAAGTTATGGTTTGGACGAAGTCGTTGGGGTTTAAACATTGCATCTTCGAAACTGATGCTAAGTTGCTTGCTGATGCGTGTAAGGGAAGCCAAGGTTGGTCGTTTTTTCACACGATTGTTGATGATTGTATTGATTATTTTAAGCACTTTGATCATGTGCTAGTTGAGTATATTAGTAGGTTTGCGAATGGTGTAGCTCACTTGTTAGCTCGAACTTCTCATTTTATGTCAGACTCACAAGAGTGGGCTCAAAATGCTCCTGCGTTTATGTATGATGTTTTGAACTTTGAGATGTTTTGAACTTTGATATGTTTTAAGTAACACAAGTACGTTATTTTTCAAAAAAAAAAAAAACTAAAACGTGTTATCAACCTGTGGTAAATTGTGATACGATAACAGAAACTGAAGTTGTGCACGTAATACACAAAATTAAAGATTAGTGTTGGAACCAATTTTTTGTTGGATCAAGCTTCACGAGGTTCCTCGGGTAACCTGCAAAGAGAAAAATGGAAGGGGTAGGTCCCCTGATTCACCTCCGGTGTGAGAATAAATTAATAGGTTCCAGGTGAGTAGTAATGAACGTACAAGAGCTTGTAAAATGAATACTCAATAATGAATCCTTAGTGGAACCTCATTGATGCCAATATATCCTCCATTGGTTATTCGGTTCCTAAGTCTTCGGGACCATCCCGAATATGAAGGACGTGCCTTTCCACGACGTCTCGGAGATGGGCTAGACCAAATTTTAGTGAACTAACGATCGTCCCGATCAATTGAGCATGAGATAATGGCCTCCTTTGATTTTCCTGTATAGAGTAGTTCGATCGTCCAACCCAATTATATTCGGGCTTCCAACAATTAGTTTAAACTTCGGTCCCATTAATCTTCAAAAACCAATATGACATTTCATTTTCAAAACAGATGTTGATTAAGAATCATTATAAAATTATAATAGTTGGGTTAACTCTCAAAATGTACTTTTATATTCTAATCATGAATATTTTGAACTCGTGACGCACAATTTTCAACCATTTGCTTGTAAAATCATTTCTATCCGCAAAAGAAAAGTTTATGTGCAATGTATTGTGTAGGACTGTAGGGTACAAGTACAATTTCCGTATGTCACGGTTCCATTGCAATATGTTGAATTCTATGAAAACAGAGAATGGGGACAGTTGGTTTTCAAGATGGTTGCTGCAATTTATGAATGTGGAGTCATCCAACACCAACATGATCGCCAGTTTTGACCTTTGTTGCCTTGCTAGTTGATTCCTCATTCCCACCGCAGTGGCAACTCCCACAATCTCGTACCTGTTAATGTTTTATCAACTTTATTCAACTCAAATCTTTATAGTCCCTATCTAGTATCTATAACGAGGGTATGTTACAGCATATCATATATCGTATCACGATTTTTTTCAAGATACATAAAATAGAATTTTTGATACGAGTGCATGAGATTTATATAGAATTTTTACATGTTAAGCAAAGTTAAAACATCATTTATCTTTGTAATAATATTGTTACCACAACCTCAATAGATTTTCTTAAAACAACAGAATTACTATATTATTCTAACTCTGAATTTTTCAATATCCAGATTCCATGTCTGCATTCTTTTAAAACACAGCTTTAATCTTCTTGCATAAAGTACAAAGAAAAACAAGCAAGATGATGAGTCACCAACACTGCATGTTCCTGTGTTGCCACGTGTTATCTTAGGAAGACACTTGTCATCTTGGACAAAATGCATGCAGATAAAACCAAGATGATGAAATCAAACTCAGAGTGAATATATTATGAATTTAAATATGATTTTCGTCATATCTAAAGGATGAGTCATCTAAGCCGCGTCCGTATATCTTGAAAAAATAATCTTGTTAAATAAATAGTTTTTAATTCGATCCCAACATAATTAGGCAGAGTACTTTAACTTCGGTGATGAATAAGTTTGATAAATACATTTAAAAAAAAATTGATCTCAAGAGTATTTATTTATCGAAGTTTAACTGTACTTTGTTTATCTGATCAGATAAGTGAATTCTTGATGGCACGAGATTAGAAAATTTGATTGATAAGATAGGTGGTTAAGTTTAAGATTAAATTTGATCGATTTTAACCAGTGGAGTTTAAGCTTGATCAGTTTTGCGCTTATGTTAACCTTAAAAATTCAATCGAAGTTGATCAAATTTAAATTTAATGATAATTTATCCTACTGTCAAAAAGAGTGGTAAATACTCGATTTTTCATTACAATTTCGAAGTCCCTACTTTGATCACCATAGAAATAGTTCTTCTTTAAGATGAACTTATGTATACATTATGGAACGTTTGGATCAAAAGATTTTAATTCGGTCAACAGAGATGAAATTGAGTTAACGTGATGGTGGGTAAGTAAAGTTACGTTGTATCAGATAGACTAAGATTGATAAGGTTTGTAAGGTTCAGAAAAATGTTAGCCTCTACAACATCGATAAGGTTATTTTGGTAAAGATCAAGGTATTCCAGATTCTTTTTTGTGGCCTTGTAATTTGTAATCAATCTACAAAACATATCTAATGACTCAAGAGTCTTGTAGGTTCAGTTGATAAACAAACAAGAAGAAGCAGCATATACATATTCTTATTGAAACAAGAGGTCAGATATACTAATGGATAAAAGTTTTTTTCACTAATGGTTCTAAAAATTGCATTCTTCTAGTTCTAGTTGATCAGTCTTCACTCTCTCCTTCATAGTCTGAAAATAAAGACAATAAAGGCCTCCAAGTCTCGTAAAGACAGTAAAGACAATAAAGGCCTCCAAGTCTGGCAGACAGAGATGCATTAGCCACCACATAAGCAATGCAATGAGAGAAGAGAGACTGCATGAAGCAACCAACGTTAGTTGTAGGCCTGGCCTCATAAATGAATGAGAATCTCCTGCATGTCCATACTTTCTTCATATCAACCAACGTTGTTGATCCATCTTTGACAAACTCCTGAATAAGCTCATCGATGTCTAATTTGAAGGTTTCGATGTCGAATGACAGACCTTTCTTTCTCTTCTTAAGAGTGATTTTGTTTGGCCCCGTATCCATCTAAAACACAAACAGAGCAATTCAATTTGAAATATCTGTCGAAAACAGAATAAGAAGAAGAAGAAATATTGGTGCAATTTATAGTCCCGGTGTTTAAATCCCACGCCTAGCAAATCAAGCACCTCAACAGATTATATATAGGATAGGATACGGATTAAGAACGATCCAGAATCCAAAACAGAATAGGATTACATATTATGATACAATGGGGCGGTGTATAAGTTGTACCTTGACCTTTCTCTTTTGGTCAATCCCCTTTTGACATTTTTCATTTATTTTTAATAATTATTAATAAATATATATTTATTAACAATTATTACATTTTTTTTATTTTTTGACATGAAAAGGATTATATATGTTACTATGGCAGAGTGGGGCGGTGTCCCTTTGACTTTCTCTCTTTTTCCTTTTATTTGGGGCAATCGCCTTTTGTTACGGATGTTGCCTAAATTCTTTTTTTTGAGTAAATGTTGCCTAAATTCTTAATGGTGTTTCATATATATTTATAAGTTATAATTTTCATTCTTATACAGTTTTTATTTTGGGATATACCTCTCATTTCTATATATTTCAAAAATAGTAACTTTTAACAATATAAAAAACACTATTACCTCTACTATTTTCTCTACTATCTCAAATCTATTACTATTAAATATTGATAGGTCCCACCACTTTACCCACTTTTACTCATTTTTTATATATTTTCTTGATCCCCGTGCCCAGACACAATGTATATAAATCATTGGGACAGAGGGAGTACAATTTTTCTATCATTACTTGGATTATTATATCAAGTTTTTGCGGCGTTATACAAGGCATTTCTTTCTCTGTTTGCATGCATTTTGTTCAAAATGTATTTTCCCAGATTTTCAGAATTCAAGCTATATGTTAAGATATAATATATCAAAGTATCATTTACCAAAATTAGGATAGTTAAGGTAAGGTTGCAGCTCAAACATAATAACTTTGGAGTCTATAAACAATTTAGAAATTTGGATTATATACACTTTGTGTTAGTGATATATACTTTGACTGGCTTTTTTAAGTTATAAATAAACATATTCTGACCTTTTTTCCAAATTTAACAATAATTTTTTTTCAAAACATGTTTTCAATGGAAATAATATTAATGTAGCATTTTGATAGTAGAACTTTTAAAAACTCAGTTCGATGGCCAAACATTGCCTTCAATCTTCTTTTAAAAATGGCAAGCTACTTCGTTTTGGAAAGACGAACACCAAATAGACACTATTGTACACTGTTGTCACTTGTGATTGTTCAGATTTTCTAAGTTTTTGCGGCATTACTAGGTATTTCATTCACTGTATGCAATTCGTTCAAGATGTGGTTTAGATATTCATCATACAATCTTTACCAAAATAGTTTAGTTTCACTTGTCAAAATTTGATAGTTCAGGTAGCGTTGTAGCTCAAACATACTAACTTTAAGGTCTGTACACAATTTAGAAAGATGGATATACTGTGTTTGTGCTACAGATCTGGTGAAGAGTCAACGAGTTCCGGTCCACATCTGTAGATCAACTATATTTTGCTCACACATGGATCAGGATACACTCCAGAACCGATGTTACTTCATTGATTCCCTTCACCTTTCGAGCCTTCAGTTCATCATCTTAAGCCTTTCTCAATAGCTATTTAGTTTCATCCACCATGTCTAACACATTTCGGGTGTTCTGTGAAAAGAATGAAATAATGAGGCCCATAAACAGAAGTATGACCTTTTATAGATTATAAAACAGACTAGGACAAGCAACACACAACATCTACATTATTGTGCTCCGTCTACCTTCAAGCAAAATGTAGCACAAGTCATAATTTGAGATGTTTCCGACTCTAATTCTGTATTGTGCATCTGTAATCTGTAGCCTTAATAGTGCTCGGATCGTTAATATGTTAATAGGCGGTCAGTGGATTTCCGAACTCTACCCCACCCTCCCCCAAATTTGGCTGGTGCAGTGGTGCACCTCACACACAAACAATAGTTGGCCCCGAATTCATCTAATTAACTAGTACATACTATTTACATTATGTCAGTCCTTTAGGACGATAACACATTGCACAAAGCAGCAAGCCGTACCTCCAGAAATGGAGAAAGCTTAGCCTATATGCCTTCTATCCATGAGCAGGTGAACTTCAAATTTCAGTATATTAAAATTTAAACCTCTATGTTCATATCTCAAAAGCCAAATGCATTCTAGAAGGAATAATGAACTAGTTTTATTCCAATTTGTAAGTCAGGATAGGCACTTAGATTCCTTATAGTGTATCAATCAATCAGAAGCATTACTCTGCATAAGGTATATGATGAACATGAGCACCTCACATGTATGAACAATGTTGCATGGACCAACTTATACAGAACTCTAGAATCACGGATTCAATTAAAAAAAGTACCTGTAGTGCCGAATTCTGTCGTGCTACAGTAACAAGTGGTAAGGCAAAAACGTGCTTTAAATTTGGGGCCAGTCCAGTCATTTTAACAAGTGGCGAGGCAAAAATACTTTTAGAATTGGGGCCTGGGAAGATAGTTCAACTATATCCTGATGTTCGATAGAATAGACTGTATGAGCACCGTCAATGTAGATTAATCCTTCTTTACAAAACCATGTTGTATGCAAGGACTCGTCAAACTTCACTGTTCTATGCATTAAGCTGGAGTCTGCTGCTTTAGGAAGAATTGGTTCCCTGACTATATACTGGAGATCCTTGGATAGAATGGGCATAGAGAATCCACCTGCCGAGTGCATTGCAGCTGTTGATCCTGTAGCGGTAGAGATTCTAAGACCACTTGATCGGCAGTTTACCAATGAAGAACAGGACAGGCCATCTTTTCTAATTCTGCCAAGATAAAGGACAGTTAAAATGTTTATTTCAAAGAACATTAAACCTTGCATGTGTACAAGGGAAAAATCCATTTCTTCATATATACGTAACACGTATTCACAGAAAAATTGGCACTAACCTGAATGAGAATCGGGATGCTGCTGCAGGACATGGATGCGCAATTAAAATATCATTAAGAGCATAAGTCGGAAGTAGTTCAGAGTTGATCCGAATTGACATTCTTGACAATTCAGAAGGACCCGACCGATCCTCAAGAATGTCATCCAATATCTGGAAGAAGTAAAAAGTCAATTATGCAGAAAGAACTAGGCTAACAATTCAGAAAGATAAAGACTCTATATCTTAATGTTCAATAAGAACGTTAAACCAAACAAATAAGCAGATTCAACTAACCAAATTAAGGCGCTACTTAAGGATATACACATTTCTGGACACGATACAACCAAACTTTATTTTTAAAAACACACACAATACGAAGCTTACTACAAGAACTAGTTAAGACCTACTTGTTCGAAGTTTTTGACAGTTGCTGCACAAAGGTAGCCAGTGCTTCTTGTAGCATCAAACTCATTGCTATATTCTTCCACCTATAGATCATTATGTCAAACACATCAGTTTCTCGTTATACCTCAGAAATTAAACAGTCCAAAGAAAAGCTATAAATACAACCTCTTTGACTTGTGTAGGATCAGAATTGACTCCAAGAACTGGGACTGAGTCATCAATAAAGTGACTTCCTTGCAAAAGTGTGCCATCACCACCAACAGTAATAACTAAGTCGACATCACGAATTGGCTGTGACAGATCACTTCGAAAAACAGGCTTCCAATCAACAAACTTTTTCCGCAAAATATTCTGACAAAAGTTTATAGCTTCTTTATGAACCATCCGCCTGTCATTCAGATAACTTAACACCTACAATGTGTTCAAACAAAAACAATAAAAATTCCCGAAAACAATACCATATTATCAAGATTCGAGATTACTCAGTCAGAGAAAATGCTAGTCAATATAGCGTAGCGGAAGCCTGTCTTCCCAAATTATAATTTATAACAACCAAAAATGCTCAATCACGCGAAAATGCAACGAAAATCACAATTCTTAACAACCCAGAAGAAAGAAAAAGGGAACGACAAACATTTTTCAGTCAGGAATTTCATCAAACAGGTGATCCACGCTCCAATATTCAAAAAATAATACCAAACTATCTCATTTAGAAAAAAAGGGCAGTTAATGGGTTGTACCAGAAGACAATCTTGCCAATTATAAGTGTAAATGCTTGAACATTCATGTTTATTAGCATCGGAAAATTATCGATCAAGCATGTAGTATTATTATTATTATTTTTCAGTGAGGCATTTTATCAAACAGTTAATGTACATACAGTATAATTAAATTAAGCTGAAATAAAATTTTGAAAAATAGGGTGTTGAATAACCTTAGAAGAAGGGGTGTTTTTAACGGCGGCGGAGAGAGCATTGTTATTATGATTTGGTGTTGTAATGGCAGGAAAGACGTCAAATGGCTTTAACAGTAGCAACAGACGCCTCCTCGCCATGTCCCACCACCTTTCGATTCCTCCCTCACTACTAATTTACCACTAATTTACCACTAAGGTATATGTGATTGAATTCTGGTAAAAGTTTATAAACTTTTCTACATTTTTATAATAATAATAATAATTAAAATTTATTAAATGTACATAATTAATAACAAAAACATATTCCATAATATAATTTATTAGATGTATATTTGCAATATTTTATACAAAAAATGAATTTTTTTTATCATAGTTATCCAGAAAATATGTTACTTCTGCCGCAGGTTTTATATTTCAATGATTAAAAACATTATATTGATTAATATTATTTTGAACTTTAAAATTAAAATTTTCAAACGAAAAAACATTTACCGAATATGAAAAATAGTTGATAAATAAATAATCTTATTCAAGATTATTTAAAGAAAAAAAGCTGTTATTTTAGAAAAGTGACAGAAAATTTAATGAAATTTCATTTCTAGAAAACCGAAAAGCAAAGAATAGTTAATAAAATTTGAAACGAACAATACAAACCCTACTCTTTTTTTTGACGGAAAGCTGGGAATTTTATTAAAGATTCAAATTCAACTCAATACAATGTTTAACCGAACTCGGAATTGAGTCCCTATCAAAACTACGACCTGGGTAATTATATGATTCCCTAGCAAGTTGATGGTCAACCATATTTGCAGATCGTTTGACATGATACAAAGAAACTTTGTTCAATCGCCGAAGGTAGCTCCGGCATTCTTCTGTAATGCTTTCGAACTTTGATATCATTGGTGTTTTGCTCCTGATCGCTTGTATTATGACCAAACAATCAGACACCATCGTAACCTTTGGCCACTGCGATTCATCGATCCAACTTAATGCATCTTTCACTACTATGGCCTCTGCTAAAACTGGGACTCCTGCACTTGGCCATATTATCGACTTTGCTTGGAGGAGCATTTCATCCGCGTTTCTAGCTACCAGACCCAACCTTGCTGCATCCTTGTCTTCAAAAACAGCCGCGTCAACTGATACCTTAACTGAGTTCGGTTGAGGATTAACCCAAATACAATCACCATCTCCTTCGAATATAGGCTGAAGAAGAGTAGTGGAGGACCTACTTTGGGCTATTGACCATTGTGTAAGGTACTGCTTCGTTGCAACTACTGTCTTATTGACCGATGAGAAACGTTGGTTCCACACTATGTCATTCTGATTAGGCCATATTGCCCAACAAAGTGTGATAACTTCAGCTCGCTCCTTTAAACTTGTCTTATTCAGAATACACTCCAACCAAGTAATAAAGTCTGAATACATTGCCCCATGAATATCAATTTTAAGCACTAACCAACATTGTTGAGCGAAAGGGCAAGTTACCAGACTGTGTAAGATAGTTTCATTCTCTTGCTGGCATACTGGGCACAAAGATTGGATTTGTACCCTTTTAATATGAAGCTGAACAAGAGTAGGAAGACAATTAGAAAGTGCACGCCAGACCACATTAATAGTCTTGGGGGGGGGGGCTCTGATTTTCCACAACTTTGCAAAAATACTTGTCAAGTCTGTATTCCGTCATGCTTCCTTTTTTTTGTTGCAGCCATTTGTACGCGCTCTTCACAGAGTATAAACCTGTAACTTCATGAGACCAAAATATCACATCCTCCCTATCGTTACCAGCAACCACAGTATCAAGAATAAGCTGTTGGTCCCTGTCATTGAATTCCGACATAATGACCTCACGGTCCCACTTCTTACTGCCATCCTGAAACAGAGAAGCCACTGTTCTTCCTTCCAGAGCTTGAGACACAGTGGTAATATACGGACTGTCATTATTGGCTAACCATGGTTGCCCAATGATGTTGATATTCTCACCTGTACCAATTCGCCATCGAACACCATTCAAAATTAGCTCTTTAGCTTCACATATGCTGCGCCAAATAAAGCTAGGATTATGTCCCAACTCCGAATTCAAAAAATCCTTGCTTACAAAATATCTGGCTTTGTATAACTTTGTTACTAAGCTGTTAGGATTAGAAATGAATCTCCATCCTTGTTTACCTAACATAGCAATGTTGAAATCACGAAAGTCCCAAAAACCCATGTCACCCGAAGATTTATGTTTTGTCATCCGTTCCCAACTCATCCAGTTTAGACTAGAATTTTTTGTATGGGAAGTCTTCCACCAAAAATTTGACAGAGTTTTTTCGATGTACCTTGTGATCTCAAGGGGTAGAAGGAATACATTCATCGCATATGTAGGTAGTGCTTGTGCCACTGACTTGATCAAAATCTCTTTTCCAGACCTTGAAATATAACTCCCATCCCAGCTTTTAACTCTTGAGCATGCTTTCTCCTTCAGATAACCCAATATAGCTGATTTGTTTTTACCCAAGATATTAGGTAAGCCCAGATATGTACTGTTATCATGAGCTTCCCTCATTTGCAGCAACTGACACACCATTTGTCTGTTATACTCGATCACATTTGAGTTGAAAAAAACCGATGATTTCCCCCTATTAACTTTCTGACCGGACGTTTATTCATAGGTATTCAACAACTCAATAATTTTAGACGCTTCAGTCGTGTCTGCTTTGCAATAAAAATAAGAGCCATCAGCAAATAGCATATGAGAAATTACAGGTGCTTTTCGACAAACCTTTATTCCATGTAACCATTGCTTGGACTCGTATTTATTTAGTAACGAAGACAAACCCTCTGCACAGATTATAAACGAATAAGGGGATAGAGGATCCCCCTGTCTGATGCCTCTCGTAGGAATAATAGGACTCATTTCATGCTCACCATGCACTATAGAGTATGAAACAGTAGTGACGCATTGCATCACTAAATAAACCCACTAGTCAAATATATTTAATTGAACACAAAGAAGCAATATATTTAAAATTAGATGAGCAAAACCAAAAAAACATTATGAATCATTTCATATTTTTGGTGATTTGTTCAAGTGATTTTAGTGATTTACTCTATTCTCACGGTCTTGTATGGTTCTTTATTACAAACTAGTTTAGTTTATTAAGCGCGCTTCGGTTTTATAACAATTTATTTTAATTTTTCTAAAAATTATTTTATAAATATGATTTTACATAAAATAATATTTCTAACATAAAATTAAGATTTCTTTTGAATTTTCTTTTTTTGTAATGGATCTAAAGTTACCTTTAGAAAATTTTCCTAAATTTAATTATTGAAAAATACTTTGTTTAGTCTTTAACACTCAAATTTAACTTTAAATTATGATTTTAATTGTGTTTAACACCGCCTATATCATTTTTAATTGTGTTCTAAGTGAATTTATAGGTTATAAATACAAGAATTGTGATGTTTATGTATAGAGTGTTAAAAGTTAGAGTAAAATAAGTATGGGAAGCTTGTAGAAGCAAAAAAAAACACCATTTTAGTAGGTTAACTTTAAAAAAAAATCTAAAGGTAACTTTAGATTCCCTTTACTCATTCTGTAATATTATTCATTTTTTAATATTATATCAAATATAAGTATATTTATCACCACATTCATTTTTCTCAAAATTCATATTCAAAATTTTATTTTAAAATACATAATATTAAATCAATATTAAATTTTAGCATATGATATGTTTCTCCTAATGAATCGCTCTCTCATTCAACATGTTTGCTCCAATGACCCGTTTTTTCGTTGTTACCAAATGTAACTGAAAGGCATATGTTTAGGCCTATTTGTTTACATCGAGGATTCAACTCAACTTAAACAAGTTTGTAATAAGTAAGTAATAATTCAATTGTCACAGTCACAGGAATCTCAGATGATCATATCTATTAGAAGAATACAGATTAAAGTCATCCTATAGACTTGAAGAAATACTACATTGAAAGAAGTTCATTTATTTGATCAAGCCTCAGTGAAGTCTTCAAAGAAGTGGATTTATTAAAGTGACAGAGGTTTCAGATTTGTGACAGCAAATGTACAGGTTACAAAGGTTAAACAACAGTCAAAAGCAGACAATGGACCACAGCTTAAAAAGTCAAGATGAAGAACAGACATTGAAGTTAGTCATTTATGAACCAGACGGTGCATCAAATGGCAACCTCAGACAATGGATATTCTTCAGCAGTTCAAGTGGTTCAAGAATTGGTTTTGCTGACCTATGAGAATTTAAATTCTATTTTTAAATTAGTTATTAATTTAGTTATTAAATTAATTCTTCAGAATTAATTTAACAAGTAAATTAAGTAATTAATTTATTGAATAAATTAATTCATCAGAATTAATTTATGAAATAAATTAATTATTAGAATTAATTTAAATTAGAATTAGTATTTAAATTAGAATTACTTAATTAAAATGAACTGGAATGACTATCCAGGATAGTCATATCTGTAGTCATACCGGTAGTCATCCCGGTAGTCATCCAAGTTTATTTTAGTTAATTCTAATTTAATTATCCTAAATTATCATAGTATGCTAAGCCATTTGATAGTCATCCAAGGCATTTTTGGATAGTCATTCCAGAAAGCAAAAGAAAAGAAACGTGCAGTTGGTGATTACCTTTATAATCAAAATATCAAGACAGACAGCAAAAGCACAAAACATTTCATCTACCAAAAAAAACTTTCTGTGAAGAACTTTGAAGAACTCTGCCGAATCATTTATTCAGTGAATTAATTCTAGAAAATCATTGTGTTAAATCTAAACCACTAGAATTCATTTACTTGTACTACTTTGACTATCTAGCGGATTTTTATCCCTAGAACGTATCTCAAATTATCAATTATTGATATATCTTTTTATTAAAAAAATAGATAAATTCATGTCGAATTTATTCTAGATTTGTTTTAATTAGTTTGAGATTCAATCTTGTAATCAGTACCATATTTGTAACACCTTTCAAGTTTAATATAAGTTATATTTAACTTGAATTCTGTTTCATTTAATTCTGCCATAATTTGTTCTTAAATTGTTTTATTCTAAAAGGGAAAAATTCTATTAAACGGTATAGTTTGTATTCAACCCCCCTTCTACAAACTTATCAGGACCTAACAGTAACAGATAACAAACTAATTTACAAAATAAATTACATCATTTGTTAATCAATTTTATTATATCATAAAATTTAATTTACAAAAGTAAGACTTCTATATTTTATTTTATTTCATAGAAACTTGCATTTTCTGTAAGTATTGTCTTTTATATGACTTAGAAAATAAATTTTCAAAAAAATGATTATATATAAAAGTGGGTTTTTTATAAAAATATTATGAGATCATAATTTCTAATAGTTTTTTTTAGGAGAATATTAAGATGGTAATCTGATTTCAAGATAAATTCTAGAACTTCAATAAAAAATATACGAAAATATTAGGATGGTAACTTTGAGTTGAAAAGAAAGTTTAAGAGAATATCAACATGTTAATTTACTTGAAGATAAATTTTATTAAAATATTAACATAGTATTTGACTTAAAAAGAAAGTTTAGAAGAATATAAGATAATCAAGATTTTCATTACTAAAGATTTAAAAGAAAAATGAAATAATTTCTAATTAAAATTTGATAAGAGTATTAAAATTGCATATTTAGTTTTCTCAATTAGTAAAGATTTTAAAGGTAAGTTAAAGGCAAAAATATTAAAACTGTATATTTGGTTTCCTCCCTTATTAAAGATTTTAAAGACAACTGAGGCATTTTCAAATTTTTAATATTAATAATTCAAAATTTTGAGAAAAAATTAGAAAAATAGATCGAAGCAGGCTAATAATTTCTCCAAATTTTTTAAAAAAAATATTATATAAAATATGTTTTAGATAAAATAATACAATTCTAACATAAAATTAAGGTTTCTTTTGAATTCTCCGTTTAGTCTTGTTCATTTATCAAATTTTTGAGTAAATGTAGATAACGACTTTGTTTAATATATTTCATTATTTTAATGTATATCAAATATTAATATATTTATCACTTTATTTTTCTCAAAATTCATAAATACGTAATATAACATCAATATTTTTGACAAAAAAATTATATAACATCAATATTAAATTCTAGCATATAATATACTCCTCCTAATGAATCGCTCTCTCGTTAAACATGTTTCTTTCGAATGACTCGCTTCTCGTTGTTACCAAATTTAAACATATGACAAACTAATTATTAAATAAATTACATCATCTATTAGTCTTCTTTTATTATATCATAAAATTTAATTTAAATAATTTTCAAAATTTTATTTATATTGTTTAAAATATACGTACTCGAGAAAATAAATGAAAAAAAATATATGGATTCTATTTTTTTTATTTAATAGAAACGTGCATGTTCTGTAAGTATTATCTTCTATATAATAGAATGTAAAACTTAAAAAATAATTTTTAATGTATATGTAAAACATATAAATAAATTAAACGTTGGTCTTTTTACAAAAAATTATGAGAACGTAATTTTTATAATTTTTTTAGGCGAATATAAAGATAATAATCTTATTTCAAGATTTATTTAAGAACTTCAAGAAAAATTATATGAGAATATTAAGATGTTAACTTTAATTTCAAAAGAAAGTTTAAGTCTTTAAGAGACTATAACATGGTAATTTGACTTGAAGATATATTATAGAGAATATCAATATAGTAATTTGACGTAGGAAAAGAGTTTAGTAGAATATCAAGTAATTAATATTTTCATTACTAAATATTTAAAAGACAATTTAGATATTTTCTACTTAAATCGTCTGGCACAACACAAATCGTTTCCTTTATTATTTTCCTCGATTAAAAGGTAGTAAAAAAGAAATTAGTAAATAAATTGAACTTGTAGAATAAGTTCAGAAGATTAGTAAATAATTTGGACTTCAAGAGAAAGTTTAGGAAATATTAACATAACATATTTAGTTTATTTCCTTTAAAGACAATATTAAAAAAAAATTAATAAATAAATTGGATTAGTAGAGAACATTTAGGAGAGTATTAACATAGTATGTTTAGTTCCTTCGTCAGAAAATAGTAAGATTTAAATTAAGAATTTATCTAATATTATTATTAAGGAACAAATATTAAAATTGTGTATTTAGTTTTCTCCATTAGTAAAGATTTAAAAGACAATTGTAGTAAAAAAAGAAATTAGTAAATAAATTAGACTCGTATGATAAATGTAGGAGAATATTAATAATGTATACTTAGTTTCCTACATTAGAGATAGGACAAATGAATTAGTAAATAAACTGGACATGAAGTGAAAGTTTACCGAAGTATTAACTTAACATATTTAATTTTCTTCCTTGAAAAATAGTATTAAAAAAATTAGTAATTAAATTGGATTAGTAGAAAACATTTAGAAGAGTATTAAACATAGTATATTTAGTTTTCTATGTTAGATATAGTAATAAGAAAATTAAGAATTTATCTAATATCAGAAATGCAAATGTACTAAAATTGTATATTTAATTTTCTCCACTAGTAACGATTTAAAAGAATATTTTCTAATAAAAAATTTAGGAGAATATAAAAATTGTATATTTAGTTTCCTCCATTATTTTGGTTGCAGCTCAGGCTATCCGTAGCAAGGTTGTCATGACTTCTCCATTTGGCCAAGAGGTGATGGAGTGTCGAAGATTGTTAGGTGATCAAAACAATACTAAATTGTTATTTATGAAACGGTCTGCAAATATGGCAGCTCATGCCCTAGCTAGAGTGTCGTATTTTCACCCAGATCGAGTTTTTAGTGGGGGAGATGTCCCTACTGATGTCTTGAATGTGTTGGACAGTGATATGATTTAATAAAAATTACTTGTTTGTCAAAAAAAAAAAAAAAAAAAGATTTTAAAGACACAAATATTAAAATTGTATATTTAATTGTATTAAAATTATTCTACGAATGGTAAGTGCATGATATTCACCCTCTATCCCAACCCGCGTTTGCTATCATGATCACTGGAATATGAAGTTCTTAGTTCCTGAGCACAGGATGTAGAGGTTTAGACAACATTATTCTATATATATGTCTATAGAGCCGCAACTATAACACTGATCAAAAGTGCTTCAACCTTGTACTTTTTCACATTTTGTTATTTCCCTAATGAATTATGTTTTATTTTAGACAGAGTTTATAATGCTGATGACTTTGTCTATAGTGCATGTATTTCACTGTGGATACAGATGGGTACATGGCAATGGAATTATATAATTCTAATACAAATCCTTTTGTGTTACAGGTTAAAGAGAAGCGGGCAGAACTTGAAAAATTGAAAAGTACTTTTGTTCGGAGAGCATCTGAATTTTTAAGAAACTACTTTGCTAGTTTGGTTGATTTCATGATAAGTGACAAGAGTTACTTCTCTCAGGTATTTTTCTTGTTTTTCTTTGTAAATGACTGTTGATTAAATTTGACAATCGGAGCTCAAGTTTCACTTAGATCTCTTTGTTCAATAGCGGGGACAATTAAAGAGACCTGATCATGCTGATCTGAGATACAAATGCAGAACATATGCTCGCCTTCTGCAGCACCTAAAGGTCAGGTCGATAAACATCTAGGATAGTAACAATGATTATACTAGTGTTTTAACTGTCATAATATCTCAAAAATTGCAGAGCCTTGATAACAACTGCCAGGGTCCATTAAGAAAGGCTTATTGTAGCTCCCTTAATTTGCTTCTACGTCGTGAGGTCAGGGCACATTATATTTTTGAGCAAATGCTTCCTGTTTTTATCTCTGGTTTGTTATGCGTCATACCTAGTACTTCTTTGTGGAGCTAAGTTGTGTGAATCATTTGTGAACACCTTCCTTATCTACTACACAAGCTTTTTGAAAAAGCAGAATGTGATAACTTATTTTCAAAGGTTTCACATGTATATGACAAGCAGGTGAAGTTGTGTGAATACCATGTATATGACATGGTATTCTCATGTTATGCTTTAGTTTTTCTTTAACATAATGGTAATTACTACCCTGTTTCTGCATTTGTAGGTAAAAAGATTTCGGAGCTGCCAGCATTAAATGAGTCGCTTCGTGATTTGCTTGACGGAATACAAGTACTAAAATGCTACATCTATTTTACTTTTTGAGTCCATATATCTGTCTGGAAAGTCCAATATATGTGTATATAGACAATGTTTGAGATGAATGACAGTAAAAGTCTTGCCTGTGGTCTCCTTTTTTGTATTTGAAGTTTGAAATCGATTATACCTATTTAGGAACTTCATTCTACCACCATTTTAAAGTGAAGATTTTCTTGAATGTAACTTCTGTACCAATTAATCCCTAAATATACGTGTCAATTACTTGTTTAATTTAACTGAGTTTAAACTTGGTGCCACATTGTTGCTCATTAGATCAAATTAGACAGCTAATCAGTATAGCTGGAGTTCCATTTCAGTCTTCGTGATAATGCTCCTTGCTCCACTCTACCGCACTTGTCCCTCTTCCGGCTATGCTTGGTCGGGGATGTGGTGTAGCTGTCGGAAGGGAGTCTGCAAAACAATGCCTGACCGGGGGTGGTGGCCGTCAAGCACCTCCGGCGTGAGAGTAAGTAACTTGGTGGTGGAGAATAACAAGAAACAATATCAGAGAATATATTTCCGGTGACTGAGTTTTAGAGAGCGTTTTGTGAAATGTGAGAGTGAATGTGTGTGAATGTGGAAAAATTAGAACCTGTGCATATGTGAGGCTGCTTGAGTATTTATAAGGTTTAGTGTTACCTTCCTTTGTCCCCCGGTCCGGAAGAATGCTCCCTTCCTGTGACAGGTGTGAGTTGATGTAAGAGTATTGGAGAAGGGAGCAGCTTTTGCCCAAGAGGTGGAAGGTGCTGGAGGAAAGAACTGTCTTTGGTCCGGAAGAGATAGTATTGCATTCACTTATTTTCCTTAGTCCACTTTGGGTGTGACAAGCTGTCCATTGAATTCTTCCGGGACATGGTCATATCTGGCAGGTAAATAGACTTCTTCCGGGCAAAGAGATTTCTTCCGGGAGGGTATTAACATTGCCCCCCACTCCTTCGACTTACTTTAGTGAGTTGGAGGAGTAAATGCATACCATTGCTGGGATTCTTGAGATTAATAACTTCAACGGCTCTTTTACAACGGCTAGCTGGTGAGACCCTATAAATACATGTGTTGTATCCAGGTGTTTGATTATCTTGCTTTCTTGAAATCTTTTATCTCTTATCTCCTTTGTGTAGGTCTTGAAAAGCTCCCTCATGGAAGGTAGGAGAATTACTTGTTATTGCGACATGCCAGTGGTCATGAAGACCGTATGGGCTGGGAACAATGCTGGTCGGAGATTTGAGTGTTGTGCAGCTAGGGAATGTCACTATGACATTTGGATTGATGAGCCTCTTGGTGTTCGGGCTTGTGACGTTATTGAGGAGCTAGTCCGTGAGAAAAACCAGCTGCATCGCTTCTACATGAACAAGATTGACCGCTTGAGGGATTGGGAGATGGCCAAGCGTGAAGCTGTGTTGATGAAGTTGCAGGAGCTGAAGGATGAGGTAGACCGTGAGGAGACCGATGATGAAGATGTCTCTGCTTAGTTTAGTTTTCTTACTTTTATTTGATATTGTACTGAGGTTTTGACGGATTTGTCTTTCATTGATCTTCTTTGTCCTGTGACTCTTTTCAATGAATGAAATGTGTTTGTTTTTTGTTTGTGCTACCTTTGTTATTTTGGCTCGTGTTGCCCCCCGGGACATTGCTGGTGGGTATTGCCCGCTAGCAATGATCTCAACATGAAAATTTTCTACATGCTTGGAGGAGGGAAAAGAAATTTTCTCGGAAGGAAGGAATTTTTGTATAAGTAGTTGGAGGAGGGCAAAACCCTGTCTGGGTAGGAAGGAATTTTTGGTGCCCCCTGAAATTTTGACCAAGGAATTATTGGTGGAAATTTGTATAAGTAGTTGGAGGAGGGCAAAACCCTGTCTGGGGAGGAAGGAATTTTTTGTGCCCCCCTGAAATTTTTACAAGGAATTTTTGGCGGAAAACCCTGTCTGGGGATCAAGGAATTTTTTGGCGCCCCCACGCATTGTTAGTGAGTAGCAATAATTAATAAAATTTGAGATGTTAATAAGGTGTTTTTTTAATAAATAAGGAGTCAGAAAAATAATGTTGCACATAATTTACTATGCTAGTATTTTTTATTTACTTATCAAAATCGTGTGCGCCGCAATTTATTGTGTATGTTGACATAAATACGGACAAGAAAATATAAATATTTGAGTGCATCCGGTTAGCACCGCACGTGACTGTTGGTATAGGTTTGAATTTGTGTTATCAAGGGAAGGAATAAGAAATATAATGATACAGTAGTGATTGGACAGTTGAAAAAGGGTGATGGGAGTACTTCTCTTTTCCACGGTTTAGCTGTTTAGTACAAATTGTGAGTACTGTGAATTCTGAAAAGCTCTACTGTTGTTTCAATATACTATTTTGAATAGGGGTTGACAAACACTGAAGCTATGTTAACATAATGAAGGACAAAAAACAGTGGTGAAGGACGAATACATTAGCTGGTTGATGTGCATGACGTGATTTCAAACTGATTCACTGAAAAGGTGGCGGGCCTACTACATGGTTTTGGCTAATCCGTGGGCTTTTATTTGACAGGGTAGTGGGTTTTTTTTTTTTTTTTTTTTTTTTATGAATGAATAATACTTGTCTCTATCTCTGTGTGTACGTCTACCACAACTTCCCAAGTATTATATAGAAGAGATCACTGATAATACCTTTTTACTCCACATTTTCGCACTCTTGACGAACAACGGTATATAAAAGATTAAACTAGCGTGTGGACTCCAGGCTTCTTCTCCAACAGTTGATTGACTCAACTCAGGTTTGTATATATAATCCCTCTGTTTTATTCTTTGCTCTCTTTTGCCATTGCTGCTAGCTGTGCATGTATAAACCTCCGTCCAAACTCTCTTTCTTAATCTGTGGCCATGTGTTTCTGTATATATAGCTAGGGAACGTATTCATGTGTATGTGGGGTTGGTTTATATGTTTTACAGGAACTGGGTTCTTATTTTTTGACTGGGTTTAGTGCTCGTTGTACACTCTGGGTTGTCCCTGTTGAGTTCTTCATTTTTGATGCCGAAAAAACGCAGTATGAAATATCGGTGTGTAGTTACGCATATGTATACATGCTAGGTGGGATATGTGTACATGTATAAGCTTATATATATATGTTTGTGGCAGTTAAGTGTATAAACTGGTTGATAGGTGTTTAGGGTTGAAGTTATACAATATTTGTTGGGTAAGTTTATACTTGTATTTGTGTCTGTTTTGTTGAACTGAGGTTTATGTCCGGGAGGTAGCCGTGTTTGTTATGAGAGGTGCTGCGCGTATATAGTTTTTCTGTACATGAGAATCAAATGTATGTATGAAGCAAGTGCAACCTTCCTCAACAGCCTTCATATCAAATGACCTGCACCGGTGTTGCACCAGCTATAATTCGTTGATCAAAGGCTGTAACCAGGCTTGTAGCAACAAAAGGCGAGTGTCCTTCGACGGTAGAAGCTTCCCTTTTTCCATGCCAACCAATAGCCCTGTAGAGATGCAGCTAACACGGTGACGAGGTACGATAGGAACACTTGTATGAAGTGATGCTGGCACCTGCTGGTTGGCCCATATTGCTGCAAATCCATCTGCTGCATATCTGTCAGTAAGTATATTAGGCGACCGCGAGAGATTATCATCGTCCAGACGTTGACAGTCTTATCCCACGAACCCAACCAGAATGCCCATCTTCTTCCTCGATGGTATGCTTACGACGAGCAGTGGTGCCGTTTGACAGGTCCTAGAGACGCAACTCGCCGTCCCCCGAACCAGAAAGAGTGAACTGACAGTGAGGGTAGTGTAGTGACTTCTTTTAGGCTATGTAGTGAAAGCGGGTCTGCATGGTAGGATTCAGAGTACTTGTTGTGTATGCACATCTGTAGTAGGGGCATTGATGTGTTATGAGTATCTCAAGTGCCGCGTCTTTCTCCTGTTCTCCCCTCATCACACTCGATACACGATGCTGAGAATGCGTAAACAGACTTCTTGTACATTTTCCGACCACGGAACACAATCCAATAGGTAGCCGTATGGGTGTATGTATAGACATGGGCTATAACAATGAGAAGGCGGGACTGGGTTTTGTGGCTTAGTAAATATTTTGGCGACTCTGTTGTCTCGGGGGCGGGAACGACATACTGGGGTTGTAGGCATATGTTATAGATGTATATAAAGGCTTCTGTATGTGCATCTGATGTAAGTGTAATGAGTAAATGGGTGAAATGAGGGAAAATGGGTGTAATAAGTATATATAGGAGGCAGCTGTGGGTGAAGACAATGTGAGGCTATACGGGACAGTGGAAGCGGGATTGGGGAAGCGGGAGTGGGGAAGCGGGACTGGGGTTTCCAAGTTAGTGATTTTGATATACCAGCATAAGGTTTTAGGAGAGTGGAAGCGGGAAAGGGGAAATGGGAAGTGGGTAAATGGAGTTGGTAGATAGTTGACAGCAGTTTCGTAGGTAGTATAGAGTGTATACTTTAGAGAGTGTATGTTTAGAGATATAAGCATAGAGTAGGCAGGTGTTGTTGATGAGTGGGGAAGCGGGACTGAGGAAGATGGAAGTGGGAAGAGGAATCTATTTACTTAGTTTTTGTACGAGAAAACAAAAGAATAATACTATGCCTAAAAGTATATCTAGTAAAATATACATTTTTGTACATTTATTTATTGATATCTGTATATGCATGTCTGGAATGTAGTAGGTGAAGCATATGTTTTTGCTTTGTATATCCTAGTCTGGGAAGGCGGGACTAGGGATTTGTTTACTTAGTTTTTTTTTTTTTTTTTTTTTTTTTTTTTTTTTTGACAATTTTTTTTTTTTTGTGCGAGAGAACGAGAGTCGTGTATGATTTTGTTGTGCATGTGTATATTTTTTACTGCATGCCTTGTTGCACCACTTTGCCTTAGAATTTATAGTAAATATATTTTTTGTTGTATTGAGAAATTTTCTGACTTGTTTCTGTTGTGTGTTGACAGATGGCTGGAGCTGGTCCTTCTCGTGGAAGAAGTAACATCAAAACTGTTACAAGCTTGCTCCGTAAGGATGGTAGTTGGGCGGATTCCCTTACTCACTTTCCTGTCCCTCCTGTGACTATTGACCCCGAAGCTTACTTTACTAGTATGGATAAATACTATCAAGAAAAGCACATTGATCCACCACAGTTTGATAGTTCCCAATTGGATGCTGAATGGGGAGGGTATAAGCACTTGAAATATCGGAGCTCATTTCAATATTCCAAATGGAAGGATTTTATGCCGAAGGCCTTCCAAATTGGGGGAGATTATTCTTGGAGAGCTCCTACTCCGAGCGAGAGGTTATATTCACGGCCCGACGATGGTGGGATAGTTATGCCACTTGAGCACTTGAAAGCGGGTTTAACGGCCAAACCCCACAAATTCTTGGTAGCTTTGTTTAAACAGCAGTTTAAGTGTACTCCGGCACAATTTACGCCAAATTCCATTCGACTGATATTGTGGTTCATTGCTGCATGTGATCATAGTAGTCGACAGCCAACCTTCGAGGCATTCTTCACGATCTTTTCATCAAAAAAGTCCAACTGTGCTCCATTTTATGAGATTGTCCAAGGTAACAAAAATAGCCGAGTGGGTCTTCTTGCAGATGGCCATAAGCCAGTGAAGTTGACGACCACTAAGAAGCATTGGCAATATGAATATGTTGTAATTCGTGGTGGGGATTGGAGCTACATGCCGGGATTTGCCTCTAAAGTCGAGCCACAATGTATTATACGGAGAGATACGTTGGCGGATAACCAAGTGAGGCAGTGTGCGGATTTACTCCGTATTTTTGAGTTTGTCTTGGGCGAGGCTGAGTTCCAGAGTGTTAGCAAGCTGAAATTCTACGGATGTAAGTGTTCCCTTTGTTGTGGTAGATGCTGTCATATGATATGTGCATGTATTACTTAGCCTGCTATTTGTGTTATGTTGGCCATGAACTAAGTATATATTTTTTGTGACAGTGTATCCACCAGCGTCAATGGACATGCCCGAGCTTGCATGGGGTAAAGATAAAAGGAAGATTGAAGAGCTCTTAAAGAATGGACCCCCTAAGCCCGAACACTTAAATAAACAGGGCGAGGACGATGATGCCGATATGGAAGATGAGGAGGTAGAAGGTGTTGATGCGGCGTTGGATGGTGGGTATGAGGAGGTGTTTGAGCCGAGACTTGGTGATCATGAGAGAGTCCCAGTTGATGTTGGTAATGGTGTAGATTTGATTGGGTCTCGTCCGGTACATAATACTAGGGAGCCGACGAAACATCAGGAAAATGTGACCACAGAGGCGTGGGTGGAAGGAGATAATCCTGTCAACTTGCATGCGGTGTTTGCTGATTATGTGTCAATGGAGGCTGATTTCTTTGTGGGGGGACTTGATGGAGAGAGCGTAGTCCCCGCGGGGGAGGGTTTAGTGGCGGATAATGAGGAGCCATTGATGAGCACTGGTATGTTGCCTTATTCTTACCTCTTGTCTACTTTGCTTCTTGCTTATTTATTTCGGACATGTTCACCATATTTTTTGATTTATGATGTAGGTCTGCCTGGTGAGAGGGAAAAACATGTTGAGGAAGGAGATACTCTCGGTCGAGTAGAGGAGGCTATCGGTGAGGGTGCTGGTGGAGCTAGGTGTGTACTGAGAGCCCGTCCAAAGACATTAGTTTCTTGCTCCCGACTTGGCATGAAACGGAGGTCCGGCTCGCAGCAGGTGGTAGACTCCACTTTTGCTTATGATGCGTCCTCTGATGATGAGATTGTAGATTCCTCTACTGGTGTGCAAAGGAAAGGAGTAGGATATTTGTTTCCTACAGCTCCCAAGGCGGTTTTACCCGAGATGCTTACCCCTGACGATCGTGGAAAACTTGCGAAGGTGACGAAAAAGAAGATGATTTTAAGGTTTGAGAAGCATTATGCTCGGGTAAGTGACACTCTTAGTTGTATCTTTCTGTATTATTTGTGGATACGGTCTTCTTGTTTTCATTTGTGTTAGTTCTAAACAATTTCCCTGGTTTGATGCGTTGTTGTAGGTTGGAGGTTATGGCGCCGAATTGGTAAACAAGCTTTTACGTGAGGGAAAAAGGCGGAAGGTGGCAGAGAGACAAGTAAAAACCCTGAAGCAAGAGAATGGTGGCCTAATAGCTGACATGGATCTTCTACAAGAAGAAGCTAAAGAAGGCTTCGCTGCTGACAGGAAACGCTTGGAAGATCAAGTGAGAGAAGCTGTGGATGATGCCAACCGTGCGAAAGAGAAGTTGGCTGCCATGCCATCTGCAGTAGATGTGATTCGAGATTATAAAGCTTCTCCGGCGTACAAGAAAGACTGTGATGATACTGTTGCAGCCTTCCGAGGGACTAGTGTCTTTAAGGAGATAGTTGGTGCTGAGAGCCAGAAGATGGCTCCACTTATCGTTGCTTGTTGCCGAGAGTTTTTTAGGGATGATCTCAGACGGCCAAAAGATGACTTCGATGTTTTCTTTATGGAGTGGATGAAAGCCCGGAGGGAGGCTTATGTTCGTAGGAAGGCACATCCGCCCCCGTGACATGCTCCTCCTTCTGATTAGTTAGTGTATTATGACTTAGTGTTTTCTCATGTCAAAATGCTCATGTACTTGTACCTTTTCATTTGTAGTTGTATCACGCTGAACTATTTTATGATGTTGGAGTTTCTTACCCGCATCCTTCTTTTGACTAAATCAAACTCGGAAAAAATGCATTTCATGAAAGTTGTCGTAAAAGTATTTATGTTGTGTTTGAATAATTCTCCTTAGGTAATATGTTGCACGTAATTGTTTCTGAAGTATTGTTACTTGTGTCAGAGATAAGTTATTTGTTCCTGTGGCGGTTTCGTCCGCCTTGTGTCTGTATAAAACTCATGTGATAACATAATTTACTAAATTTTGTCTGAGATAATTGTGTCGGAGGTGTTGCAATTGTGTCTGAGGTATTATCTTCGCTTTGTGTCTGAAAGAGTATGACTTGTGTCTGAGATAATTTAAATGTATAACATATTGTGACCGGAAAAAGGAAAGTTCATTCATGGGCAGACAGGTACATGAGCCTTTGATTGAAAAAGTACTAAAAACATAGATAATTTGTTATGGAGGCTTATAGAATTACGCCTTCCACACTTCTTTGTAGTGATAGGGAACAAACTTCCCTTAGGTGTAATATTTTCGCAGCTTGTCTCCATGCCATGTGTTGTTTACTTCGGTTCCATCCAACCTTTCCAACTTGTATGATCCTGGACGTAGCACTTGTTTCACCTTGTATGGACCTTCCCATTTAGGCATGAGTTTCCCCGTATGGCGCGGGTCTGAGGCCTCCGTTGCCCGCAACACCAAATCTCCTTCTTCAAATTTTCGGATCCTTGTCTTCTTGGCAAAGTATTCCTTAGTTTTCTCTTTATATGTATCCATTCTTTGCACCGCATCATCTCTGACTTCATCAAGGAGTTCGATGTTGTCACGGAGGCCTTCTGTGTTAGCTTCTTCATCGAAGTTTAAGACTCGGTAGGAGGGTGAGCCTACTTCTACTGGGAGGAGGGCTTCAGTGCCGAAGGCTAATTTATAAGGGGTTTCCTTAGTACTGCTTCTAGCTGATGTTCGGTAAGCCCACAACACATTAGGAAGTTCTTCGGGCCATTTCTTCTTGGATGTCTGGAGCCTTTTCTCAAGACCTCGCACGATAGTGCGGTTTGTGACTTCCACTTGCCCATTGCTTTGAGGGTGGCACACCGAAGCTTTCTTATGTTTCACTCCTCTTTCTGAAAGAAATTTCACGAACTTTGACCCAACAAATTGAGTTCCATTGTCCGACACCATTATCCTTGGGATTCCAAATCTTGTAACTATGTTTTCATTGACAAATTTTATAGCATCCTCTTGGGTGATATTCCTTAGGGCCTTAGCTTCAACCCACTTAGTCATGTAATCAATTGCTACCATCACATACTGTAATTCATTCTTAGCTTTGGGAAAAGGTCCCATGATATCGATTCCCCACATGGCAAAGGGAATGGGGGATAAGATGGAAGAGGGCAAGGCAGGTGCTTGTTTAGGGACATTGCTGAAGAGCTGGCATTGTGTACACTTTTTGGCGAAAGCCTGGCAATCCTTAGCCAAAGTAGGCCAAAAGTATCCTTGTCTTAGAATTTTGTGAGCCAGAGCTTTTCCTCCCATATGATCACCACATATTCCCTCGTGGACTTCTCGCATACAATACAAAGCCTCGTCAGGGTCGACACATTTTAGGATAGGAGAATCAAAAGTTCTCTTGTAGAGGGTGTCATTTTGAATGAAGTATTTGGCAGCTTGAGAGCGGAGTTGTTTGGCCTTGGTAGAGTCTTCTGGTAGAATTCCATCTTTCAAGTAGTCGATGATGGGTGTCATCCAAGTCGGATCATCCGTGCCAATTTCCATGATATGTTGTCCTTCAATTGCTGGCACTTTTAGTTCTTCAAAATAGACGGAACCATCTAGGTGATCCTTTTCAGATTCTACCAGCTTGGAAAGCAAGTCTGCAATAGTGTTGTCTTCTCTATCCACTTGAACCAGTGTGTGGCTGGCAAAGAAAGAGAGAAGGGATCTAACCAAAGCTTGGTACTTGGTGAGGATGATGTCTTTTGTAGCATAATCCCCAGTGGTTTGCCTTACCACAATTTGGGAATCACTAAAAATGGAGAGACGTTGGACTTGGAGACTGCGTGCCAAGTTGAGACCTGCAATGAGTGCCTCATACTCGGCTTGATTATTGGTAGCCTTGAAAATGAATCTTATGGCTTGCATCACTTGGAACCCCTCGGGGCTGATCAAGATAAGTCCTGCTCCACTCCTTGCCGAGGTAGAAGATCCGTCGACAAAAAGTTTCCACGTTGGGTTCGGAGGAGGGAGAAGTTCTTTGGCGGGTGAACTGTCCTCAAGAGAGGGCATATTTTCTTTGTTACCAAATGAACATTCTACAATGAAATCTGAAAGAGCTTGAGCCTTGATCGCCTTCCTTGGCTCATAAGAGATAGAGAATTGACTCAACTCCACAGCCCAATTAATCAATCGTCCTGAAAGGTCTGGCTTGTGTAGAAGCTTTTTCAAAGGGTGATTGGTGACAACCTTGATCTCTCTCCCTTGGAAGTAATGCCTTAGTTTTCTGCTTGCCGTGACAAGGGCATAAGCAAACTTCTCTACAGGGGGGTAACGAGTTTCCGCATCCTTCAATACTTGACTAACATAATAGATGGGTTTTTGTCCTTCACCATCTTCCTTAATCAAGACGGCCCCCACTGCCGCATTGGATGCCGACAAATAGATGGACAAAGGCTCGGACGGAGCGGCTGTTGCTAGCAAAGGTGGAGATGAGAGATATGCCTTCAACTCATCAAAAGCGATTTGACATTCGGGAGTCCACTTGATAGTCTTTGTAGTTGTCGCTCCCCTTAGAGTATCAAAGAAAGGTAGACATCTCTCTGCCAATTTTGATATGAATCTTCTCAAGGCGGCCAACCTTCCTGTTAGTCTTTGGACATCACGAATTGTCTTGGGAGGGTGCATGTCCAATATTGCTTGAATTTTCTCTGGATTAGCCTCTATTCCTCTTTGACTCACCAAGAAACCTAAGAACTTTCCTGCCTCCAAGGCAAATGTACACTTGTCCGGATTGAGCTTCATGTTATGTGCTTGTAACTTCTCGAAACATTCTTTCAAATCTGCAAGGTGAGTGTTTAATAGCAAAGATTTAACAATCATATCATCAACATATACCTCCATGTTTCTACCAAGTTGCCCAGCAAAGATTTTATTCATCATCCTTTGATACGTTGCTCCAGCATTGATAAGGCCGAAAGGCATGACCTTGTAACAATAAACCCCTCGATGAGTGATGAAAGATGTTTTCTCTCTATCTTCTGGTGCTAACTTGATTTGATTATATCCCGAAAAGGCATCCATAAAGCTTAGCATGAGGTGACCCGCAGTGGCATCAATTAGTTGATCGATGCTTGGAAGAGGGTAAGGATCCTTTGGGCATGCAGCATTAAGATCAGTGTAGTCGACACAAACCCTCCACTTGCCATTAGCTTTCTTTACCAAAACCACATTAGCTACCCATTCCGGGTAAGTAACTTCACAAATGAGATCAGCGTCTAGCATTTTGTCTATCTCTTCATCAATTGCTTTCTGCCTGTCTGGAGCAACATTCCTTCTCTTTTGCATTTTTGGGATGGCCTCTTTGTGAACATTCAATTTATGCATGGCTACGGACTCATCAAGTCCAGGCATCTCCTTTGGGCTCCAAGCAAAAATGTCGGCATACTCTCGCAATAATTTTATCAATCCTTCTTTGAATACCGAGTCGAGACCGGCACCAATGCTAATTCGCTTCGTCCCGTCTCCGGGTACCAATTCGATCTTTTCTGTTTCTACTGCGGGTGTCACAATGGGCACTTCTTCTTTCTGTAAACATTTTCTCAAGTTGGCATCCATTCGTTGCTCTTGTTCTTCCATGTTCTGATCATTTGTGTCTTCCACTACTTGGACATCCCTTGTCCTCTTCCTTTGGCTTCGCTGGTGTTCGAGATGCCTCTTCCTTTTCTCCCTTTTCCGCTGAGTTGTTCGCGCCCTTCTTAGGTTACTTGGGTCAGTCTGAGCAAGGTTGAGGGCGGAACCATAACAATATTTCGAAGCCTCCGTATCTCCTTTAATTTCTCCTATTCCCGCAATGGTAGGGAACTTCATTTTTAGGTGGGTAGTGGAGGTTATGGCTCTTAAGCGAGTCAGAGTCGGCCTTCCCAAGATCATATTATAAGAAGATGGTGTGTTAACCACATAGAGCTTGATAAAATGTCGAACTTGTTTCGGGGCTGTCCCGAAGAGTATGGGCAACTTCACTATTCCCGCTATGGGGACTGCATTGTGGCCGAAACCGTAAAGGGGTGCCTCCTCTCGACATTCTTCCAACTTATCTTCCAACTTCAGCCTTTCCCAACAGTGCGTGAAAATTATATCCACCGAGGAGCCATTATCAATCAAGACCTTCTTGACCACATTATCTCGTGTTTCTACCGTGACCACCAAAGCTTCAGTATTGTAAGGATTGACTCCCTCCAAGTCAGCGTCAGAAAAAGTGATAACATCTCCCATCATGTCTGTCTCTGATATCGTTAACACTTCTTGAGTTCCCGAAGCTCGCGGGGGAGATTGTGTTCCTCCAATAACCACATTGACAATGTTCTTGCCTTTGTTGGCTTGAGAAGTGGAAGGAGTATTCGAGTTGTTCCCGCTCGTAATTTGCCGGGGAAGGTATTGGTTAATGAGTCCTTGACGGACCAACCTCTCGAGGAAGTGTTTGAGAGAGAGACAATTCTCTGTGGTATGTCCGTGCGTGGCATGATACTCACAGTGCTTAGTGGAGTCTCTATCACCCGGGGCTGTCCAAAGCGGTTGAGGTGCCTGGTAGAAAGGTTTGTTTTGTATCTCCCTCAAGATATGTGCTCTAGGCATGCTCAAGGTTGTCCACTCTGGCTCAGGTTTCCGTGCCGGCCTTGATGAGGTGGAAGAAGAGAGCCTCGACTTGTCGAAGACGGGTTTTTGCCTTGACACGGCAGGACCATGGGTGGTTTGGACTTGGTGCTCTTGGACGGGCCTCTGAGTGTGGTGGAAAGTGAAACGTTCCTTCTGGAAGTAAGGCTTTGGTTGAGGAGGATTCCTTGTTTGTTTCATGACCCTCATGGCCTCCGTCTCAGTGATGAAGTAAGAAGCCAATTCATATGCTCTGGCTAGCGTAGTGGGCTTGTGTTCCATGAGCTTGCAAATATATCTTTCACAATCGTAAGGGTCTAGACCCCTTCTTAGATGCACTAACGCTTCCGTCTCATTCACTGACACCACTTTGTTTACCGCCTCCTTGAACCTCTTTAGATAACTTTCAAGTGTCTCTCCGCTCTTTTGGGCTATGGTCTCAAGGAAGACAGTGTGCACTTCATGTGGTTGATTTGCCTTAAACTTATTCAGAAAGGCTTTTTTGAAATCGGCCCATGTGTCAATCGTCCTGGGAGGAATTCTACAAAACCATCGTTGTGCACTGCCTCTTAAGGTGGAAGCAAAGAATCTGCAACATGTTAAGTCCCGGTACCCATAGAAAAGGGCTATTTGATCAAAATAACTCAAGTGTTCTTCCGGGTCTCCATTGCCATCATATGAGTCCAGGTGAGGGTGTTTCAAATGTGTTTGCTTACTTTCATCTTCTAATCTTTTGGAGAAGGGGGATTCTCCCGGGCTGGCTGAAACTTCTCCCTCAACTTTGCGCTTTAACTCCATGAGAGTTTGGAGGATTTCTTGTTGAGAGCTGCCATCACCTCCCACCGGGGTGGGTTCGGGAGTCCTGTCCCTTTCCTTCTCTTGGTAGAATTCTTCTTCCAGTCTTCGCTTTTCCCTTTCGTACTCGGCCCTTTTGTCCTCAATTTGACGTCTTAAGTCCCGTACTCTTCGATTTTCCTTCCATGTCTCGGGACGGTGGTGAGGCTTATCATGGCGGACATTTTGAGTGTTTTGGGAAGAACCGAGACGAGAGAAGATGGATTTTGTTGTCCTTGGCCTTTTGGTGCCATTGTTGATAGCACTATGTGCTTCATCCTCGTGGGGAGGTGGTTCCCGTCTCCCTTTAGACCGAGGTGGGTCATTTTGCTGGTTTGGGTGTTGGAGATTGGCAGCAACACTGAGAAGGAAATCGATTTGATTTGGAGCGAAACTTGTCAAGTCCAAGTTGAGAGGAGGGTTCCCGTCCCTTGCTCCAACTCGTTGGAGGACGGGTTCACTATGGTGAGAGACGTCAGGAATCGTCTCATATTGATTGTCTTGAAGTTGCTCCTCATTGTTGTTTATGTTGTTCCCATCTGGTATATTTCTTACTTGCAACCTTGTATTCTTCGACGGACCCATTGAGAAGGATTTGTGACTAAAATTCTCTTGTATGCTTGGACGTCGATTAATTCTAAGGAATCAAGGGATGCCCAAACACCAAAAGTAAAACTGGAAAGGATGGAGGGTGTTTATAAGGAAAAATTCCCCTCCTTCTAGCGCCAAATGATAATGCTCCTTGCTCCACTCTACCGCACTTGTCCCTCTTCCGGCTATGCTTGGTCGGGGATGTGGTGTAGCTGTCGGAAGGGAGTCTGCAAAACAATGCCTGACCGGGGGTGGTGGCCGTCAAGCACCTCCGGCGTGAGAGTAAGTAACTTGGTGGTGGAGAATAACAAGAAACAATATCAGAGAATATATTTCCGGTGACTGAGTTTTAGAGAGCGTTTTGTGAAATGTGAGAGTGAATGTGTGTGAATGTGGAAAAATTAGAACCTGTGCATATGTGAGGCTGCTTGAGTATTTATAAGGTTTAGTGTTACCTTCCTTTGTCCCCCGGTCCGGAAGAATGCTCCCTTCCTGGGACAGGTGTGAGTTGATGTAAGAGTATTGGAGAAGGGAGCAGCTTTTGCCCAAGAGGTGGAAGGTGCTGGAGGAAAGAACTGTCTTTGGTCCGGAAGAGATAGTATTGCATTCACTTATTTTCCTTAGTCCACTTTGGGTGTGACAAGCTGTCCATTGAATTCTTCCGGGACATGGTCATATCTGGCAGGTAAATAGACTTCTTCCGGGCAAAGAGATTTCTTCCGGGAGGGTATTAACACTTCGTTTTACATGTATGTACTTCAATCTTTTTGCACTCGTATTGCCAAAATTTCCAAAGTTTTTAAACGCTGCCTACAGTCACCTGGTTACAAATTAGTTCTTGGATACTTTGGTTCCAAAACTGCTCGGAGAACACCAGTGCCCTTTTTAACTTGATTTCAGAAAAACCTCAAACTATAGTACTTGTCATGTATAATCACCCTAACTGTGCATTGTTTTCCCAACTTTAATGGGCTATAATCAGAGGATTGCCTTTATGATACCACAATTGATGCTTCATTTTTTGTTATATGCATAACTTTTCATTCTTTCGAGTCTTATTAACAATTAAACCTTATTTTTCAAGTGGTTTGTAATTAACAACAATATCTTATGATTAGTATCTTATTTTTTCCTATAGGCCTTAAACCATAAGTATTTTTTCGTTTTATTAATAAAAGCTTTATATATGTGTTGCATACAAACTTGTTGTGCTAACTTAAGATTTACAGATTCCATTCCAACTTGGATTGTCAAAAATGGATCTGCGGAAGGTTGTGAAGTCCAGTTTAACTGGGGTAAGTAACTTTGACACCAGAATCTTCATAGCAACTTGAAGATTTTTAAGTGAATGAAAATGGTTTGCCAACACCAAGATACTTCCTTTAAACTCTAGCCACTAGTTTGATATACTTTGACAAAATGCACTTTAGAGTAAAGTGCGAGTACACAAAGTGCATTTTACTCCCTAAATTAATAACGGAGTTAACCTCAGTTAACGGAATGCAACAAAGTGCATTTAAATACAAACATTGATATTGCAACTGCTCGATTTTGAACTATAGTATTGCAAGTGATATCTTGACTAAAGTGCGAGTACACAAAATGCACTTTACTCAAGAAGCTTTCAGTAAGATAATAGTGTCAGTGTGCAAGTTAATTATTTAGTTTAAGATAATATTTTGGAATCCAATGTAGGTAAGTAGGGCTGGGTAAAAGTTGAATACGCCAATGTATCCAAATCCCATACCTACATGTATCATATAGTGTGTACTGGATAACATGGATTGGTCACTGAAGCTACTTATCTGTGGTAACTATTTGTCACATGGACTTGTCTTTCTATTGTTACTATTATGGATCCTGACATGTTCTAAAATTTGTTCTGTTCTTTCATGTTACCCCATGAATCTCCGGATACAGCACAATCTAATAATAGGAAATCATAGATAGCATAAACTAATATTATGAAATCATAGATAGCATAAACTAATATTAGGAAATCACAGATAACTTCGTATATAATAGTGTTTCCAAGAACTACACTACAGACACGCATCACTTGTTCTCACTATGGAGTTGTATTCTTAATGGTTGCTTAATTATCTGGCCACCTTTGTACCTTGTGGGAGCGAGCTATTCGCAATTATTTAGTAAAATGAAAATAAAAATGAATGTTAAATGTTGTAGTATAATTCTAGTGTCGGAGTACAATATACCGTTAGTTTCTAGTAATCTTGTGGAACCTCTGAGGACTGAGTTGACAAGTACACAGCTAAGGCATGTTTAATTTATTACAGAAGGAATTTCTGGACAAATATGATAGCTTTGCTCAGCTTGTTGGCGAGATATACCCCAGCGAGAACATACCATTTGTATCAGAAATGAGAGACCTCTTGGCATCCATGCAGAGAGAAACTATACTTTGTAGATGAGTGTAAAGTTGATAAAAAAATCAGTTGATGTAATTGAAAATCGAGTATTTTGTTTAAAGTTCTACATCTTATATGTGTCTTTTTTTTAAAGTCACTGTTTTATTGCAGAACTGAAAAATATTCAAAAATTTATAGCTAAAGCTACGAACACTGTTACAAGTTTAACATTGAAAAAAATGGCACTGAAAATTGATGTTCTACTACTGAACAATTGAAAATATTTTAGTCATGCACAAAATGTAATTGTTTTCATTAAATTAATTGTATGATAATTGACCCTCGAACAAAACTGAAAAGTACACATCTCATTTTGCTAAAGAAACTAAAAAAGGGAAGTTTGAAATTTCATGCACATGTATAAATGACACTTCTTTATAACCAAAACTTGAAAGATTTTAGAGCCAAAATAAATAATAATAAAAACTCGATCGATTTTAACTTGAGTTCTGTATAAAATTTGAAAGTTTCGCACATAAATTTTGATTGTTCTGTAATTCTACATCTGAACTTTTGTCTTCCATTAAAATAATATCGATTTCTTGAATATTGTTGATATCAATTTTAAAAGGATATTTATCAAAAATACCACTTTTTTAAAGTTTTTTTGCGATTTTACCATCTTCTCAAAATATTTACAAAAATACCTTCTTTTTAAAAATAATTTGCGAAAATACCATCTTTTAAAAAGATTTTTGCAAAAATACGTTCTGCAACTAAATACAACCTACGTAGGTTGCATCCGGTTGCATGTGTGATTGCAACTAGATGCAACTGGATGCAACTTTCCAAATACAACCTACCTAGTTTGCATCCAGTTGCATATGTGGTTGAAACTAGATGCATGCAACTTTTTAAAAAATAATTGAAAAAACAGCTAAGAATTCAAAAAAAATTATTAATAAAAGGGGTAAACTTGTGGTCTTGATTTACCTGGGGTTCAATAATTAACTTTTGGGGTTCAATGTTTCTATTTTGGATTTTAGAAATATTAAGAATGACGAATAATTCGTATACGGACTTAGGACAACCTAAATCCTAGACTCTAAACCCTAACCTACCCTGATTTTAGGGTTGTTTACAACCCTATTTTTGCAAATAAGATGGTATTTTCGCAAAATATTTTTTTTTGAAAAGGTATTTTTGCAAAAATATTTCTGGAATGAGATATTTATGAAAAAAGCCCATATTAGAAAGGCAAAAGTACTAAAATTGTATATTTAATTTTCTCCATTAGTAAAGATTTAAAAGGCAATTGAGATATTTTCTAATAAAAAATTTAGGAGAATATTAAAATTGTATATTTAGTTTCCTCTACTATTAAAGATTTTAAAGTCACAAATATTAAAATTGTATACTTATTTTCCTCCATTAGTAAAGATTTTAAAGACAAAAGTATTAAAATTGTATATTTATTTTTCTCCATTAGTATAGGTTATCTAATTTTAAAATAAATTTTAGAACATCAATAAAGAATATATGAAAATATTAAAATGATAACTTTGATTTTAAGAGAAAGTTTATGGGAATATCACATGGTAATTTGACTTGAAGATAAATTTTAATAAATATTTAGATAGTGTAATTTAACTTAAAGCTTGAAACTTATTTTCTTAATCTCTAATTCAATCACGAGGGAAGATGAGAAAAATCCGAAAGCTTTTCTTTATGGAGATAATACCAAAATATCAAGTTGGCTCAGTCGTCTTTATCTTGATTCTTACCGACCTCCTGAATCCTCTTTTTCCCTATTTTTTTCTTTAAGAAAGTTGAGGAGATTATAAGGTAATTAAAATTTTCATTACTAAAAATTTAAAGACGTCAAGTTAATGCCTTTCAAATCGTAAATTTAGGAGAATATTAATATTTTATATTTAGTTTTCTTCATTAGTAAAGATTTTAAATGTAATAATATTAAAATTGTATGCTTAGTTTCCCAATTAGTAAAGATTTAAAAGACAATTGAGATATTTTCTAATAAAAAATGTAGGAGAATATCAAAAATATATATTTAGTTTCCTGATGCAACAATGTTAAAATTGAATATTTAGTTTTCTCAATTAGTAAAAAATTTAAAGGCAATTAGGATATTTTCGAATCTTTAATACTAATAATTCAAAAAAATTGAGAAAATTATAAAATAGATCAAAAAGATTTGAGAGGCGCCATATAACCGCCATCGTATTCTACTTTATATAAGTATATATATATATATATATATATATATATATATATATATATATATATATATATATATATTGATTATATTTTATTATTAAAATTAGGGAATTTTTAAAAATATCCGCATAAATTATTTTGTAAAAGTACAATATTTTTTAAAGTGTTTTATAAAAAACAATTTTTTTTCTTTTATATCTTTGCAAAAATTATTGATTTTTTGAAAAATATTTACAAAAATACGGTTTGTACTTTGTAAGTGAAATGAAAAAACAACTACAAATACAACTTTAAAATTTAGAATTTTAAATCATCTTTATTTGCATATAGGTTGCTTAACAAGTTGAACCGGTTTAATCAAATACTTCCAGGAAAAATGAAAACAAATTGTATTTGATTGCAAAATGTATTTTTGCAACTATTTTTAGAAAATGAAAAAATCACAAAAAGAATAATAATTAAATATGTAGTATTTTTATTATTTTTCATAAAATATTCAAATATATATCTTATATATTAAATTATAATAAATAAACATGAGTATAATTATTTATAATTTAGTTTCTTTATACTATAATTTTTTAACATAAGATTTTATCAATTGAAACTTTTTTTCTTCTTAACTAATGTTAATTCTAAAATATTTTTTTGTATCTTTTTATTCTAATCTTTTAAATTTTATTTTTTAATTTTTTTACTTTAAACTTTCACATTTTTTTTAAATCGTGAATTATAAACAACACACTAGATTTAATTATAAAAATAAAATCATAAATTCATAATGATAAATAAGAAGTTATTTATAATATAAAAAATGAACAAAGTTAGAATATTCTATTTTATAGGTGAAAGATTTTTTTAGTGACAAGTATAGTGTCCGAGTTCATTTTATGAATGGTGTCTTTTTGACGACACCAAAATAGTGTTATAGTGATACTATTTTGGTGTCCTTGATTGGACTAATCGTTTAACAAATTTTAAAATTACATTAAATGACCCTAATTCAACAAATAATTTTTGGATATTTATCAAAAATACCACTTTTTTAAAGTTTTTTTGCGATTGTACCATCTTCTCAAAATATTTACAAAAATACCTTCTTTTAAAAAATAATTTGCGAAAATACCATCTTTTAAAAATATTTTTGCAAAAATACGTTCTGCAACCAAATACAACCTACGTAGGTTGCATCCGGTTGCATGTGTGATTGCAACTAGATGCAACTGGATGCAACTTTCCAAATACAACCTACGTAGTTTGCATCCAGTTGCATATGTGGTTGAAACTAGATGCAACCAGATGCAACTTTTTAAAAAATAATTGAAAAAACAGCTAAGAATTCAAAAAAAATTATTAATAAAAGGGGTAAACTTGTGGTCTTGGTTTACCCTGGGGTTCAATGTTTCTATTTTAGATTTTAGAAATATTAAGAATGACGAATAATTCGTATACGGATTTAGGGTTTAGGGTTGTAACCCTAAACCCTAGACTCTAAACCCTAAGCTACCCTGATTTTAGGGTTGTTTACAACCCTAAAATCAGGACGCCGGAAAAACACCATTATTAACAAGTTACATCTGTGGTTGATTTTGGTTGCAGTTTGCAGAAGGTATTTTTGCAAATAAGATGGTATTTTCGCAAAAAAAATAAATTTGAAAAGGTATTTTTGAAAAAATATTTCTGGAATGGGATATTTATGAAAAAAGCCCATAATTTTTTCAGTCATCAATTACTTTGTTAAAGACAAAATTGAAGCTAGAGAAAAGTATATCGAAACGAGACAGACAATCGAAATGTTCCAATTTGTCAACAAACGTACCGCAAGTGGGCTCCAATTTGACTACTCCTCTCAGCCACATAATTATGTCTACATCCCTCATCTTTGTGACCACGTGTTTATTTGTACAGCCCAACTTGGCAATCTCTTACTGAAATAAATACTAGTATGTGTGCCCGGCTACGCGTGGCCTTTGAAAAAAAAACTTGTTTGTGTTAGAATAATAATTTTTGTTTGCAAAGCTTTTATTTGATTTTTACTTTTTGTTTATCATATTTTCGGTTTGATATACATTAATGAAATCTATTGTTAAGGTTTCTTGTAAGGAATTGTTTTCGTAGTAATTGGATATCTTTGGAAAAAATAAATTGATACTCCTTGAAAAATTATTTTTTGTTTTCAAATATGCTTCTTATTTATATTCTTTTAAAATTAGGAATATATCTCTCAAAGTTTATTTACAACCCATAATTTAAAAATATATAATCTTAAGTACATTTTTCACTATAAATAACTACCGAAGAAAAACACTTCTCATATATTAGAGTATAATTCTCCATAATAACTGAATCTTATCAATAAATTTTGATATTTGTTTTCTGAAAAAGTGTAGCAAACATAATGATATTAGCTTCTTAAGACTCTTTACGTCTGAAAAATTATATTGAAATTATAGTAAGTTGTGCTCGTGCAACAGAGTAAGTAGTACCGAAATTGCACCAACACTTTTTTCTTGTCTTATAAATGTCTTATTTTTTGCTCAAGATAAGGAGCCATTAGACTTTTTTTGCCTACCTTACTTTACTTTCCGAATCCAAATGTCCCAAACTTCTCACTTCTCTAAAAAAAAAAAAAAAACTGCAAATATGCAAAGTAAGAGAAATAAGTCATTCATAATACTTTAGAAATTAAATTTCTAAACACATGTACATACATTCTCATTCAGCTAGACCCACCCAAACTAAATTCAATTTGTCAATTTAAATATGTTAGTACTACACACATACACAAAGAAACTGATAAATGTAATCTCACTTATACTAAAATTCTATCCAATACTTATCCATACGTGACAATGTAAACTAAAGAAGCAACAAAAAATTTAAGAGAATGATTGAAATAGCGACCTTAGAAATCAAAAACAAAAAAATCTTGAACAAAGCATTGTCCTTCATTACTGCATTAGAAGACATTAGATAGACTCTGGTGATACATTAAGAGAGTCGGCTAGGTAGTACACAATGAGAATCCCCGCTTGACATCTAGTTGTATATCTTGATGTTATCATTGGATTTGCATTAACCCAATCCCGCTCTCCTCCCACTAACACCTTCAAAACTTCAATCTTTCAAAAGAAAAACTCCTTACTTAAGGATAAAACTGTAACAAAACAAATCATGTACATAAATTGGATATAATCATGAAAAACAAAACCGACTTTTCGATTAATGAATAAATCCAGAACATGATCACTTTCATAGTTTATACAAATGATTGAAAATGAAAAACCTTATAAATGTCCTCTTAGAAGTTATATAGTCAACAACTTACACTAACATATATAATAATTTAGTGTCTTATATCTTTAATGTCACCATCTTGTTAAAGAAACATATGCAAGACATAAAAATAAAATATACGCACACAATTAAAATAAAATCAGTCTATAATTATTCAAATGAATTATAGAAAGAAAGCTCGAGAGATAGAGTTCAAGCCTCTTGATAGGAACAAAAAACATGAAAAGATAAAAGAAAATAAAAAAATTTGTGCATACCTCTCATATTTGTAATAGTTGAGTACCCTTATCATAACATTACCTCATGAACTCACCAGGAGATTGCAAAAAGAAAGGAAATCAAGGGAGAAATTCAGCTTGATATGAATTTATATATTGCATAAATATGCAAGTACTTAATTTAATGTAAAAATCAAATAGACTCTAAATATAAGCATTATACCTGATTTTATCGGAATAAATCATCGTGCATAGCCTGCAAATATTAAATGATGGAAGATTATGATTTAAAATTGAGTCGGCAAGATTGTAAATTACTTGTATTGTGATCCTTACAAAAATTTTAAGTTACAGATTAGTGACTCCTACAGGTTCCTTTTGAAGGAATCTCCAACAAAAGTACAACAATCACCGAATTATCGATGATTGAAAACTTGTACTAAAGCGCAATAAAGAAAAAACAATCAGTTCTGTTAGGCTCAAGACATGTCTGAATACCACTAGTAACAAGCCTACACAATGTGACTATGTCACATTACATGACCTAGTGAGTTCTATCACTGGGATTTAGTATAGGTCTCTAAATGTACTTGTCTTGTTCTCATGAACATTAGCTTGATCATGTATGCTCAAAGTTATAATGAGCTTAGTAAAGTTTCTTGCATCTAGATTGTATATAGGCCATTGAATAATTGTCCTGGTAGAAGTTCAGAAGTGTTCATGCAGCAGGATAGAGATGAATAAGGCCATGAAGAAATAAGTTGCAGAAATTTGTCTAAGACATTATATAGCAAAGTCAGAAGAAAGCTATGTCGTGAAGTCACCAATATCTATGTCGTGAAGTGCTACATCGCATAGTCCATTTTGTACTATGTCGAGAAGTCCTCAAGACTCATGTCGTTAAGTGTTGAAGTCAGCAAAGTCAAAGAAGCCTAGATCGTGAAGTCCTCAGAATCCCTATGTCGCATAGTCGTCAAATGACTTATGTCGCATAGTCGTCAAATGACTTATGTTGCATAGTCGTCAAATGACTTATGTCGCATAGTCGTCAAATGACTTATGTCCCATAGTCGTCAAATGACTTATGTCGCATAGTCGTCAGAAGCCCCATGTCGCATAGTCATCTTATGGCCTATGTCGCAAAGTCTTCAAAGGCTATATCGCGTAGTCCTCACAAGGGAGATCGCGAAGTCAGGAATGAAGTGGAGTTCACGATATCAACACTTAGCCGTTTATAACAAGACAAATCAAGGTACATAACCAAGAATCAAAAGAGACAAATACTGAAGCATTTGTTCTGGCAAGGTGGTCCAAAGAACAGATGGCAAATCTATAGCTAAACTTGGAGAGAAAGATAAGAGACAAGCAGCTACAGAAACAGGAAAGACTCTGAAAAGCAGGTGGTCCTTCCTGACACAGTGAACTTCTTATGGCAGGACAAGTTGGACTTTCAGAAGGGGTAGCTGTGTAATATTGTGTGTGCCTAGTTTGTATAGGTGAATATATATTGTGCACACACCACTGTCAGCTGTAAGAGATATACACATAGTTTTTATCTTAAGCTCTTTTCTCTGTAAGCAAGCAAGTACAAACTATTCTTGTTTAGAAGCCAGAAATTCGATTGTGAATTTCTTGGAAAGCTGTAGTATTTAATTTGCTTATACAAAGTAGATTAAAGTGATTGTGTGTGTTGTTTACTTTCTGCATATTATATAGCATAATCATATACAGTTTACTTTTAGTTTCAAGAAAGCAAAAATTCATCAAACTATCCATTCACCCCCCCCCCCTGTCTAGTTTCTAGGTGATATTCATTCCTAACAAGTGGTATCAGAGCGAAGGCTGTTAACGTACAAACAGGAAAAGATCAAGAATGAGTTCACAGAAACTGAGCAGTATCAAGATTCCTCCCTTTAACAAGGAGCACTACAGTTTATGGAAAAAGAAGATGTTGGTTTTCATCAAAGCTTCTAACCCCATGTATTTAGATATTCTAAAGTATGGTCCCTTTATTCCAATGATCGAGATTGGTGAAACAACCAATGGCACTGAGATAGTACCAGTAAAACATGTGCCCAAAGACCCCTCAAAATACACTGATTCTGAAAAGGAGAAAGTAGCACTGGATGGACATCTTCAACTTATCATTTGTGAATCTATGGATTTCAACATGTATGGCACTGTTTCTCACTGTACTAGTGCCAAGAAGATGTGGGATCTTATAGAAGTGCTATGTGAAGGAACTACTGAAGTAAGAAAGAACAAGAAGCAGATTCTTGTCTCACAATATGAAGCCTTCATGGCTCAACCAAAAGAGGGAATCACAGAAGTGTTTGAGAGATTCAATAAGCTGATAAACGAGCTCAAACTCTATGACAAACACTATGAGACAGAAGAGCTCAATATGAAGTTCTTACTAACTCTTCCAGATCACTTGGAACCAAGAATCTCTTCCCTTAAAGAAAGAGATCTAACAAAGATTGGTTTTGATGTGTTGTATGGTATTTTGAAGACATATGAGTTAGAGCTGTTTCAAAAGAGATCTATTCAAGCAAAGCAAGGATTAGTGGCCAATACCTCTTGTGCCCTTATTGCTGACAATCTAGGTCAAAGAATGGATTCTCTAAAAATCAGTCAAGTCAAGATTGAGGAACTGGAAAGTGATGACACTGGTGATGAAACTCAGGTTGTGTATGATTTACCTGAAGAGGATGAGTTCTACAGCATAGATGAACTAGACAAGATGGAAAACAAATCTTTTGCTTATATGGCTAGGAGATACCCTAACATCAGGTTTAAGAGGAAGCAGCCATTCAAGTCTAGATTCAATAGTGGAAATGCTGGTGGTTCAGGTAGCTCAAACTCTTTCAACAAAGGAAAAGGGATTGCTGGTGCAGTTAAAGGAGGATACAAATCTGGGAGTGTGGATAGGTCCAAAATAAGATGCTATAACTACAATGAACTTGGGCATTTTGCCACTGAGTGCAAAAAGCCTAAACAGGTCAAGAAGGACAAAACATACTTAGAGCTTGAAGCTAAGTATGAGGCTCTACTCAAGAAACAACAGGGTAAAGATTTTATTGCTGAGGGAAAATGCTGGGATGACTCTGATGAAGAAGAAGAACAAGAGTACTCAAACTATGCCTTGATGGCATTTTCTGATGATGGTGATTCTAGTCAGGTACCTATTCTTACTTCTCTTGATAGGACTCCCCTTCAATATAAGCAAACTGTTGAAGATATGAGTACTGAGATGTTTAATATTCATACTAGCATGTTAGTAGCAAATGAAGAAATTGATAGACTAACTGCTAGAAATCTTGAGCTTACTGAAAAGAATGAGGAACTTGAGTTAATGGTTGTGAACCTTGATGGTTTGAAAAAGGAGGTTGAGTATCTTAAAAACAAAGTGATTTGTGCTGAACAAATAGAGAAAGCTCTTTGGGAACAAATTGCTGAAACTGAATTGAAACTAAGAAGCTTTAAGAACTCCTCTGAACTTATTCAAACCTATCACAAGGAACACACTGAAGATAGCAAGGTTTGAGTTGGTTTTGACTATGAGAATGATAAAGGAAGGAAGAAGGCAAAAGGCAAAGGAAAAGAATCTTTTACAAACAAAAATTCCCCAACCATTCTGTCTAGTGTTGAACAGCCCATCTTCAAAAAGAGTGTTGTTGAGTTTGATGAAGAACTATTGATCATCAAACAACAACTTCTTGAAGAAGATGAGGCTGCTAAAGACACTTCTTCCTCTCCTGAATCTGTCAGTCAGAAAGAGACCAAAGACAATCTTGTCAAGAGTCCTACCGCAAATAAAGAAGTTGTTAAGAAAAAGAAACAAAACAGAAATGGTAAGGTAGGTGTCAACAAGGGTAACAACTATGCTTATGTGCCAAATGCTCCCAGGAAACAATGTCAGAAATGTCTATCTGTTAATCATTTGACTCATAAGTGTAACAAACAAGTGAATGTTGAAGTTGATAACCCGAGTAACCATTCTGCTAGCATAAACTCTATTCATGATTCCTTCTGTGGTAAGCCTAATTGTATGACATGCTATGTGACTGTGATTGCTAACTGTTTATCTCTAAAGCATAAACTTGATTATGCACAATCTAGTGAATCACACACACATATGCACACTCACAGGACGGGATCCCCAATCAGGGTTGAGAGGGTGAGCACTTCATGTGAGCCTAAGAGTGTGAACTCCAAAGCCACAAACAATATGAAGTATCCTACTGTGATGAATGCAACTTATAACAGAAGAATTATTAACAAAAATGTTTCTAAATCAACTGGACCCTACCATGTGTGGGTACCAAAAACAACTTAGTTACTTTGTGAATGCAGGGCAACAGGAATAAAAGAGTCATATGGATCTTGGACAGTGGATGCTCAAGTCACATGACTGGTGATATAGCCCTGCTATCACATTTTGAGGAAAAGGCTGGCCCATCAGTAACCTTTGGAAATGACAACATTGGTTATACAATGGGATATGGCAGTATAAAATCTGGAAATGTCATTATTGAAGATGTAGCATTTGTTGAAGGACTGAAGCATAATCTCTTGAGCATTGGACAATTTACCAACAGGGGTTTCAAAGTGGAATTTGATGAAGATCATTGTTCAATCTCAAAAAGAGAAAGTGGTGAAGTTGTTCTAACTGGTGAGAAGAAAGGAAGCCTGTTTGTAGCTGATCTCAAAGCTGTAGACAAGGGAGAAATTTGTTGTTTCTACACTAAAGTCACAAATGAGGAATTCTGGCTATGGCACAAGAAACTGTCTCACTTGAATGTTCAGGCAATGAACTCTCTAATCAAGAGAGAACTCATCAGGGATTTGCCTGCCTTGGAGTTTGTGCAAGATGGAGCATGTGAAGCTTGTCAGAAAGGAAAGATTAAAAGATCTAGTCACAAGAACAAGTTGCTCAATACAAACTCAAAACCTTGCAGCTAATTCACATGGATTTATTTGGTCCTGTGAATGTAATGTCCCTTTCCAAAAAGAAATATGCTCTAGTGATGGTTGATGATTATTCAAGATATACTTGGGTGGAATTCCTATTCTCCAAGGATGAAGCACCTCAAGTCATAATAGAGCATATCAAGAGAGTTGATAGAGAAGCACAAAGCACTGGTTCCTCTGTAGTTGCTTTGAGAAGTGATAATGGAACTGAGTTCAGAAATTCAACATTGTATGAGTTTTGCAAAGATAAAGGAATTTCTCAACAATTCTCAGCTCCTAGAACACCTCAACAAAATGGAGTAGTTGAGAGAAAGAATAGAACTCTCATTGAAGCTGCAAGGACAATGCTGTTGGATGCAAAGCTACCTACTAGCTTTTGGGCTGATGCTGTTAACACAGCATGCTATGTGCAAAATAGAACATTGATCAATAAGAAGTCTGGCAAAACTCCTTACTCATTAATGACTGGAAAAAGAGCATCCTTCAAGCATCTGCATGTTTTTGGAAGCAAGTGTTTTTTGATGAAAGATACCTCTGAGCATGTTGGAAAATTTGATGCAAAGGCATTTGAAGGTATCTTTATTGGATACTCTCTGGAAAGGACATCATACAGAGTGTTTGTACATGAGCAACACGAAGTCATGGAAAGCATGGATGTTACCTTTGATGACAAGAAAACTCCTGGACTTAAAACAAGTGATCAAGACAGTGTGCCATTAAGATTTGAGAATCAAGGTTATCTTGAGGATTCTGAAAGTGAAGATGAACCACCTGTTCAAATTGTTCTAGAAAATGAAATTCTTGAAGTTGACAATCTTCTTCAAACACCTGTGCAAGGGTTCACAAACACAGGGGGAGAAGAAGAGAATGCAACTGTCAACCAAAATGAGCTTGGAACAGATCAAGGAAATGAACAGGGGCACACAAGGAAATGGGACAGAGCCCACACTAGGGATCAAATCATTGGAGATCCTGGTGAGGGAGTTAGAACAAGAAGGGCAACTATGAATACATGTTTGTATAGCTGCTTTCTGTCACAAGAGGAACCTAAAGTAGTTGAAGAAGCTTTGAAGATTTCTGATTGGATTGTTGCCATGCAAGAAGAATTGAATCAATTTGAGAAAAACAAAGTATGGGAGCTAGTGCCACCTCCTGAAGGAAAGAATGTTATTGACACCAAATGGGTGTTCAGAAACAAGATGGATGAAGAAGGAGTGGTAATAAGAAACAAAGCAAGGCTGGTTGCCAAAGGATACTGTCAGCAAGAAGGCATTGATTATGATGAGACATTTGCACCTGTAGCTAGACTGGAAGCCATCAGAATCTTCCTGGCTTTTGCAGCTCACTCAAATTTCATGGTGTATCAAATGGATGTGAAAAGTGCATTTCTCAATGGTGATCTTGCTGAAGAAGTTTATGTATCTCAACCACCTGGCTTTGAAAATAAAAACTTCCCAGACTTTGTGTACAGACTTCTTAAGGCACTCTATGGACTCAAACAGGCACCAAGAGCCTGGTATGAGACTCTATCTCAATTCCTTCTTGAGCATCAATTTACCAGGGGTACAATTGACAAAACCCTATTCTTAAAGAAGCATGGAAATGATATCATTCTTGTTCAAATCTATGTGGATGATATCATCTTTGGCTCTTCAAATGAAAAACTCTGTGAAAGATTCTCTAAGTTGATGCAAAGCAAATATGAGATGACTATGATGGGAGAATTAACCTACTTTCTAGGTTTGCAAGTACATCAAAGGGAGGATGGCATCTTCATAAACCAATCAAAGTATGTCAAAGATCTTTTGAAGAAATATGGTTTAGAAGACTCATCCCCTGCAAAAACTCCCATGTCCACTGCAATCAAGCTTGATGAAGACAAGAAAGGCAAAAGAGTAGACATCAAGGTTTACAGAGGCATGGTTGGATCACTACTCTATCTCACTACTAGCAGGCCTGATATCATGTTTGCCACATGCCTTTGTGCAAGGTTCCAGTCTGATCCCAAGGAATCTCACATGATGGCTATCAAAAGGATTTTCAAATATCTGAAAGGGACTCCTAATCTTGGGCTATGGTATCCAAAGGGAACTGGGTTCAACCTGGTTGGTTACACAGACTCTGATTATGCTGGATGCAGAATTGACAGGAAGAGCACCTCTGGAAGCTGCCAATTCTTAGGCCAAAGGTTAGTGTCCTGGTTCAGTAAGAAACAACAGTCCACAGCAACATCCACAGCTGAGGCTGAATATATTGCTGCTGGAAGTTGCTGTGCTCAATTGCTTTGGATTAGAAATCAACTCATGGATTATGGACTAGTGTTAGAACACATTCCTCTGATGTGTGATAATACTAGTGCAATATCTATAGTTGTCAATCCTTTTAATCATTCTACTACAAAGCACATTGAGATCAGGTACCATTTCATTAGGGAACATGCTGCAAATGGTACCATAGAAGTCTCTTATGTTCCAACTGAGAAACAATTAGCTGACATATTTACTAAACCTCTGAATGAAGCTGTCTTCAACAAACTGGTGAGTGAGATTGGAATGCTCAATCCTTCATTTAAGTTGTTCTAAGTAAGTATGCTAGTTAATTGTTGCAGCAGTAAATTTTCACTGTGTTTAAATGCTCTATTTATTTGGAGTGAAAATTAGCTGAGATATGATTTATAAATATTTCAGTATTTTACTGCATATTTTTTTTTAAATCATATTTGGTGGTGAAGTTGTGAGCCTTTGAGACATCTCGATATAGATGATTTTCAGAGTTCACGACACAGTTCAAATCAAACAGACTTATATCGCAAACTGTTGAGATTGTGAGACTTCGCGATATAGTTCATTTCATGAGTTTGCGACATAGTTCATATTTGACTTCGCGACTTAGAATAACCATATCGACAAGTCTCCACATTTGACAGAATTTTGATTTAAATTAATTTTATTTCAAAATTTGATAAAAGTCTGACAAATTGCTTGAAAATCCAAAAAGAGAGTTTTAGACAGGGTATTTATACTACATCGCAAAGTCTCCCCAAATCTTTTCACCTTTAAGACTTTGCGACATAGTTCATTTGTAGGCTATGCGATATACTTTGCAAGACTTTGCGGTACAGGCTATTTTTGACTTCGCGACATACAATTAGTCTGTACATATTCATAACTCCATATCGCAGTGTCTCTATTATATAAATACTCTTTTCTAACCGTTCACAACTTTTCATCTTGTCTATTGCTCTCAAACCTAAGCACAAATTCTCTACTCTCTTCTTCACTCTCTCTTTTGAAATGGCACCCAAATCTCAAACAGTATCATCCTCAATTCCTTTAACCATTCCCAAAGAAACAAATCTACTCTCAATTCCCTCAGAAGTGGAGGCAAATCCCAGGTACAAGTGCTTTGTACGGTTCTTAAACACCTCATACCTCCGCCAAGCCTTGACCCTGAACCCCACTCTGTATGTCGATGTGTTGGAAGGGTTCTGGAGAACAGCCTTTGTTAGGTCCAAAGTATCGTAGAAGGGGGGTTGAATACGATACTCACAAATAATTCAATTTCGTTCGCGGATTAATCTTTTAGTTCTATAACGAAATTAAACACACCAAACCAAATCAAGTTTCGGGGAATATATCTTTTTATAAATATAAACCTCGAGGGGTGCTACAATTTCTAATCCGTAGATTAGCGTCAATGAGTTTAAGGTTACACAAATACAAAACAATGATCAAGTTCTGAGCACTATTAATTTCTCTGATAATTTTCTCCGGCTCTTCTCTCTCTCAGTAATGTCTCTGTGTTAAAATCCTTAACTTAAGAAGACACACTCTTCTCTCAGTATTAATTGTAGACTTAAATTGAAAACCATCGAACCATTTAGAATAGAATATTCTTGGTCGTTGGATCTTCATCAACCTGTCAGACAAACAAAACTTTTCACCTGCTCCATGAATTGAAAAACCATCGAATGGATCAAAAGTATTTTCCATTCGATAGTTTTTAAATAAAACTATCGAATGACAAATACTTTAGTATAGTTTTTCAATGAATCACTTTAACCACCATTCGATAGTTTTCTGAATAGAAAAACTATCGAATTCTTTTTCTTGTCTTTTGTCCTTTAGTAATTACTCCTGAGCTCCTGGGTGTTTTAAGTTTTAGACTGTATCAATTTCTTCGGAGACGATAAAACAATCTGATCTTTTTAGTGCCGTCACCTAGTGCAACTGGTCTGGTTCACAGATGAATAACACTTGATCAATTCTTCTTTTATGTCTTGAATTCAATGCTGCTGATAAGTCCTTTGTCGTTCTGGTTGCTTCATCACTGGAATCCCGTGGTACTAAACCCTAAATCATTCATATACTTCTGTCGTCTTCAAAGTCTTGTTTCTATTGCTGTCACTGAGGCTTGAACATTTTCATGAACTTCTTTCCGTGACCTGTTTACGGACTTCAAGAATACATAACGTATTTTGATTTTTTGAGTTTACCTTTTCTTCTTTGATTCTGGATTCCTGTGCTTCTGTTAATATTATTGTCTGTCTTGTCCTTTGTTGAGTTGTAGTTATCTCTTTTACATCTTATGTTACATTATGCTTTACAATCTCCCCCTATTTGACTGGATAGAGTTCGACAAGCAAATACTTCGAGGATAACTCAACTAACTAAGGAAACATTAAACTACTTAAAGTAAGACAGCGTAATAATATCAATGCATTCTGGATCAGATATATATACATTTCCAGATTTCATAAATCAAAAAACAATTAAACTTTATACAATGAAGTTGCTCATTTAGTCTGAGCTGATAGTTCTCTTGTTCTTTGCTTCAACATTCAGTCCATTCCAATCTCACCTTCTTCAATCATTGGATCGGAGTTAGCAGCTTGATAATCAATCACTGATAGATAGTGCAGTGGTTCTCCAGGTTTAAGGATTGCTCCTTGGATGTGTCTTCCAATATATTCAACCTCTTGACCCACTCCAGCCCATAACCATGCAATGTTAACATCTTTCTTGTTTAGCTTTGGCATGTTTGGCAGTCTGGTATGCACTTCCAATCCTCTTTCCACTCTTTTCCTATAGTAAGGAACATTTTCCATTAGAAATCTTCTAAGAGTGTCTGCTGCTTTGTCCTTCTCCGTTGATGAGAATCCAGTGGATCTAAGATACTTCTCAACTGAGATTAGATAGTTGCTTGGGTAGTCCCTCAGTTTGTCCTCAGCCAAATAGCAGATTCTGAACAAGTCATTCGTCATGAATCTAACCATTGGAGGATCTTCAGTAATCTCTGGACTGACTTTCATCACGATCTCCTTAACATGCTCACGGAGCAGTTCATTTAGCCTTGTAGTTCTTTGGATCTTGATGAGTATAGCCTGCAATTCTGTATATGTCCTCTGTTCTAAAAACTTAGTAGAAATCACAAATGTACCTTTCTCCAGAAAACTGATTAATAAGCTCCAGGCACCATTTGCTTTAACCCCAGCATTCAGACAGATTATAGAGCTTCTCAGTGCTTTAAAGTAAGTCTGATCTTCAAGATTAGCACTTCTGATGTCCTGAATAATAACTTCCACCTCAGCATTGTCGTTGACTTCTAATCCGTCTTCAACTCCGCAAAAGGTTTTATAAGCCATTTCCCATTCAGTACCATCTTTCTTTGCCAGATCTATCATCTTCTTCTTTCTCACTTCATTATACACCTTCATTCTCTTTAGCTTTTCACTTCTCAGAATTGCTTGCTGTTTCTCCTTCTCAGCTTGCCTGGCATCTATTGCAGCTCTCTGAGCTCTTATTGCTTCCAAGGTAGCTTCTTCTTCAGGTGATAGAGAATTTGCTTCTTCCATATCATCATCCAAGATAGGATGTTCTATTGGCTCTGGATAATATGGCTCATGCTCCTCTTGAATAGGTTGCTCATGCATGACCTCAAATTCCTCTTCACTTTCCTTGTCTTCCTCTACAAGCTCCTCAATCCAGTACTGCCTGATTGGAATAGCCTCAACAGTCTTCCAAACTCCCCATTTATCCTTCACCCCTTCTCCAACTTTCTCCCCCTTAGTTGAGGAATCCTCGATAAAAGCATCCTCAGCATAAAAGATATTAGAAGGATCAGGTTGCTGATAGGAAGGACCAGGTTGTCCAGATTGTTGGTTCTTTAGCATACTCCATATAGACTGTACTCCGTCACCTTGATTCTCCAAGAAATCCATAAGCTGCTTATTAAACTCATTTATAGAAGCTAGCGACAGGTCAATGTTCTCCAATCTTGAGTTGGTAGTCTTTTCCATGTGATCCAGCCTCTTGTTTAGCTTAGACTCCACTCTTGAAAGAGAATTCATTGCATCTTTTACCCGCGCTTGACCATCCCGGATAACCAGAACGTCTTCTTTCAAAGCTTCATGTCCTTGAGACAGTGCATTTACTTCATTCATGAATCCATCTTTAAGTTCCCTGACGTCCATTCTCAATTCGACTAGTTCTTCCATAGCTTCCTTCTTTAAGGAGTCCACTGCCTGCTTCGTACCTGTTATAGTGCCAGATGCACTGCCAATGACCCTGAATGTTCTTCTGGAATCAGCTGCAGCCAAGTCAACTTTCTCTTGAATAGACTTTAAAGAAACATTGTCTTGACTGGAGGAGATCCCTTGGTCAAAGGAAGGTCGCAGTGGAACCTTGAAAAGTGGATTTCCTTCTTTGTCTCGAACTGTCATCTCCTTGAGGGAAGATTGAACTTGTAGCTCTCTTTCTGTTGGTAACAGCAGATCATTAATATTAGGTAGGGTTAGGGTGTCACTCCTCACATTTGGCTCTGGGTGTACACTCAACGTTTCTGTCGGTGTTTGAATCATTTTTCCTTTCCCACTCAGGCCAGGTGTAAGTGTTTTTGTTTCACTCAAATCCTTTGTGCTGATTGTACCTGCAGAAGAGATCACCGTAGCCGTCCTTAAGGAGGTCACCGGTGGTGCAATGGGGCTTCGCAAGTCCCCGTCCTTGGATAAACCAAGTTGCTGATCATCCTTATATGATATATCCTTTGAAGGATCTAGAGTTTGAATCTCTAGGGGGTTAGAAACAGGCTCTTTTAACAGCAGAGATCCCGAATCTTCCCCGTGAGTCTGTAAAGACTTCACCTCAGTTGACTCCTCAATAGTAATTGATTCACTGTCAACGAGTTGCCGATCTGCACCTACGTCAGACCTTTTACCCGCAGGATCCAGATATGTTCCATCTGGGGAGGTAGACAATGACCTTTTAGATTGTGCATTTAGGTCAAAGCCTTCTCTCGACGTCTGTGAAGACCCTTGGTTCTTAGAACCTTCAACCAGTGAACCTGACCGTAATATGGTCGGAACACCAGTTGCTTCCGTCAATTCTTCCTTACTTGATTGAGCTATTGGTTCAGATATTGCTTTCGTTAGCGTAGCCCAATCAGCATCAGAAAAATCAGTAAAGGGCGCTTTGGATGAGAGAAATGAAGTATCAACAGTTGCCTCGGTTTCTGTTCTTCTCCTTTTAGAGGAAGGCAGATCTGTTGTTGAAGGGTGTATCTCCTTATGTGGTGATGCTTTGGCACTATCTCCTTCTACACTCATGGATGGTTCTTTAATGGGTATAGTAGGGGAAGGAGGTTCGTTTATGTTTTCATTTGGCTCTTCCAAAGGCTCTTCGACCGTGGTTAAAGGTTGTGGGTTTGCAACCTCCTGGTCAGGAATGGCCACTAAGGGCTCTGGATCAACATCCATTGGTACAGGTGCCATTACAAGTTCAGGTTGTGGAATATTACCTTGATTTACCTATTCCCCTGGGGGTAGAAGTGGTAGGGGCACCGTTCTTAGATATTCAGTGAGAACAGTGGGTACCCCTGGAAGATAGTTGTTCTTCCTAATGAGAGCGGTTATGGCATTGCTCTTCATTCTCATGCACTCCTGGTTGGCTTCACCTTCAAAGATCTCCCGTTCATTATCTGTTAAGATATCATTGAGAATTAGCTGTAGGAACCTAGGATAGAAACAGAGCACATCTTCATTTATGCCTGTTCTTTCATCCAGTGGTCCCATGCATATGATTACTTGATCAATCAGTAACCGTCCAATGTTAATATGCCTATTGTTCGCAATGGCAAACCCTATCTTTTGAAGGAATAAGGGAATACCATGCAGATTTGTTAGCTTGGCAGTAAAAATATGGATTAGGGTATGAAAGAAAAAGTTCCATGCTTTTGGAAAGTAATGCTTAAGGAACTCTCCCACAAAGAAGTTAGGTTGTTGACTTCTAATGAGAGTGAAGAAAGCATGTATCTCCTCAGTTGTAGGATCAGGAACAAGGTTTTCTGTAGGAAAATGAAGTACTATGTTAAAGTCATGTTCCGTCACCCTTATTGTTCTGCCCCCTGGCACAACAAAACTGAAGGATCTTATATTATTCTCACTTGTATCCGTGGCGGATGTGTACAACGCAGTCAATTGATCAATACAAAGGACCACCGGAGTACTCACAGCGTATGCCACTAATGAACGTGTGTTCAAAAACTCTGCCCATGCACGAAACTGTAAGTTCGTTATGGATTGCAAGTTTTGGAACGAGACATGATTAGTCTTGGTTACGATAAATTCTCCAGCCATTGTTTTTCAAATTTCCAGAAAATCAATTTAAACCAAAACCAATTTTTCACTTAAATTAATTAATTATTTCTAATTAATCAACCTTGACACAAAATTACCCTAAAAACAAAATCACCCCTTTTAACACTAACACACAAATTCGAACACTAGCAATTAGAACCCTTGACTAATAGCAACTAATATTCAATTCAAACAGTTTGTTCGATGGTTTCTTTCTCAGAAAGTGCCAAAAACTCAAAAAATACTAATTTCTCACGGTTAAAAGACAGCCAACAGTGACAACCAGTAATATTTTAAGGTTTTTCTTGGATAAAAATGGAGAAACTATCGAAAGGTGTTCTTGTTTGTGTATGTATGTCTCTGTAAGTATATAAAACCGTAAGTTTTTCTCAGATCTGTAAAAGTGAAACTGAAAAAGAACTAAGGCAATGATATATACGTTTGAAACTGACAGGGGTAAAATCGTCAATTCAGGTTCGATAGTTTTAAAATGAACTATCGATGGTTTTCTTGTAGGGGCAAAAAGGTAAATTTTCTTCGATAGTTTTTGAAAATGTATCGAATTATTTAAAGATAAGAATTTAAATCAACCTTTTTGAAAAGCCATCGAGAGTTTTTTCTTTGTAAAACCAAAAACTATCGAGGTAATTCTGAAAAACTATCGAGAATTCATATCTTGAAATAAAGTGAATTCCATTTGATATATTTTCAGAAACTTTATAAAAACTATCGAGAATTAAATAAGAAATTATAAAAATTCACTTCGATATATTTTTAAAAGTAATTTCAAAAAGTATCGAGAAATGTTTTCGATAGATTTTCTTTTTCCTTTTCAAAAACCATCGAAATTAATTTCGATAGATTTATCTATGTACTTGAAAAACTATCGAATTTCCTAAATTCGATATTTTTTGCTTCTGTCTTCATTTTTAAAACCTGTTCTTGTTTTAAAAATTCAGACTTTGTATTTTCTGTCTAGTTTTAATTCTAATAAATCTTTTCAAATTTACCAAAATCAATTCTTAACAGAAAATTCACAATTTTCTTAGAATAAAATCAATTAAATATCATTGAGTGATATTAACCAATTAAAATCTAATCAATTATGCTGCATTAATCTACAATGTTAAAAACAAAGCAAATTAATTCAAATTAAATAGATGCTAGAATATTTAGAACAAATATTAGCACCTAAATAATTTTTAGAATTAATAACTAATTAAATGCCAGAAGATATATCATCCATAATTATGACATACAATTAGTACAATAATCCTAACTACGAGAATTGCTCCAGAAAATAAATTCACGAGTCCTAAGGATATATCAATTCTTAAACTCATGTATTCACCAGGACTCTCTACAGTTACTGACTTCTAATCAAAATCAATTAGAAAGATTTAACATCCCAAGTTCACCAACCAGCTTATTGAAAGTGGATTCATCAAGCGGTTTAGTAAAGATGTCTGCAATTTGATCCTCTGTGGGTACAAAGTGTAACTCCACAGTTCCATTCATGACATGCTCTCGGATAAAATGATACCTGATGTCGATGTGCTTCGTCCTCGAGTGTTGCACTGGATTGTTAGAGATTGCTATGGCACTTGTGTTGTCACAAAAGATTGGAATCTTTGTCAACAAAAGTCCATAGTCACGGAGTTGGTTTCTCATCCACAAGATCTGAGCACAACAGCTACCAGCAGCAATGTATTCAGCCTCAGCTGTTGATGTGGACACTGAATGCTGCTTCTTGCTATGCCAGGAAACTAACCTTCTTCCAAGAAACTGACAGCTTCCTGAAGTACTCTTCCGATCAATCTTACAACCTGCAAAATCAGAGTCTGTGTATCCAATAAGATCAAATCATGTATCTTTAGGGTACCAAATTCCAAGATTTGGGGTCCCCTTAAGATATCTAAATATTCGCTTAACAGCTATTAGATGAGATTCTTTAGGATCAGACTGAAATCTAGCACACAAGCATGTTGCAAACATTATATCTGGTCTACTTGCAGTGAGATAAAGTAATGAGCCTATCATACCTCTATATCCTGTGATGTCAACCTTCTTACCAGTTTCATCCTTATCAAGCTTAGTGGCAGTTGGCATAGGAGTCTTTCCTGTAGATGAGTCTTCCATTTGATACTTCTTAAGAAGATCCTTGATGTACTTGGACTGACAAATGAATATACCATCTTGTTTTTGGTATACTTGCAATCCAAGAAAGAATGACAATTCACCCATCATGCTCATTTCATATCGACTCTGCATTAACTTAGCAAATCTCTTGCATAGATCATCATTAGTAGAACCAAATATTATGTCATCAACATATACTTGCACCAATATCAAATCATTTTTATGATTTTTGACAAAGAGAGTTTTGTCTACAACACCTCTTGTAAAATCATTTTCAAGTAAGAATTCAGAGAGAGTGTCATACCATGTCCTCGGAGCTTGTTTGAGTCCATAGAGAGCTTTGAATAGAAAGTACACAAAGTCTGCCAGTTTTGAATCCTCAAAACCTGGAGGTTGTTCCACATACACTTCTTCTTCTAACTCCCCGTTCAGAAAAGCACTCTTCACATCCATTTGATATACCTTGTAATTGGAATGTGCAACAAATGCCAGAAACATTCTGATGGCCTCAAGTCTTGCTACTGGTGCATAGGTTTCATCATAATCTATACCCTCTTCTTGAGAGTAACCTTTAGCAACCAGTCTGGCTTTGTTTCTCGTTACAATGCCATCTTCGTCCAATTTATTTCTGAATACCCATCGTGTTCCAATAACAGATTTTCCCTTAGGCCTGGGTACCAGCTTCCAAACTTTCTGCCTTTCAAACTGATTGAGTTCTTCTTGCATAGCAATCACCCAATCTGGATCATCTAGAGCATCTTCAACTTTCTTAGGTTCTGTTTCTGAAAGAAACCCAGAATAGTGACATTCATTTTGTGATGTTCTCCTAGTTCTCACTCCTGTGTCCGGATTACCAATGATCAAGTGAAAGGGATGATCTCTATTCCATACCCTTTGTCTTGGCAGATGCGATCTTGATGATTCTCCTTGTTCTAGATGTTGTGGAGTGTGACTAGTTGATCCTTCTCCTGCTCCCCCTGAGTTGTTGACGGTTTGATCTGTTGATTCTGAAGACTGACTAGTGGATCCTATATGTTGAGGATTTCCACTTTGGTCACCACTTTGTCCAGGATCATTATCATTATGATTATTATTAATGACTGTAACAACTTCAGGTACTTCTTCATTGTCAGAGAGATCTCCTGATAGATTTTCAAATACCAAGGATTCAGAGTTCTCTCCAGTTTGCAGGCCTGGTCTTTTAGTGTCGTCAAATGTTACATTAAAGCTTTCCAACACCTTCTTATCTTCAATCACATATACCCTGAAAGCCTTAGATTCCAGAGAATAGCCCAGAAAAATGCCTTCATCTGCTTTGGCATCAAACTTGCCAAGATGTTCTCCATCTTTAAGTACAAAGCACTTTGCACCAAACACATGAAAGTACTTCAGTGTTGGCTTCTTGTTGGCCATTAACTCATACGGAGTCTTTTCATGATCTTTGTTGATCAGGGTTCGATTCTGAGTGTAGCAAGTTGTATTCACTGATTCAGCCCAAAAGTAAGTGGGAAGTTTTGATTCACTCAACATGGTCCTTGCTGCTTCAACCAAGGTCCTGTTCTTCCTTTCCACTACTCCATTCTGTTGAGGAGTTCTTGGTGCTGAAAACTGTCTTGATATTCCTTTCTCTGAGCAGAAATCATTTAGAACTACATTCTTGAATTCAGTTCCATTGTCTGATCTGATTGTCCGCACAGGTAGCTTAGCTTCCACTTCTATCTTCTTGATGTGATCAATGATTAGTTGTGTTGCTTCATCCTTTGTTTTTATGAACAACACCCACGTGTACTTGGAGTAGTCATCCACCATCACCAATGCATATCTGTTTCTTGAAAGTGACATAACATTAACTGGACCAAATAAATCCATATGAATCAGCTGTAATGGTTCAATAATGCTTGTCATTCCTTTGCTTCCATGTGATGCTTTCTTCGACTTCCCTTTTTCACATGCTTCACATAGTCCCTCCTGATTGAATTCCATCAGGGGCAACCCTCTCACTAACTCTCTCTTTACCAAAGAGTTCATAGTTTTGAAGTTCAAATGTGAGAGCTTCTTGTGCCATAGCCAACTTTGTTCTGAAGATGCCTTTGCATAGAAACATGTAACTTCTCCTTCACTGGTAGAACTTAAGTCAGCTATAAACAAATTCCCTTTTCTCACTCCCAGTAGAGTAAGCTTCTCATCCTTCCTGTTGGTGATCAAGCACTTGTCCTTTCTGAAATCTACATTGTAGCCTTTATCACAGAATTGACTGATACTTAGAAGATTGTGCTTTAATCCTTCAACAAGAGAGATGTTTTCAATGATGACATTTCCAGCTTTCAATTTACCATATCCCGTAGTGAATCCTTTGCTGTCATCTCCAAAGGTTACAATCGGGCCGGTCTTCTTAACCACCTCTATAAGCAGGGACTCTTCACCTGTCATGTGTCTAGAACAGCCACTATCCAGAATCCACACAACCTTTGAGCTTTTAACCTTACCCTGCAATCACAGATTGATTAAGCGGACTTTGGTACCCAAAATTGTTTGGGTCCTGAAGGTTTAGATGATTTAACAGGAGTAACATTCAATTTAGTCTTACCCTGTTTGATATTCATAGTATCTGTGGATTTAACATTACTAGTGCTATTGCTACTATCAGACATCAACTTAAAATAAGCATGCATGATGTTGTACTTACATAGAAAACACTCTTTCTTTCCACAGGGTTCATGAGTATCAGGCATGTCAGACATGTTATGCATTTCAGAAGTATTAGCAGTTTCTACTTTAACCTTTTTACATGCATGTGTAAGGTGTCCAGCATAATTACAAATAGAACACAACTTCCTAGATGCAATGGGAGAAGATGGAACCAATTCCTGATTAACAATCTTCTTCCTCCCATTCCTGTTCTTTTTAACATTACTAGCTAAGGAACCTACTTCAGTTTTAGGTAAATCAGGTTTAGGTAATTCATTCTTTACTGATTTCCTAGGCAACTTAGTCTTTACCTCTTTTTCCTTCAATAAATCCTCCTCAAGCAATTCTTGTGCTATGAAAAGATCATCCTCATAAAAGAGAGGTGGAAACGGCTTAACAAAAATTGGACAATCAACATTCTTAAGAACATGTGGAGTATTCCTTTTGACAACTGAAGATGTCACAGGGAATTCCACAATCTTCTTACCAGCTTTCTTGTTATAGTCAAATCCTATAGCAGTTTTATTCTCTACGGCCTGAGTATCAATGATTTCCTTAGCCACTAGAGCGGAATTCTTAAAAGCATTCAGCTTCAAATCTAGATCTGAAATCTGCTTCCTGAGGATAGCCTCTATCTCATCATTACACTTGACCTTGTTCTCTAAGTACGCATTCTTTTGCTTAAGATCTTCTAATGACACAGCTACAAGCTCTAGTTCTTCATTTTTAGATTCTAGCTTTTTAATCTTAAGAACTAGTTTAGCATTTTCCATTTCTGATGCTAGCATGCTTGTGTGTACATTAAATAATTCTACACTAAGATCTTGCACAGTTTTCTTGTACTCAGAATTAGACATATCAATTGTAGTTAAGATAGGTACCTGAGATGATTGAGGTGATTCCTCTGAAGAGTCAGCCATTAGAGCAACATTTACATATTCCTCCTCTTCATCTGAATCAGTATCATCCCAGTGCTTTCCCTCTGCTATGTAAGCTTTCCCTTTCTGCTTTCCAGAGAATGCCTCCAATTGCTGTTTAAGCTTGGCATTCTCCTTCTTCAACTCATCATAAGAATCCTTCTTTCCATAGACATCTTTCATGTCTCTTGCTTGACGAGGCTTCCGGCATTCAGTGGCGAAATGCCCTAACTCATTGCAGTTATAGCATCTTGATTTGCTCCTATCAATCATGCCAGTCTTGTAGCCTCCCTTAAAGCCTGTACTAGGTGTATAATTGCTCTTCTGGAATCTGTTGGTTGAGCCCTTGAACTTGTAATTAGGGTTTCTCTTGAAACGAATATGACTAAACTTTGCAGCTAAGTACGCCATGGTTTTGTCTTCCATTTGCTCAAGCTCTTCTAGGGTGTAGTAATCACTTTCATCAACACCCAGATTCACAGAATCCATTTCTACTTCTATTATCACCTCCTTTCCAGCTCTAAGGGTTTGAACCTGAATCTCAGAAGTTATTGGTTCATCCACTACAAGTGCTGCTGATCTCACAAGTGCATTGTGCTTGCTGTCCACTGTCCCTGATCCGTAGATTATCACCCTTTGTTCCTGTTCCATCTCATAGGTCTTCAACTTGCCATAGATCATCTCTAGTGGCATCTTTGTAAAGTCAATTCTTTCCCTAATGGATGATGACTTGTGTTCTACATGATGGGGCAGCGTCATCATGAACTTCCTGTTCGATTCTCTCAGTGGATAGGTCTTTCCTTTCATTGCCAATTCATTGAGGAGCTTAGTATATTTCTCAAAGACCTGAGTTATACTTTCTCCTGGCAGTGACCTAAACGCTTCATATTGAGAAGTCAGAATGTCCAATCTGTTTTCCTGAACGTCTTCAGTTCCTTCCATTATTAAATTAATGGTATCCCACATATGTTTCCCGCTTGTACAGTTCATCAACTGATAGCTCATTTCCTTGTCTGCGGAGTCCGCCAATATCAACATTAAACCGGTGTCGAATCGAATCAGTTCTTTGTCAGAATCTGTAAATTCACTTATATCCTTAGGTTGGGTGCCTGAAGGAATCCTGCTACCATCAGGAGCTGTAGATTCACTAACTGGTTTCATTGGTACAAACGGTCCGTTCTCTAATATGCCAATATACAACGGATTAGATGCCTTGATAAATAACAACATCTTCATCTTCCACAAACCGAAATCATCTCTAGTAAACGGGGGAACTTTAATACCAGCAGTTGTCTTTGGAGCACTCATGGTTTCTGAAAATTTCAAATTGTTTAAAATTCAAGAAATTCCAATTAAATGAAAAATTTTGAAAGTTAAAAAATTTGCTTCGAATTTTCACGCTACGTTTGATTTTGGTCTCATTCACCGGATCTGATTTGTATATCAATCAAGTAGCTCTGATACCAATTGTTAGGTCCAAAGTATCATAGAAGGGGGGGTTGAATACGATACTCACAAATAATTCAATTTCGTTCGCGGATTAATCTTTCAGTTCTATAACGAAATTAAACACACCAAACCAAATCAAGTTTCGGGGAATATATCTTTTTATAAATATAAACCTCGAGGGGTGCTACAATTTCTAATCCGTAGATTAGCGTCAATGAGTTTAAGGTTACACAAATACAAAACAATGATCAAGTTCTGAGCACTATTAATTTCTCTGATAATTTTCTCCGGCTCTTCTCTCTCTCTCAGTAATGTCTCTGTGTTAAAATCCTTAACTTAAGAAGACACACTCTTCTCTCAGTATTAATTGTAGACTTAAATTGAAAACCATCGAACCATTTAGAATAGAATATTCTTGGCCGTTGGATCTTCATCAACCTGTCAGACAAACAAAACTTTTCACCTGCTCCATGAATTGAAAAACCATCGAATGGATCAAAAGTATTTTCCATTCGATAGTTTTTAAATAAAACTATCGAATGACAAATACTTTAGTATAGTTTTTCAATGAATCACTTTAACCACCATTCGATAGTTTTCTGAATAGAAAAACTATCGAATTCTTTTTCTTGTCTTTTGTCCTTTAGTAATTACTCCTGAGCTCCTGGGTGTTTTAAGTTTTAGACTGTATCAATTTCTTCGGAGACGATAAAACAATCTGATCTTTTTAGTGCCGTCACCTAGTGCAACTGGTCTGGTTCACAGATGAATAACACTTGATCAATTCTTCTTTTATGTCTTGAATTCAATGCTGCTGATAACTCCTTTGTCGTTCTGGTTGCTTCATCACTGGAATCCCGTGGTACTGAACCCTAAATCATTCATATACTTCTGTCGTCTTCAAAGTCTTGTTTCTATTGCTGTCACTGAGGCTTGAACATTTTCATGAACTTCTTTCCGTGACCTGTTTACGGACTTCAAGAATACATAACGTATTTTGATTTTTTGAGTTTACCTTTTCTTCTTTGATTCTGGATTCCTGTGCTTCTATTAATATTATTGTCTGTCTTGTCCTTTGTTGAGTTGTAGTTATCTCTTTTACATCTTATGTTACATTATGCTTTACAGCCTTGGTTGCAACAATGGCGAGGGACGATGGAACCTCATTTCAGGAAGTGAATTGCACAATTGGGGGCAAGCACTTCCAGTTTGGCGAAAAAGAGATTAATGAAGCCCTGGGATTCAAGGTTGAGGGTCATGCTGCTGAAGCTAATGATGATGAAATGGTTGCTTTCATGGACCTCATCAAGTATGCAGATAAGGTTGACATGGATAAGTTGAACAAGAAGCATGTCAGGAGGGAGTGGTCGTTTGTTTTTTATACACTCCAAAAGGTGTTCTTATGCCGGAAGACAGGATGGGACCAAATAAGTCACATTGTTGTGAAGCTGGCCTACTCCCTAGCCTACAATCAGGAGATCAATGTTGGAGCAATCATCCTCAAGGAATTGGCTCAGAGGTTAGGGAGAACAGTTCGTGGTAGAGGTAATGAAATCTTTTATCCCCGTTTCCTTCAAGTTATTTTAAACTATCTTGATGCAAATATCCATGAATTGGAGGGTATAGATAAAACTAAAATGGCTTATTCCAAGTCCATGTCCAAGATTCTATTTGGGTCATTGGACACAAGGAATCAAGTTGATGTGATTCTAAGTGTGACCCAGCATATGCAGGACACATTTGAATCATATCAACTTGCTAAGCCAATATACCATGAGCTTTCCTGGACATGGGAGGCTAAGACTGAAGGAGCTACACAGTCTAACCCTAGCCTTCCTATCCCATCCAGCAACCCCACTGCAAACACATATGGAGAAATTAGGGAGCCAAGTGCATTAGTCTCCCAAAAGACTGATGTTACTAGAAAGAAGACTAAGAAGAGACCCCTAAAAGTGATTCAAGAAACTGTAGAGATAGAAAGTGAGAATCCTGAGTCACCTTTCACCAGACATAGTAAGAAATCCAAATCCAAACCTACCACTGGATCCTCCCAACAGGATTCATATGTGGAAAAAGGGGTACACCTATTACTGTCAATGGCCTCCCAACAGGTTATTGGCATTGAAAAGAGTAGTCTCCCCACTACAATCTGTACTGAGTCTGCACAGGATCAAGAACTCACTCTTGATCCTAGGAGAAATAAGGATGCTGACACATTGAGTGGAGAGCACATCACACTTGAAACTCTTCCTATTTCTCAGGGGGAGTTTCCAAAATCAAATCTACACCACACTTCTCTTCCAGCATCTACATCTAACATTTCTTCTCAACAGATTAGTCATTCACATGACTTTTCTGAAATTGATCAATCACAATCCAAAACTGTGATTGAGCCAACTTCAAGTGACATGGTGCATGACACTGTGCTCACCACCCAGGAACCACATCTAGTTGGTCAGGGAATGCATGCTGGGGCATATCCTAATGACACCAACAAAAACATAGAGGATTCACCAGTTCTTACTGGAGACTCTATGCCAAACTTTCCATTCCATATGGACATGGATTTGCCCTCACAGGAATATAGAGATGGTGCTATAACTCATCCCATTTCAATGGAGACAACATCAGCCTCTACAGTCATTCCAAGGCTGGAGGAGACTCAAAATCTCACATCTCATGAAGTGCCTAGCACTAGCTCTCACTTGGCTCAGGCCACTCTATCAGAATGGCTGAAGCCTGTGCAACATGACAGGCCTTCAGGATCATCAACTGTGCCTTCCAAAATGACAGAAGAAGCTATTCAAGATCTCCATGTGGCACAAATTGACGAGTTCTCAAAAATAGCTCAACACCTCCTTACCTCCAACTTGCCAAATGCTGATTATGAGGCTATTCTTCTTTGCCACAAGGAGGATGTTGCAGCTCAGCAGGAGAAGATAGTGGATGCAGATGAACCAGAGGGAAATGTGGATGCCTGGTTGGATGCTAAGAGGTCTATCAAACTCAAGGATGCCCTAGCTTTTCTGAGAGAAGATTACCTCACCTCTCTAGGCTCCAATGCAAAAGATCTCTCTCCTGCTGCAGTTTATGATGCTGTAAATGATGTCTACAAGAATCAATTGAAGGCTCTGCACTATCTTGGGAAAGGGCTTCAATCAGAGATTTATTCAATCAAGGAGGAGACAGATAGATCCCTCACTCAGCTAAGAAACTCATATCTCTCTGATTTTCCCAAGGTGGATGGCATCCTCAAAGAAATCTAGAAAACCAATTCTAATGTCAACATGATGGATCTTTCTCTTGACATGGTCACAGACAACATCAAGAAAATGGCTACCACCCTGGAAAATCAAGTCAAGGCCAACATTAACACTAATGCAATGCTGAATGTTATTTGGAAGAATCAATATGGTGACAAATTGGTGGATGAGGTTCCTATGTCAAACATCTCCAAATTTGACTTTGCCAAGATCAAGGATCAATCTCTCAATTCTTTCAAGTCTCAACAGCTATTCTCCAAGGTGGATGGTCTAGAACGAGAAGTGGCCTCTTTGAAAGATGAAAACAGGATACTTGCTAAATCCTTAAACCAGCTCAATGACAAGCTGGATGACCAAGGCAACAACACCTCCAATATCCTGCTGGTGCAACAACAAATGCTGACTTCTATGATGAGACAAATGAACCTGCCTATCCCTGGGGAAGCTCAAGACATCTTGTCTGATTCTAAGCCTAAGGGGGAGAAACAAAAGGAGGTCATTCTGAAAAAGAAAGGGGGAGTACCTGCCAAGCAACAGAAGCGCAAGGGCAAAATTTCTGAAGAAACAATCAAACCAATAATCCTTCCCCCTGTAGAGGTCATAAGTGCAGTAGGCCAGAAGAGCACAATCTCAACCACCTACTATCCATCCACAATGCCTAAAGACATCTCAACTCCTCAACTTGCTCAACCTACTCCCAATGCTAAACCTGTCAAAGCTACAGTTATCACAGAGGCCAAGCTACAGGAAGTTGCCAATTCAAACATCTATCATGATGAGGCCTTCCTGGAGTTTCTGAAAGCCATCTACAGAAATGCTCAAGAAGATGCAAGGGTTTACAGACAGAAGCTCAAGGAAAGCATCAAGTACTTCACAGTTGCAGTAAGGAAAATCAAGGATGTCCATCTAAGAGAGATAATCATGGTGTGCAAGGACAATTGTTTGTGGCACCTAGCATTTCAAACTCTAGAGAAACTGAGATTTCCTGAGCTGTCAATCATTCTGGATTTGATTGAAAAGCATGGGATGAACAATGAAAGTCTTTATACTGACTTGAAGATGAACCAAAATCAAAGATTGCCTGAGGTTATATCCAAGCCAAGGACAATAATTTACCAAAGTCTATCTCAAGACAGCAATATTGACCAACTAGTAATTCCCTCAGACCTAACAATGAAGAACAATGCAAAGATCAACCAGGTGCTGCAAATGCTGAGAGCCAAGAGAGGAGTTAGGACAGCCGAGGAACTAGAAATGATTCACACTCTACAATCTTTTATGATTCATGAAGTCATTCCTGAATCTGTCAAAGAGAAGAGCAAGAAGAAGGATGGTGAGGATGATGATGAGGAGAAAACCTACAGAAGGAGATCTCATTCAAGGAGTGATAAGGATGGACCAAGTGACAGTAGCAGGAGCAAATCTTCAAAGAAGACAAAAGGTGCTGATGATGACAAGAGGGATTCTAAGGGGACAAAGGAAACAGTCAAGAGAACAAGAAGTGGAATTCAGCAAGTCAAGGACATTGCTAGCAGTACTTTAACCACAACACAAGACTCTAAGTCTAGGGTGGGTACTGTTAGTAATGATCCTCCAAAATCATTATCTAAGACTTCTGAACCTGAATTGCCACAGAAGAAAGAAGGAGCCACAAAAGAAACCTCAAAAAGACACTTCCACAAAGTCACATCTAGTGGAGTGTTACAGTGGATGAAGGGAAAAGGAATGAAGCTTCTTCCAAGTGATGTGGCACTGAAGACTGATTCTCCTTGTTCCAGAAAGGTGTCTCTTGTGAAGCATATGAAGATCAAGAGTGTACCCAGAAGAATAAGGATAACAAAGAAGACTGGAAAACTCACAAATGTTATTGGCATCAATGTGCTTCCACTAGATGAGGACTATGATGAAGATGCCCTAGCATTTTTGAGGGCTCAAAGGATCTTTGAAGTCAAAGTGAAGTTAGATCATCTAGAGATCAAGTACACTGATGGAAGAGAAAGGATTATGAAGCAAGGAGGCTGGCAATATTTCTATAAGTATGAGCTTGAAAGGATAAATGCCTTACTGAATTTTGAGGAAAAAGAAGAAAGGACATGGAAGATAGATATTGCCAGGTTCTTGAAAATGCATGCTGATTATGAAGAAAACCTGAGGAAAGAAAATGAAGAGAAGGAGATACAGAGAGAGAGAGAGAAATGGCTGAGATGGAGGAGAGGGCTAAAGAGCTAAGGCAGAAAGGGTTGTGCAGGGTCAAACAAAATCCTTACATTGTGGAGTACAAAAACTCACAAGGAGGCAAAAGCAAAATAAGGATGGAGTTTCTGGATTCATATGTAGAAAGTGCACTCAAGGCTGCAATTGATGACTTAAAAGGCTCACCTCTCATTGAAGAACTGATTGCAAGAGAAGAACTTCAAGAAGCCATCATAGACATGAAGAGAAGAGAAGAGATAAGGAAAAAGAAGATTTATGATGATTTACAAGAGAAGCAATTGGAAGCTGAAGCTGCTGAGCAACAAAGATAATCTGTAAGCTTTCAATTTTTCTATGTAATCAAATTCCTGATCTCAATGTTCATAAATTGTCCTCTCTGTTACTTAATTTCCTTTTATGTAAGTTAGGCTTGTTATCAGACATGAAATTGTGCCTAAGGATCTTACTCATAATTTGGGGGAGATTGTTAGGCTCAAGACATGTCTGAATACCACTATTAACAAGCCTACACAATGTGACTATGTCACATTACATGACCTAGTGAGTTCTATCACTGGGATTTAGTATAGGTCTCTAAATGTACTTGTCTTGTTCTCATGAACATTAGCTTGATCATGTATGCTCAAAGTTATAATGAGCTTAGTAAAGTTTCTTGCATCTAGATTGTATATAGGCCATTGAATAATTGTCCTGGTAGAAGTTCAGAAGTGTTCATGCAGCAGGATAGAGATGAATAAGGCCATGAAGAAATAAGTTGCAGAAATTTGTCTAAGACATTATATAGCAAAGTCAGAAGAAAGCTATGTCGTGAAGTCACCAATATCTATGTCGTGAAGTGCTACATCGCATAGTCCATTTTGTACTATGTCGAGAAGTCCTCAAGACTCATGTCTTGAAGTGTTGAAGTCAGCAAAGTTAGCAAAGTCAAAGAAGCCTAGATCGTGAAGTCCTCAGAAGCCCTATGTCGCATAGTCGTCAAATGACTTATGTCGCATAGTCGTCAAATGACTTATGTCGCATAGTCGTCAAATGACTTATGTTGCATAGTCGTCAGAAGCCCCATGTCGCATAGTCATCTTATGGCATATGTCGCAAAGTCTTCAAAGGCTATATCGTGTAGTCCTCACAAGGGAGATCGCGAAGTCAGGAATGAAGTGGAGTTCACGATATCAACACTTAGCCGTTTATAACAAGACAAATCAAGGTACATAACCAAGAATCAAAAGAGACAAATACTGAAGCATTTGTTCTGGCAAGGTGGTCCAAAGAACAGATGGCAAATCTACAGCTAAACTTGGAGAGAAAGATAAGAGACAAGCAGCTACAGAAACGGGAAAGACTCCGAAAAGCAGGTGGTCCTTCCTGACACATTGAACTTCTTATGGCAGGACAAGTTGGACTTTCAGAAGGGGTAGCTGTGTAATATTGTGTGTGCCTAGTTTGTATAGGTGAATATATATTGTGCACACACCACTGTCAGCTGTAAGAGATATACACATAGTTTTTATCTTAAGCTCTTTTCTCTATAAGCAAGCAAGTACAAACTGTTCTTGTTTAGAAGCCAGAAATTCGATTGTGAATTTCTTGGAAAGCTATAGTATTTAATTTGCTTATACAAAGTAGATTAAAGTGATTGTGTGTGTTGTTTACTTTCTGCATATTACATAGCATAATCATATACAGTTTACATTTAGTTTCAAGAAAGCAAAAATTCATCAAACTATCCATTCACCCCCCCCCCCCTGTCTAGTTTCTAGGTGATATTCATTCCTAACAAGTTCCAACAATCTGCTTTGTCAAGTGCAAAGTTTTCCAGAAACAAATCTACAAACACTGTGAATATATCATGACAAATGTAAATCAAACTACATTTTACATAAATAGTACCTCACAATCCATTATCGATCTACAAAATATGACCTGTCAAAAAAAAAGTAAGCATAAAAGCAAATTAACATAACAAAAAGTTTAAACTATGAAAGTATAAACACAAAAGAGTTTCAAAACCTGAAGATCATGTGTTGTAGCTTCACAAAGTTAATATTAGATACAAAGTTGAACCTGCAAAAATTAAAAAGAAGAACACATGAGAGAACTGAAAAAACATTATCGACCAAATGCGTAGAAACACAGTACCTTATCGACAAAATTGAAACAAAAATCAATAAATAACCTCATCTTTCTCATAACCACAATCCCTAAATTGAATGTGTGTGTTCCAGCGAGATATTGTTTCTAACATAGTTACATAAAAAAAGTTTATCTGTTTTTATTCTTGCCTTATTTTCCTAGCAAGTTAAAGTGTAAGAGTATTATCATCTCTGCTATCGTAATAAAAGAAATTTTAAGAAATATCAGTCTTGACTCAAATTTTCTTGCAATGTGGTAGGGTTTTACAACAAACTAATCATATTCATAAAAGCATCTCAAGAATTTTATGGAACATTAACAAAGCAAAGTAGATTAATATTTTTTGCAGTCATCAATTACTTTGTTAAAGACAAAATTGAAGCTAGAGAAAAGTATGAGGTCGTTTGGTTGACAGATATTAAGGCGGGTATTTGAAATAACTGGGAAATTAGAAATTGCAAAGTTGTTTGGTTACATAAATCATGAGTATTAGAAATTACTTAGAGCAACTCCAACCAGTTGCCCCTCTTAGTTAAAATTGCTTAGCTGGCATCTATATAGATATTTCCCTTCAAATACACAACTCCAACCACACCTATCTGTTAGGTAAAATTATACAAATTCACAAATCACACGCTACTTCTGTTGATCGCCAAGCTCGTCTTCTATATTAGCCACCTCATCTCCCGCCCTTTTTTCTCCCGCTTCTTCTGTCTTCTACTGCATCAACATCAGTTTTGGCACAGGTATGAGTTCATCTTCAATCATATAAACTATGTATTGAAGTAAGATTCTTGATTCCATTTGATTATATCTTTGTGTGTTCCTTTCGAAATCTTGTGTTATTATATATATAGATATAATTAGGCTTTTGGTTTAGAATTTTGGGGATTTTTCAGTAAATTAATCAATTAGTTCTTGTGTTCTTGTTGTAGAATTAGAAATGGAAGGCTCGTTTATTTCTTTACTCAATGAAGGCTCATTCTCACAGTTTGAAGATATGGTATTTTCTGAACCAACCCCTCAATCCCAACCCCAACAAGAGGCTCTGAAACAGAAAAAAGGAAAGAGGTCAAAGAATTTCTTAATTGAAGAAGATATGTTGCTTATTTCGGCTTGGCTAAATGTTAGCACGGATCCGGTGCAAGGTAATAATCAGACACATACATGTTATTGGAATAGGATTTGGAATTATTTTGAGGAAAATAAAGCAGGGCTTACAAGTGAACGAACTGCTAATTCGTTGTGTAATCGATGGTGCACAATCAATGAAAAAGTGGCCAAGTTTATTGGATTCTACAATAAAATATGCGGAAGAAATCAAAGTGGATTAAGTGAGCAAGATAAGGTATTTGATGTTTTTTTAAATTTTTAAGTTTGCTTTTCTAGAAAATTGATGAAGTACTGATTATGTTATTAAGTTTTCTGTTGATACTCTGGCTTTGATGTTGTTGGACGTTTGGTTTAATGAACAATTACAATGCATTTTACAAGATGGTTTTTTTGGTGAAATCCAACATCTGCAATTGTTTAACAAGAGATATAAATGTTGCTGAGAGTTATCTCAAAAGATTTTATTGTGCTGGTGCTTATTTGTGCAAGCTGTTCAACCATGTTACTTCCAAAGTGAATTGGGCAGTTAGGTACTCCAAAGTGAATTGTTGTTATGGTTGTTTAATTTTGTGTTTCAAGTTCTGCAATTTAGGTCACTGTTAGTGGAACCTGATAACCTGTATAGAAAATTAGAAATTGTATTCAGCTTTCTGACAAAGAGAAGCTGTGCAAGATGAAAATTTCTAGTCTAGTAAATGAACTTTTATGATGATTCAGGAACACAAATAAATTTGCCAGGAAACATAGAATCCTTAGTTGGGTTAAGCTCAAATCTCTTACCTATTAGGGTCTTTACCATTTGAAAACAAGCAAGCTCTGTGGAATTTGGAATCTCTTTAGGTGTGTGAAAATGTATTAAAGAAGATATAATGTGAGATCTCTGAAATGATTTTTTTGGTTCCTCAGATTTTGTTACTAGCTGTGTTTGATTGTGCTATTATATAATGAGGTATTTACTTTGGTTCCTGATCTTCTAATTTACTACACTATTCCCTTTATCTTAGGCAAATTTATTTATCAAGATAGATGCTTCTTGTCTACCATTTTGGTGGTTTCTTCAAAACATAGAGTATGTGGTTGGATTAAATTAGATTATGTCAGGTTTTTGTTAGCAAATCAAAGCAGTTAAAAATTGCAGTTACTAGGAAGGAAAGTAGCAAGTCAAATAAACTGAGCTGCTAAACTAAAACTAAACTGAGCTGAAATATGAACTTACGCATTCAAAATAAAAACGTTGTTATAACATTCATCCACAAAAGAAATTAAAACTACCACAAAAACTAGTTACATTGATTTTCTCCAGAATTGTATTCTCAGAATTGTATTCTCGGAAGTTGCATTTTTTCTCCGGAATTGTATTCTCAGATGCATAAGTTGCATTTTTTTCTCCAGAATTTTCATTTATGCACTTAGTATCTCCATCTCGATGTCTTGTTTTCTGGGAGTTGGAATTTTGGGTTGTTTATTGAGTTCCCTTTTTTCCTTAAAAGAACTATATGTAATTCAAGGAACTTAATATGGACTGATCACTATGTAGCACTATGTGGTTTTTGGCCTTTGCTAGTGTATTATTTTGTGTTGTTATCTCATGTACTACTGCATCATTATTTGGGCAAGCAGAAGGAAGACAATATACTATTTTATATGTCATGTTACATCATTCAACTGTCAGTATGGAAATCAACTGTCTTGGTACCTCCAGCCACTGGTAATGTGTTGGGTTTGTTGTGCAGGTCGACCAAGCAATAAATATGTATGAGGATATTATGAAAGAGAAATTTATGTTCATACGTCACTGGAATGCACTGCGGTTTTCACCAAAATATCAATCTAATTTGGCCAAAAAAACAAGCCAGCTAAGGACAAAGATGCATCTTCACAATCTGTTGATAATCAGATTCCTATAAGCCTAGAATCCGATGAAATGATGGAACGTCCAATTGGAAGGAAAGCTGCAAAGAAATTTAAAAGAGCTGCAAATGAAGCAAAAGATGAGGAAGGCCTGGAAATTCTTAAAACAATGCAGAAAGATGCATTGGCCATTGCAGAATCAAGAAGTGAATCACTTCAAATGAGCTTGCAATTGCAGAAGGAAATGATGCAGTTACAAAAGGAGGAGTTGCAGCTCCGCTTAGCTAAGGAGGAGCGGGAGAGACAAAAAGAGGAGCGAGAGAGACAGGTTTATGAAGCATCCATCATGGCAGTGGATACTAGTAAAATGCTACCGGATCAAGCTAAATATTATGATGCTCTGAAAGCTAGGATCATGAAAAATATATCATAATTTTTTTTTACTTTATGTACTTGACTTTATTGTGCAGATATTGTGTATTAGACTTAATTTTGCTAATTTTATGAATCAATGCTTCTTATCATTCTAAAGCAAATTACATAACAAATAACTATTACGAAAGCAAAATACATAGAAAATTACATAACAAACAATTAATTCATGTCACCACCATGAATCTGCCAAAGATGCTCCACAAGATCATTTTGCAACTGAACATGAGCTTGTTTGTCTCGAATCTGCTGGTGCACTTGTATGAATTCTCTAAGGGTACTTGGACGACGTGGTTCTCTTTCAACAGTTGATTCAGCATTTGTATCAAACTGTTCTTCTTCCGTATGTAATTCCCTTTCATCCTCAATGATCATATTATGTAATATAATGCAGGCTGTCATAATATATTTCATTGTGCCCACATCCCAAAATCGTGAAGGTCCACGAATCATTGCAAACCGAGATTGTAACACTCCAAATGCTCTCTCAACATCTTTTCTAACAGATTCTTGTGCATTTACAAAATACTTTTTTTTGTTACCTTGAGGTTTTGAAATAGTTTTGACAAAAGTTGGCCATGAAGGATATATACCATCAGCAAGATAATATCCCATGTTATATTCATGCCCGTTGATGGTATACCTCACTTCAGGTCCACGACCTTCTGCCAATTCTTCAAACAAATGAGATCGGTCTAATACATTAATATCATTTAACGATCCCGGTAACCCAAAAAAAGAATGTCAAATCCACAAGTCTTTTGAAGCTATTGCTTCTAATATAATAGTTGGTACTAGGGCTGTCAAACGGATAATTCGGATACGGATCTGCCTGTATCCGAATCCGAATCCAAAAATCTGAATTCGTATCCGGATTCGTATCCGAAACTGAAAATATTTAAATAAAAATATCCGAATCCGAATCCGCCGGATACTATCCGGATACGGATAATATCCGAATCCGAATTTCAGTGAGAATTTTTTAGTTTTTATATTAAATTTTAATTCAAAAAAAGTGAAAAAATAATATAATTTTAATTTTTTTTTTTAAAAAAGTAAACTAAACTAAAACTTAAATTTATTAAAGTCTATTTTATTTTTTTCAAAAATTTACTTTTTAGTATAATTTTATTTATTTTAAAATATAAAATTTGTAATATATATATATATATGTTAGGCCGAATACACAATATAATCAAGTATGTATGAGAATAACGATAATTAAGAACACTGTTTATGAATCAATAAACTGTATTTATATTAACAGCTTCTCTCTTTATGATGTTAATGAATCACAAAGAGCTTCTAGGTTACAAGAATAATATTTCAATAATCGCGTCCCTTCTAGGGATAACCTATCTGTGTTTATATAGTACACAGCTACATACAATCCTTATCTAATTGATATTCCTACAAGTTAGCTATACAAAACTTATCAATTAAGGATTGCTTCTTATCTTCCATTCTGTTTCCTTAGCTGTATCAATATATTCTGCTTCTTTCCATCTTCAGAATATATTGCTTCTAGAATCTTCAATTCTGCACCGACAGCTAATTCAACTATCACCCTGTCAGACTTTAAATAAACTCTGACCGGCTTCAATTAAACTCTTCACCCTGTCAGAGTTTAACTGAACTCTGACTGGCTTCTGATAAACTCTTGTCAGTACCTGTTGCTTAAACACTGATAAACAAACATTAGCAATTATATCTAACAATCTCCCCCAACTTGTTCATAATAAAATGTACAAGTTAAACATATAATTGATGATGTCAAAACCATTTAACAAATGCAGTGTTTAACATATAACAGAGTTTAATTTAAAACAGAGTTTAAATTTGACTTAGAATAGAAAATATTAAAAACTTACAGTCAGACTTTACTTGACTTCTTCAATATCAGGTACAGTCCTGAGATAATCAATCAGCAGTCTTCTCTCAGCATTCTCAAGTTCAGCTATCATAATCTCTTTCAGCTCCTTATACTCTGGATCTTCTTCACCAGTTTGATATATGGCAGCCCTCAGAGAATAGATACTGTTCTTCTTCATGTCATTCCCTAGCCGAATGTACTGAGCTTTATCTGACTCTAAGTTGAATTCTAAGACTTTTATTCCCAGTGCAGTTTTAAATCTAGCACTGTTTCTCTTCATCTCCACCAACTTTCCAGCATGATCTCTATACTTTGGAATATAAGCATTTGAGACTTCTCCTCCTCCAAGCATCACTTTTGATCTCAGCATCTTTTCTCTTAAGATTTGAGCAACATTATGGGTGTGTCTGTTCTTAACTTTCAACAGATAAAGTACATATTCAAGTTCTTCCCATGATTTGAGATTTACATCAGATTCTCCAACTCTATAAACACTTCCATCACTCATGAAATATAACAGAAACTGCTTCTTCAAGACTCTGTGAAAAATCAACTGAACAGATTCTAACTTATCAAGATTTTCTTGTGTATCCCCAATACCAGATCCTGCCAGTGAAATATTGTCTTGAGATCTGTTATTTATTCTCTTCTCCCTATGTGAACCTAAACCAGACTTATCATAAGATTCTTTTCCAAGTACAGTCCTGGTTTGAGAAAAATCCACAGGTTGAAGTGTCAGAGTTTCAGAGAGTACAGTTCTTAAGAAACCTTTGAGTTGAGGAGCTAGCTGAGTTTGCACAGCTTGAGCCTTGTCAGAGGCTGGCTTAACTTCAATAGTATCATCAACTTGAGCAGCGTCAGAGGTTGATTTTGCTAATCTTGTTTCAACTTGAGCAATGTCAGAGGTTGAATTATCTTTCTTCTTCAGGTTAGGCTCTTCAATCATTTTGCCTTTACCCTTATCAGAGTTTCTAATCACAGGTCTCCTTGTATATTGTATACTCTGTTGTGTATTCTCTTTAATAGAAATACCAACTTCTTTCTTCCTAGGAGCCTTGATTTCCTGTTTCTTGTAGATTCCAGCTTCAAGATTTTTCTTGTGTTCTTCAGCAAGCATCTGTTCTTCAGCCTGGATATCTTCAATAGTAACTTCCTTTCCATGCTCTTTAATAAAGATCCTAGCAGCAATCTCTTCATCAGTAGATGGGTTAGCTGAAACAACTAAACTTTTGTTGAGTTTTGAAGTAGATTGACCACCAGAGTTTATTACACGTCTTTGCCTTTGAGCAAAAATCCTTCTTTCATTTCCTCTGCTTCCCCCATCAGTAGAATCATCCTTCCATCTCAGAGTTTGAGTATCTTTGCATTTGTCTTTAGGTATACTCTCCCCCTTTTTGACATCATCAGAAAGTAGTACTGATGTCAGCAATTCAAGCGCAGTAGAAATGGAAGTCAGTTGAGCAGACATAGCATTCTGGTTGTCCTCAACTGTCCCAGGCCTCTTCTTGATTTCTTCAGAATCCCTGGCTTGCTGTTTGAACATGGCATAGTAAGAAGTTCTGTCAGCCTTTAAAGTAAGATCCCTCAGACTTACTTCATTCCTCAGTTTTGTAAGCATTTGTTGATTCTCATCAAATCTATTATTGAGAGATTTGACTTGAATAACAGTTGCCTGTAAGCTCGTAAGGACATCAGGATTTGTAATCTTCTTGACAGAATCAGATAGAAAATCTGCAGCCCGTTGTGCTAGAAAGACACAATCTGCATTAGCCCATGCATTGTAGTACATATTCTGAAAATGCTCAGAAGCAGCCCTTTGAACTTCCCTCTCTTCAGTAGAATTTGCTTGAAGATCAGAAATTTCCACTTGAATATCAGAGTTTGAATGAGCAGGACTAGCTTCAGCATTGTCATCCTCTCTGTGAATATCTTCAAGCACATTTTCAGCAGTGATTTCATCAATTAACTGTGCAATTGCATCAGGTACTTGATCTGCTACAGTTTGAGGAACATCAGAGTTTGCTGGAGCAGTAACCTCTGCTTCTCTCTGAACAATCTCAACAACTGATTGTTGCAAAGTTTCAAGGAAAACAATATCCTCATGATCATTATCTGTTGCATCAGCATGTACAGCAACAGCTTCTGGAACTGGATCAACTCTAATCTGATCAACTTCCTCACCTTTCTCAAAATCAAGAGAAATGATTTCTGTGTGAGAAGCAATAGGTTCTACTAATTCAGTAGTAGCTTGATCAGCTTCCAGTACAGTATCTTCATGATCGACAATCCTGCTGTCAGAGTATGCAGCAGCTTCCTCAACTACATCATCAACTTTTGATGTAGGAGCTTCTGTTTCAAAATCCATCAGAATAGTTTCAGGATTTGCAGCATCCTCAGCAGTTAGAATATCCTCCTCAACAACAATTGCAGGAGTACTTGGAGGAACAGTTGTAGTCACAATCTCCTCATTCTCTGATGTAGAAGCTTCAGTGTCCTCAGGTTCTTTGTCCATATTTGCAATGATATCACCAAAAAGTTGATCAGCAACTAGTCTTCTCTTTCTCTGATGAAGAGTTTCTTCATCAGCTTCAGTTTCTGAGTCTGCAATAGAATCAGCAGCAACAGACTTTGCCCTTTGGGCTCGCCTTTTCTTCATTCTTTTTCTCTGAGGCACAGCATCAACATTTGATACCTCAGCTTCAGTGTGTTGCAAACCAGACTTAACTGCTCGAACTTTAGATCTCTTTGACCTCTGTGGTTGAGACACAGAAGGTCCAGCTTCAGCAGTTGAGACTTGTTGTTGTTGTAAGTTGGCAAGAAATTGTTGCACTGATGCAGGCAACATTAAAGGACCAACTTCTCCTTTCTTGTTGTCCTTGTTGATAAGGTCAGAGAAAATTCGTTTGTGCAATTTAAATGAGAAAATAACATCCTCATCTAAAATCTCAACATCAGGGCAGCATAGACTAAATATTAAATGACAAAACCTAGAGAAATATACAACATTCCTATTCTCTAGCATTTTCTCACCAATATTATGCAAAACTAATCTAGCAATATCAAAATTACTGCCATAAAGAAGAGAATACCCGATCTGTAGACTATCAGTGGGAATTGCATCCCAATTGGTGCACTTCTTTCCAAAAGCCCGAGTAATGCAATCGAAAAAGAAGCTCCACTCCTTGCGCAAAAATGGCCTTTTGAGTTGACCTATCTTTGTCAAAGGTCCAGTGTAGCCTATCTCGCTCATCATTCTGACTAGCTCAGAGTCTCCAACAGAGATTGTGAATGCATTGAAATCTTCAAGACCCAAAGCATCACGAACAGTAGTAGGAGTAACAGCAAATTCATCTCCTTGAAACTCAAAAATTATAGATGGCGATCCAGACTCTCCTCCATTATCATAAGTACCTGTCTTGTTGAATGCTTTAAAAACCGAAGCATTTTAACAACAGGCTTCATATCTTAAAATTACCATACACCAAATGGCAGGAACCTTTGAATTCATGGATGTAGAATCATTCTTGAACATGAACTGGCATCAACAAGCAAACTATATCATCGATGAGTTTCTTGTTCTGTCTTTTCTGAATGATGAAGGTCTTATAGCAGATGATGAAATAGCGGAAGGACCGATCTCTAATCCTTATGTGCACATCATCCGTCCCGGTCCATATGATGTGCCCATCCTGGCAGACGATCATACTATGGAGATTTGTATGATGCTCTTCCAACAGAGCTTCCTGATGGGTACTGAGGAGACAATCTTCTTGGAATCCTGCAAGCTGCAAAGCAGAAAGAGAATCCAAGAAGATGATGATGATGATTCATCTTCAGGATGTTGTCAAGCAATCCCAGATGGTATAATGATCAGTTGAACAACTGGGTAACGATCATCAGAAGTAATAGAGCACAATAGCTTCTGGCTCTAGCTCTTCTGCTTCAGATGTAGCATTCAAATACTTGTCCTGGTTAAATAGATCTTCTCTTTTGTAACCATAGTGATTAGTATGTACCAGAAAGATTTGCTAAACATGAGTATGAAATTGTCTGAATGTAAATTTGAATCAATTAATGAAAAATTTGTTTCTTTACATATCAGTATTATCAATATTGCATAGTAATTGTAAAGTGAAAGAAATGATATATCACTTTAAACAATAAACTAACATACTCAGCAGCATTACGAATCACTATCAGGACTTATCAAACACACTCTTTCTTTTCTCCGTTCAATCATACTTTTTCCGAAAAACAAATGGCTAATCTCAAAACTATAAAATGTCTGAAACAAAGAAATTATTTTAACCATCAAAGATTAAAACAAAGTAACCTCGGCGTATTTCACACAATACATCAGTGTTTACCATTTGTCCTTCTTTGTCAATAAACTCTTTTCTCAATCTGTACAGTTGTGAAAATATGTGTGTGTAGTAGCAGAGTTTACCGAAATCAGTATTTAGATCATCTCAAAGTGCATAAAATCCACAAACTAAAGTAGTAAAAACTGGTTGCCTAAACTCTCATGTATAACATAGACACTGATTTTTCTATCTAAACTCTGTATTACTGATATCCTTTCATTTGGATATGTCTTTTATTTTTCACCCCCTTTATTATATATATATTTTTTATTTTTTTTAAATATATATATTTTTTTTTTTTTTATTTTTCCAGTAATCAGTGGTTGGCACTAGTCACCAAAAATCAAAGATTTTAGCCCTTATTTCATACAATAAGTTCCTGGATCTTCCTAGGCACAACATGATCTCAAAGGAATTTGTGCTCTGTTTGGCATCTTTTGATTGGAGGGTGAATTATTTGCAATGAATAATCAGAGTTTAGACTTTTCATCAGTAATTATAATTAACTTATGAGAGAAAATGCAAACAGCTAATACAGACTCAGTGTATAGGATCAATAAACTAAGAGATGCTATAAATATAGAGACAGTATCATGCTGTGTTAGCTTACTGCACATATTTGAGATCAGAATCTATCAACTCTTAAGGATTCACAATTACTTACTGAGAATTATGCTTCATACAAATTTCTTCATTGGTCCATATGTTCCAGACAAAATTACAATCAGAGTATAGCATTTAAACTGTAATATTCAGAGTATGACCAACTTTTTATGACCCACAGAGTTTAGCATCAGAGTTTAACCGACAGAGTTTATGACACTGGTACTCATAACAGTTAATATATGCAAGGAATCATGAGCATTAAACAATCAAACATGGATAGATTTTAAGTCTAACCCGTATCTCTAGTCAGAACCAGAGATCATTCCAAGTTCATTTACCAATCTTGTAAACGTAGCTTCACTCAAAGGTTTGGTGAAGATATCTGCAAGTTGTTGGTCTGTAGACACAAAATGAAGCTCAATGTTCCCTTCTTCCACATGTTCTCTGATAAAATGATATCTTATGTTGATGTGCTTGGTCATGGAGTGCTGTACTGGATTACCTGTCATAGCAATAGCACTTTGGTTATCACAGAAAATAGGTATTTTAGAGTACCTTAACCCATAATCCAGCAGTTGATTCTTCATCCATAAAATCTGTGCACAACAGCTACCAGCTGCTATATACTCTGCTTCAGCAGTGGATGTGGAAATTGACTTCTGTTTCTTGCTGTACCAAGAAACTAATCTGTCACCTAAAAATTGACAGCTTCCACTTGTACTTTTTCTGTCTATCTTACAGCCTGCAAAATCTGCATCAGAGTAACCAATTAACTTAAACTCTGATTCTCTAGGATACCACAAACCCAAGGTTATGGTGCCTTTGAGATATTTGAAAATCCTTTTTACAGCTGTTAGATGAGGCTCTCTGGGATCTGCTTGAAATCTTGCACAAAGACATGTTGCATACATGATATCAGGTCTACTTGCAGTAAGATACAGTAAAGACCCTATCATTCCTCTGTAGTTTTTCATATCTACTGAGGCTCCTGTGTCTTTGTCTAGCTTTGTTGCTGTAGCCATGGGAGTTGTAGCAGATGAACTATCAAGCATACCAAATTTCTTGAGAAGATTTCTGGTATATTTTGCTTGATTGATAAAAATACCATCATCTGTTTGCTTTACTTGTAAGCCTGGAAAGTAACTAAGCTCTCCCATCATGCTCATTTGATACCTGGATTGCATAAGCTTTGCAAACTTCTTACAAAGTTTGTTATTAGTAGATCCAAAAATAATATCATCTACATAAATTTGAACTAAAAGCAAATCATCACCAGAATTGAAATAAAACAAGGTTTTATCAATTGTACCTCTTGTGAACCCACTTTCTAAAAGAAATTGAGCAAGAGTTTCATACCATGCTCTTGGTGCTTGCTTTAGTCCATATAATGCCTTGTCAAGCCTGTAGACATAATCTGGATGCTTGGAATCTACAAATCCTGGTGGTTGTTCAACAAACACTTCTTCTTCAAGCTTCCCATTGAGAAAAGCACTTTTTACATCCATCTGAAAGACTTTAAACTTCTTGTGTGCAGCATAGGCCAAAAAGATTCTTATGGCCTCCAATCTTGCAACTGGAGCAAAGGTTTCATCATAGTCAATTCCTTCCTGTTGTGAATGACCTTTAGCCACAAGTCTAGCCTTGTTTCTTGTAATCACACCTTCACTGTCAGTCTTGTTTCTGAAAACCCACTTTGTACCTACAATTGATCTATTCTTTGGTCTAGGTACAAGTGTCCAGACTTCATTTCTTTCAAATTCATTTAACTCTTCTTGCATTGCTGTAATCCAATTAGCATCTTGAAGAGCTTCCTCCACTTTCTTTGGTTCTGTTTGAGACAAGAAAGCATGATACAGACACTCATTGTTTGTTGCACTTCTAGTTCTCACACTAGCATCAGGATCTCCAATTATGAGATCAGGTGTGTGTGCCTGTGTCCACTTTCTGGCTGTTGGTAAGTGGTTTCTTGCATCATTATTGAATCCTCCCCCTTGATCCATGCTCTCCTGATTCATATGTTGACTTTCTGCAGTATCTGAGGCTCCCCCTGAATTGGATGGCTCAGTGTTTGAACTGTCAGAGTTTGAATCAGTTTCCTCAACTGACTCACTTGCTGTGTCTTGTTGAGCTTCTTCACGCTCCCCCTCAACTGGTTCTCTATTTTGTTCAATTTGAGAATTTTCAGTTTCTTCAGTATTTACCAGTAGAGGTTCAGAGTATGCTCCGTCAGAGTTTGTCAAACCTGCTTCATCAGAGTTTATATCATCAGAGAATATATCTTCATTTTCAAAACGTAGTTGATCATATCCATCCTTGTCTTCAAGTCCAATTATTTTCTTGTCATCAAACGACACATGTATGGATTCCATGATCACCTTCGTTCTCAGATTGTAAACTCTGAATGCTTTTGTTGACAATGGATAGCCAACAAAGATTCCTTCATCAACTTTTAACTCGAACTTGGTCAACTGTTCAGGATGAGTCTTCAACACAAAGCATTTGCATCCAAATATGTGAAAATATTTCAAATTTGGCTTCTTGTTTTTCACCATCTCATATGGTGTTTTTCCATGCTTGTTGATCAGAGTTGCATTTTGAGTAAAACAAGCAGTTTGAACAGCTTCTGCCCAGAAATAAGTTGGCAATTTTGCTTCATCAAGCATAGTTCTGGCAGCTTCAATTAAAGTTCTGTTCTTTCTTTCAACTACACCATTTTGCTGTGGAGTTCCAGGTGCAGAAAATTCTTGTTTGACTCCTCTTTCCTTGCAGAAAGCTTCCAAGATTGAGTTTCTGAATTCAGTTCCATTATCACTCCTTATAATTTTGACTTTGTGCTGTGATCCTTTGTCCAGTAGATTTACATGATCCATCAGAATTTGAGCAGTTTCATCCTTCTTTGATAAGAAATACACCCATGTATATCTAGTATATTCATCAACAATTACTAGAGCATATTTCTTTCTGCCCATTGACATCACATTCACTGGTCCAAAGAGATCAACATGTAGAAGATGATAAGGTTCCACTACTGAAGATTCAGATTTGCTCTTGAAAGATGACTTCCTTTGCTTGGCCTTTTGACAAGAATCACATAGACCATCTAGATTGAGTATTGATTTTGGAAGTCCTCTTACAAGATCCTTTCTTATAAGCTCATTGATGTTGTTCAAATTGAGATTAGAGAGCTTCTTGTGCCAATTCCAACTCTCTTCATTTGACATTTTTGCAGTCAGACACACTGTTTTTCCATCAGAGTTTGTTACCAAACTTGCTTCATAAATATTGTTGCGCCTGTGTCCAACTAGAACAACTTTTCCAGTAGATTTACTGATAACTTCACAGTATTCACTATGAAAATCTACATGGTTTCCTCTGTCACAGATTTGACTCACAGATAACAGATTATGCTTGAGTCCTGAGACTAGAGCTACATTTGTGATGATGACACTTCCAAGATTAATATTGCCATATCCCAGAGTGTGTCCTATGTTGCCATCTCCATAGGAAACTTTTGGGCCAGCCTTCTCCTCAAAGTCTGATAGCAGAGCTTTATTTCCAGTCATATGTCCTGAGCATCCGCTGTCCAAGATAAGGGTGCTCTCTTTTATGCCCTGCAATCACAAACCAACACTAAGTGTTAGTTTTAAGGATCCAGACTTGCTTGGATCCTTTGTCTTTCTTAACAGTGTTAGCTTTTGCAGCGGAATCAGCATTATCAGAGTTTAAACTAACATTGTCCGATTTTACAGTAGCAGAGTTTGCTCTAACCCATTTCAAGTTGGGTTTTAGCTCATAATAGTTATGATAAATTGCATGATAACTCTTACATGTGTAAATAGAATGCCAAGTGCTCCCACAATGTTTGCATAAAGTCTGTGGTCTTACTCTAACATAATCATTCTTTACTTCTGAAGTAGAAGGTAAAGAATTAATATGTTTGTTCTTAGTGCAAAATCTAGCAAGATGATTAGAACTACCACAATTATAACATGTTTTTCTTGAGACACTAGCATTAGGCATATGATTATTTCTATTATTTATGCCTACTTTTCCATTCCTATTTCTCTTGGACCCTTTAGGTTTCATGGCAGACTTAACCTCTTTGAGCTTATGTTTAAACTGTTTTCCTGTCATTAAACCAACATTAACCTGCTTCTCACAGATTCTAATTGGTTCTTTAACAGCTTCTAGCTCAACAAGCTTCTCTGTTTTAGATTCAATATCCACTTGTTCAACACAAGCTTCAACTGGCTCCATAACAGCTTCTTTCACAACTACAGATTTTAGCTTGGTGGATTCTGGAACAAATATCACAGGTTTAAGTTGTGGTTTAACCTTAACTTTGTCTTTAAACCTAAGTTCATCGTTTTCACAATAGCCTAAACCTACAGAATCTGCTTGAAACACTTGATGAGTGTCTCTTCCAGAGTTTGTCCAAGTCTTAATTATTTTTCTTTCTTTTTCAAGTTCAGATTCTAGCTGCTTATTTAACTTAAGCACTTCATGTTTAATATAAACAGCATCATCTCTTTCTTTTTGAATCTGCTTCATATTCTCAAGTTCTCTTTCAAGAAACTTGTTTCTTTCTTTAAGACTAAGATTCTCAGATTTAATCCTCTCATTCTCTAAAGTCTGATCCCTATAACTAACATGTATGTTCTTAAGATAAATTCTTAATTCAGAAATATTATCAGTATCATAAGCATAAGTAGTTAGAGGTACCTTATTTTCTGATGACTCAACTTCATCTTTGACAGTTGCCATGAGTGCATAATTCACTCCATCATCAGAATCTGAAGTATCTGCCCAGTCTTTGCCTTTAGAGATGAGTGCTTTTTCAGTTCTTCCTTTCTTGCACTCTGGAGCATAGTGACCCATCTCTTTGCACTTGTAGCACTGGATCTCAGATTTGTCCTTCTTTCCAGACTTGGTATCCCTTCTATTAGACTTTCTGAAATTCTTCTTCTCAGAATTTGAATCTCTCCTTGAGAATCTTTTACCCTTCTTGAAGTTCTTGAATCCCATCTTCTTAAATGTCTTAACCATCAAGGCAGCCATTTGCATCATCTCCTCTTCATCATCCTCAGAGTCAGAAGCTTCATCAGAGTTTGAGTCACCATCAGAATTTGATGACTCACTTTCAGAGTTTACAACCAATGCTTTTCCTTTGGCTTTCTACCTTGAGATTTTCTTTTCAATGGGCTTCTCCTCAATTTTGAGAGCAACAGATTTTGTCTTTTTACTCAATCTTCTATTCCTTTGATCTATCTCCAGTTCATGAGTTTTCAATAACCCATAGATTTCATCAAGTTCTGTATCAGCAAGCTCATAATTATCTCTAATTGTGGTTGTTTTTAGATCCCACTTTTCAGGTAGAGACAACAGAAACTTGAGATTTGACTCTTCAAGCTCATATTCTTTATCAACCAGAGACAGATCATTCAATAGTTTGCAAAATCTGTCATAAGTCTCAGTCAAGGTTTCATTAGGTCTTGAATCAAAGTGCTCATACTCCTGTGTGAGTATTGTCTTTCTATTCTTCTTAATAGCACCTGTTCCCTGGCATCTGACTTCTAAAGCATCCCATATCTCTTTGGCAGTTTTGCAGCCAATTACTCTGTTAGACATAACATTATCTAACGCACTGTGGAGAAGATGTCTAACCTTTGCATCCTTTGCAATTGATGAGATGTCCTCAGGAGTCAAATCTTTCTTTTCCTTTGGAACAGTCTTTTGTTCTTGTCCATCAACAACAGGGGCTAGTTTGGTTGGATTATGAGGACCATCATAAATTCTGTCAAGATATTCTGGATCTGTAGCCTCCAGAAACATGGTCATCTTCACCTTCCAAATCGGATACTCTATAGGCCTGAGAATCGGAACCCTGATTGTTTCATATCGACTCACAGAATTAGGCTTAACCTGTTCAGCCTTGGGAGCAGTTTGATTTTCTTCAGACATGATTATTACTGTGTTTGAATCGTAAAACTGTATATATTAAACAGCCTTGGCTCTGATACCAATTGTTATGCCGAATACACAATATAATCAAGTATGTATGAGAATAACGATAATTAAGAACACTGTTTATGAATCAATAAACTGTATTTATATTAACAGCTTCTCTCTTTATGATGTTAATGAATCACAAAGAGCTTCTAGGTTACAAGAATAATATTTCAATAATCGCGTCCCTTCTAGGGATAACCTATCTGTGTTTATATAGTACACAGCTACATACAATCCTTATCTAATTGATATTCCTACAAGTTAGCTATACAAAACTTATCAATTAAGGATTGCTTCTTATCTTCCATTCTGTTTCCTTAGCTGTATCAATATATTCTGCTTCTTTCCATCTTCAGAATATATTGCTTCTAGAATCTTCAATTCTGCACCGACAGCTAATTCAACTATCACCCTGTCAGACTTTAAATAAACTCTGACCGGCTTCAATTAAACTCTTCACCCTGTCAGAGTTTAACTGAACTCTGACTGGCTTCTGATAAACTCTTGTCAGTACCTGTTGCTTAAACACTGATAAACAAACATTAGCAATTATATCTAACAATATATATATATATATCTTTACAATTATCTACAACTTATATAAATATATTGTTTAATGATTAAATTATATATATATGTAACTATATATATATATATATATAATATTATTTATTTATCATATTTATTTAATTTTGGATTCGGATATTACCGGATACAGATGCACCTATATCCATATTCGTATCCGCAACTACCGAATTCGAATACGGATAATATCCGCTTTATTTCGGATACGGATAAAATCCGCTTTATTCCGGATACGAATACAAATATTTCGAGCGGATATCGGATTTTTCGGATTTTTTTGACAGCCCTAGTTGGTACATGAACATGACCTGTATACATACCTTGCCAACCAGTTGGACAATTCTTCCACTTCCAGTGCATACAGTCAATACTCCCCAACATTCCAGGAAAGCCTCGTTGTTCGTTTTCTGCTAACAATCTAGCCACATCTTCTTCATTTGGTCGTCTTAAATATTCAGCACCGAAGACTTCAACGATTGCTTTAACAAATCTTCTTAGACTCTCTATTGCTGTACTCTCACCAATTCGAACGTAATCATCAACAACATCGGCTGCCATTCCGTATGCAAGCATCCTAAGTGCAGCTGTCACTTTCTGGAGTGATGATAGTCCACGCATTCCCACAGCATCAGTTCGTTGAATAAAATAATTGTCGTGAGCTGTAACTGCTTCTTCAATTCTTAAGAACAACGATCTACGCATCCGAAATCTTCGACGAAACTGTGTATCTGTGTATGTCGGTGTATTAGAAAAATAATCACGATACAATCTAGCATGACCTTCTTCTCTATTCCGATCAATTACACGATGATTCATTGTAGAACCACCGTGATGTGATTCAGAATTCGCTCTTTGTCGTCGATGATGAAGGTAAGCAGCACTCATTCTCATTCTTGCTTCATGCTCCTCTTCTTCCGCTTGCATAATATCAAGAATCATTCGTGTGGTGTTTTTCATTACAAATGAGTATTTTAGAAGTGTGAATAAATTTAAGTTTGTCTATAGTTTGTATTTAGTTCAGTTCTGAATTTCGTTATTTATAACCATAAAAATATGACTGTTGGAATATAGCCGTTGGAATATGACCGTTGGAATATAGCAGTTGAAATATGACCGTTGGAATATAACCGTTGGAATATAGCCGTTGAAATTTGAAAATAATAATAAAATACCGTTTTTGAAATATAGCTAACCATTATAGCTAACACCATTGGAGTACAACACCTTACAGGTTCAGCAAATTTTACATAATCATTACTTTATATTATTTTAGCTAACCATTTTAGTTATCCCCCTTGGAGATGCTCTTAGAGCATCTCCAACCTTCTATACCTGTTAGCTATATAATCCATCTGGCAGTGAAACAGTGTCAATTATAGCTAATCTGTGAAAAATGATGGCTCCAAAGGGACACACCTGTTAGCAATAATTATAGATATCCTCAATTCATCCGCTATATTTGTTGAATGCCTTCTCATCCTCTATATCCATCCATGTCATTTCCCGCTTAAATATTCTCTCCCACTGGGTCTTCAACTCTCTCTCCCGCTACTTTAGAATTGACCGAAATTACCGAAGCCCACGATGGCGATTTTGAGTTTAGTGGACTTGGTGAAGCGCTGGGAGAGATGAGACTCGTAATCAAAGGACTGGGCTGCGTCGATAGCACAGATTACGAGGCGAGGATTGGTGCGGCGGTGGGAGAGATTGGGTGGAGAGAAATGAGAGAGACGAGATAAAGGAGGGAGAGAGAGTGTGTGGCATTGTTTGGGTTTCACGCCGGTGAAATGTTGTGGCCGGAGAGAAATCATGGCGGCTGGCCTCTGTTTTTTGCATCACACACAGACACTCAAGTTTCAATTTCAATAAATTTACGTTTTTTGTTTTAAATCAGACAATTTCTTTTGTTGTATATGTCATCCATATCTACTTGTTGCTTTCAAAATCTTTTCTTCCTAATAGCTGATGAAAATCTTTTCAAACCCTTTTGGGTTTGTATGGTTTTTGTAGATATACAAAAATCTCTTGTGCCTTCAATTAGCTTTTATAGTATTATGAGGAAGCTCATCCACTGACTCTATTATTTGAACATACTATACAACACATACAAAGTATTGCGAGTATTGTTTTTGTAATCAGATATGCTTTCTTCTTACCTGATGCATTCATGTTTCCTGCTATCTGTCATACAAAGTTACCTGCTATCTGTCATAGAAAGTTACCTGCTATCTGTCATACAAAGTTACCTGCTATCTGTCAGAGAAAATGAGGTATGTCAGTCACATACTCACATAGCTATACTGTCGCATATTCTTAATCTTATCAGATGCTGTAATTGTGCAATTTCTGAGTTAAAATGCTGTAATCATGGTATGTTCCATTAAAATGGTATGTTCCATTAAATTGTGCAATTTCTTAATCTTATATAGCCGTTGGAATATAGCCGTTTGAATTTGAAAATAATGATAAAGTACAACTTTTGAATTATAGCTAACCATTATAGCTAACCACATTGGAGCACAACCCCTTACAGGTTCAGCAAATTTTAGCTAACAGTTATTATATATTATTTTAACTAACCAATTTAGCTACTCCCCTTGGAGATGCTCTTAGGAAGTGTAAATATCTATAAAACATGGGAAGTTCCTTACCCACTCCCACCTAGATTATCCACACTTCCCTTCCTAAAAAATAGCTATAGACACATATATGTACACATATATTTATATGTGTGTATATATATTATTACAAATACAAGTTGCTCATGTAAACCAAACAATATTTTACACTTCATAGTTACTTTAAATATATGGGAAATTAAAATTAATTTAGGAAGTTAATTCCTGTTGTATACCAAACAAGCACTGTATCGAAACGAGACACACAATCGAAATGTTCCAATTTGTCAACAAACGTACCGCAAGTGGGCTCCAATTTGACTACTCCTCTCAGCCACATAATTATGTCTACATCTCTCATCTTTGTGACCAAGTGTTTATTTGTAAAGCCCAACTTGGCAATCTCTTACTGAAATAAATATAAAGCCTTTAGAATAAGAGTAATGATAGAAAATTCAATAAAATATCCTAAAATTTGTACATAATAATGTGGTTGATATTTGATAATTTTTAATGTATGAGTTCATATTTATACACGAGTGATCTCATATTTTTATAAGGAATTTCATTTTTAAAAAATGAATTTGAACCATGTTTTGGGACCTTTAACATTTTTCTTAGAATAATTCCAAATTCACTTTCCTTGCATTGTACTCCCTCCGTCCCCCTCAATTTTTTACATTGAGGAGACAACACGGATGTTAAGAAAAAATGTAAATTAATAGGAAAAAAAAATAAGAAAAATGAGTAAAGTGATGAGACCAATCAATATTTAATATATAAAGTGAGTATAAAGTAGGTATATGGAAGAAAAGTAGTGAATGCGATTGGATTTTAAATTATAAAATGTTACTATTTTTTGTATGTAAAGAAATGAGATGGACATACTAAAAAAGAAAATGTAAAGAAATGAGAGAGATTGAGAGTAACTTTTAAATAAGAAAAGTTAGATGGTTCAAAATTTTAAGAGTAATGCTACATATCCCAAAATCGTTTATAATTTAAGTTTTTGAATGACGTGATATGATAGACATGACATTTTGAGAGATTTTAATTGATGAAATGTATGTGAATGCGGGAAGATCCATTGATATTAATTAAATTAATACCAATCAAATTTTGACACGTGAAATTTGAGAACGAATTTGAAAACAAATTCGGAGACTATAACATTTTTCAAATTTCTAACATTTTTCAAATTTTAATCAGCACATTGTCTTCTCGCCTAAATTACTGTATAAAACATAAATGATACCGTACGTGAATTCTGTGTCCACAACATAAATCCTTGAAATCATTATGTTTTTGTAAAGCAATTGTTGAAATCAATATTTTCTTAGATTTACATGTTCCCTTTCTGTCTTTATCACGCAAAGAGAAGAATTCTTGAAGATTCATGCGAAATCCAATTTTTATCCCAAAAAATTCTCAAACGAAAACATTTACTAGTATTACATATGCATTCAAAAATTAAAGAATCGAAAAGGGAATAATATATTTATCTTATTTGTATTCTTATTTCCGAGAAATGCAGGAAAAAAAGAAAACTAAAAATCATTTTCTATATTTTTCTACATGCACGGAGGAACACAATAAATAAATGGTAGAAAAGTAGGAAAAAGAAAACAAAGAGTCCAGAAATGTAAAAGATTGTAGCCCACAAATTATGATAAACAAAAACCAAAGAAAATGGAAAAAACAGCCATTTATATTTTTATTCAAATGGAATCTTCTTTCTTGATTCAGCATTTTCCAAAACGTGCACAATGCAAATTGAAGTACTAAAACAGATTTGAAGTACATACATAGCCACACAGTGTCTACACACACAATTGTCTGAACAAACACATACTTGTAAACAGAGATATTTTTTTGTAAGAACTAGACAACTAGCAGAGAGTTTTCTAGTTCTTGTTTTTAAGTTTGACCATGTCCTTGCTTTCTGCTCAAACGTTGACCATTTGCAAAGATGCAGCTGGTGTTGCTGGTATATTTTCTTGATTTCTAACCTTTTTTTACTATCTATTTATATATGTATGTATGTTCTTGCTATACATAGATGTGTTCTATCTGCAAGATTTGTTGCAAATGTGATCTTTGAAAACCCCATTTTGGAAATTTTTGAAATTGCTTGGTTAAATTCAGATTTTGACAATTAGTATGTTTGAAGAGAAGTAATTGTTCATTGGGTTTTTTATTTTATTAGTGGTTCTTGGACAAAATGTGTATTAATAGAATTTGGAGGTTATTTGTGATTAGGGTATGTAGTTTTTAATGTGGTTATGATAATTTTGAGGTTAACACAAGTTTAATCTGCCTTTCTTGGAATTATATGACCTTAAGATGAAGGATTATGTCAAAGTAGTTACATAAGCTCTTTTTTAGTTTTGTGGGTTAGGTAAATTCTTACATTACATCTGCTTCTTGCAGGCAATATCTTTGCTTTTGGGCTGTTTATATCACCTATGTAAGTTTTATGCCTCATTTATCAGTATTTTGCTAGATCTCCTAGTACTTTACATTTAAAGAAAATGCGAATAAATGAAGTACCAAGTTCACAGGACATTAATAATTGTTGTAATAATTAGATATATACTGGTTTTACTTCACGTAATCAAAACTTTTTTTAATGTACAATTTCAGACCTACTTTTAGGCGAATTATGAGGAACCAGTGCACTGAAGACTTCTCCGGACTTCCATATCTATATGCCCTCTTGAACTGCTTGATTTGTGCCTGGTATGGCACACCGTTCATGTCTGATGATAATGTGCTGGTTACCACTGTCAATACGGTTGGTGCAATGTTTCAGTTAACTTATGTAATCCTCTACATTGTGTATGCGGAGAAAAGCAAAAAGGTCGGCTATCCCTTTATCCTGAAATCCAAATGCACTTTTATTCTTTATATTCATCTTCTTCTCCATATCATTTTTGTTGGTCTGAATCTTGTATTTGTTTGGATGTTACTGATTTCAATTTTTGATGTTACAGTTGAACACATTTGTATTGCTGATGGGAATTTTTGGTGTATTTGCAATCATACTATCTGCTAGCTTATTTTTACTAGACCGACCAACACGCCACGTCCTTGTTGGATTTTTGACGTGTGCTTCACTGATATCAATGTTTGCTTCCCCACTGTTTATAATTGTAAGTTGTTTCTGCACAAACAGCATTCTGTTTGTTTCTTGTTTAAGTATTTGAATAATGCTAACCATCTATCCACAGACAATCATGCTAACTCGGAGTATTGTTTACAGAGATTGGTGATCCGGACTAAGAGTGTTGAATTCATGCCGTTTTATCTCTCCCTTTCAACATTCGCAATGAGTGTATGCTTTATGTTGTATGGGATCTTCAATTTTGACCCCTTTGTATATGTGAGCTTACTACCCATCTTTGCTTTTATGAAGCTTTGTTTCTGTTTTTTTTATGTGATATGTTTAATATATGCTCCTTTGTTCGAATTTCAGGTCCCAAATGGAATAGGAACAATTCTGGGAACTGTGCAATTGGCGTTGTTTTTGTATTACGAAAGAAAAGATACAGATCACTCAAGGGAACCCTTGATAGAGTCATTTCCGTAAGAAGGTGCCTTGGCTACGTACAAATGTATATCTGCTTATTTCTGTTCGGATGTTTATCTGTTTACGTGAGAGACATCTCTTCTCTTGCTCACCTTCTGGGAATTCACTACATTGAGAACTATATCACGAGCCATATTGTTTTTGTTTATGGCATAATCCAAGAGTGGACAAGTATTGATCGAATATATTGATCACTTGTATACTCAGTAATCATTAAGCAGGCCATTTCTGATTGGTTTTGACTGCCCACACATCATTTTTTCTTGTACTAGCTTCTTTGATTTGGTATTTAAGAGGTAGATTCATCGAAACACGGAAGAACTCTATCGCAATCTGACAATTCGCATATTTGCGTTTATTCAACTCCTTTTGGGAAGAAGAAAAATATTTCCTGTAAGTTCATTTGTTTATAATTTTGTTCGCATTCTTGCAATTTAGTCTGTGGATTTAGAGATGAGATTGAAGTAGAAGTTCGTAGCTTAGAGAAAACAATCAGAATAGTTGTGCATGTGATTGTTCATTTTCAGTTTGCCCTGTTAGAATACATCTCTTTTTGCGCTCACCTTGTATGAGTTCTAAAAGTTTTTATGCATAATTTTAGATCTCAAGTTAGTAATTATAGAGATATTTGATTTTGCTTTCTTTCGCTTCTATAAACTAAGTTGAATCGACACATTAGATGTAATGAAGCAGTACATCGACTTGGCAAGTATGTGCTACGAAAAGATCATACAAAACGATATGTGGACTGAAAACCTCCTAAAGAAGTCCCCCCTTATCTTCCCTAGAGGCTACAGCTACCAGAAATTTGTCCATGGCCGAAATCAGGTATCTACAGTAAATCCCTCAGAGTCCTCGTCACCACTATATGATTATAACTAATGATCAACGTAACGAGATTTTGGCATTGTGATTAGTGATACCTGGTGATCATGATTATGATCAGGGGTTCCTTTTACTGAATGTTCCTCGAGAGGTCTCCCACTTTCATCATAAAGAATAAGCCCACTAAACCTCGGCAACTCACACTTCTCTCCCATAAGTATAGGTCTTTGCCACACCGGTGAAACCAAGTCACGTCGCCTCTGCCACCCTATACCACGCTCAGCCAAGCCAGTCGAGACCAACAAAGGTCTCACTTTTTCTCTCCGACTTGCACAACTTCTGCTCTCTTCCCACTTACTCGCTTTGCTCCACCTCACCGACTTCATCAAAACCCTCTTCACCGATCCCCATCTCGCAGTTCTTGGCTCTGGCCAAATGTCACCGGCTAGCTCAACGTCCGCATTAACAAGCCTGTTTTTTCTAGCCCTCTTCACCTTGACAACAATGACAATGCATAGTCCAATGACACGGGGAAATTCAAGAATGCTTTAAATTAAGAAATGTGCATCCAAAAATTGCTGTAATTAAATCGTTGTAATTGTCAGCCTAAACTATGCTATATTCCTTCTTATAGTTGTAGAGAAGATCATATACGTACCATTTTCTATTTCTTTTTCCGCGAGGACATAAAATTACTACTTTTACGAGTTTTAGATCCGGGGAACAGCACGAGGCAATTAGAAATCGGGTCACAATTGGTTGCTGAAATTATAAGTTCACTAAAATTTATTGCGAATAAGATTGACACTGAAAATTGATGTGAATGAGAAAGTTACGTTTCTTGATTCGCGATTTTTTTGTTTTAAAGTGATTTCTGCAAAAAAAAAATCAAATAAATAATTTGCTAACAACAGGTTGTTGTGGACAACTATTAAAACTAGAAAGACACAGCTTCTCCTCCCTTCCTCCGGCGGTGGTTTCTTCATCGGCCGGAGGATTCATACTTTTGTTGAAATCTAAAAATAGAACTGAACCAGTAGGGAGAACAAAAGAGGGAGGGTACTAGGGTAGAAATGGCAACAAGAATCCACGATAAAAGCAGCATGAGGACTATATTATGATGGAGCAACATCCACTTTTCTACTCATTATTAATACCTTCACAATCTAGAACTGATAATATACTTCAAGACGGTCTTGTTAGTTAGTATGTAGCAAAAAATGCAAATCGAAGATAGTTAGCAATGCTCGGCGTGAAGTTAATATTCCACTTTTTTATTGTATTGTATTTGTTTATCGAAAGTTCGGACATTGATTTATGGGTAAGTATTTGGGGTTCTTGTCCCTGACAATTGATTGTCAAGATTGTTTATCTAACAATTAGCTTCCTAACTGTTGAATTGAGATTTCAATGATCAAGATTAAAACAAGTTTTTGTAATCATTACTTTTAATTGTAAAAATTATAATTATATGAAAATAGTTATAATTATAATATAACTATTTTTTATATTAATTTGCTCTAGAAAGCTTCCATTCAATACACACAGACTAGTCGACAAAAAATGACATGAATCATGTTGACGAATTAAATTGTACTTAAAATTAAAGCTTGGTGAATTAAATGAAATAATCTAGTTATAACTATTTTCAAATAATTATAATTTTTACAGTTATAATTTTACAACTTTTCTTACTATAAAAAAAACTATAAAAAGAAGCAAATTAATTCTACAAAAAATAACTATAAAATAATTTCTTACTATAGTTTTTCTTAATAAAATTATAGCAGATAGTCTAAAAATTTATTTTAAATATATTCATGTAAATATCGTAATTCTTTAATCTTACTTGATCATCAAGAAGAATAAGATTAAATCTAAGCAGTTCTCCATCCATATTCCTTCCCGGCCATATCCTTGTTACACACGAACATTAATGCTCCCTTGTCTGTTTAATGTATTAAGGTTTTCAAGGTGATCAAACATGTGTCCATCTGTAAAAACAGGAAAGATTTACATTAGAATGGTTAATCATGGAAATACGGAGTATTCAATTTTATAAGAAGTAATTGGAATCTATGTTGCAACCAAAAAATTAAGAGAGTTTATGAAATTACCCATTGGACAACTGGTTCAAGATGCAAATGAAGAAGTACACAATTTGTTCTTAAGTCCTTGTACTCCTCCTCAAGGTTAAGAAAGAATAAATCCCTTAAAATGGGGAAGTGATTGATAGTAAAACTGATATTGTAATCTTGACCATAATCGTTTAGGTAATATGCTGTTTAAAAAATGCAAATAACTTTCCTTAGAACTTGCATAATTAGTTTTTAAATATGGTTGTCTATTGTGTCAATATTTTAGATTACTGGGAATGCAGATAAATATAATTTAGCTAAAAACTGACATACATGATTTATGATTTTAAATTACACTGCTTAAGTTGATATAATTGAATTCAAGTAGACATCCGCATATAGTGTTACTTAACCGTACAAATTGTAGTTAATGCATTTTGATAGGAAGTATTTCACAACGACATATTATGTCATTGCTGGTTTATTTTAAATTATTGTATTAAAAATCCATTTCTTTCCTCACAACTATGAGCATACATTTGAGAAAGAGATTCTCTTTGAACTTATTAACACAATGTGCAAATAAAAACTAAATGTCGTTTGTTGTTTATCAACATACTTCTCTTGTCAAATATATGTAACCTTAAAACTTATCAGTAAAAATATTATACAGAAATTCCATCAATGAAAAGAGTTCATACATCATTACGTTATAGGAATGTGTGTAAAAAATAGTGCCAACATATATCATTATAAGGTCTTACAAATCATAAAATATTTCTTCGTAAACAATGTTACTGGTAGAACTACATGTGGCTCCCTCTGGATTTGATATAAAGAATGTAAGACCTTGTGGAGATGTAACACGGCTTACAGCAACATACAATTGACCATGACAGAAAACTAGTTCTGACAAATATATCCCAACTATATCAAGTGAATGTCCCTGTGCTTTATTTATTGTCATAGCAAAACAAACCTGAAGTGGGAATTGCAATCGAATTAAATCAAAAGGAAGATTTGTATCAGACGGACATAACTCAATCCTGGGAATAAGGTGTCTTGCTCTTGCATGACTTCCACCTATGATCTCACATACAATGGTATGTTTCATACATTTCCTTACAATCATCCGGGTTCCATTACAAAGTCCAACAATATGATTAAGGTTCCTTAACAACATTACAACGACACCCTCTTTCAAAATTAATTTGTGAGCAGGCATTCCAGGAACCTTAATAGAATTAAGGTACTCAACTGGGAATGCAGAAGTTAGATTCTCATGACATCCAACTGAGCATTGAACGGAATCAGAAGAACTATATGTAAATGACTCACTTTCTATTTTCTCAAGTATAAGATCGTTAACATGATCAACAACCTTATTTGTAAGTGTCAATATAGCTCATCCGCGTAAGTAGCTGACTTCAGTGAAGCGACTGTGCAAATCAGGGAAGAAAGAATCTATGAGCTGGTTTACATCAGAGGTATCATATTGTATGCAAAATCCACTTGGTATACAAATAGTTTTGAATATTTCATCCACGCAGCTACTATCAATATGTGGTATTTTTCCATCACCAACATCGAGTACCCACTCACTAAATTCTTTAATCCTTCGTCTTTTTGTCTCCGAGTTTCCTCGACGTAATCTCATGCTATCTTTAAGAATAAACAAATGACATTCTGACCATAAATGAGACTGTGAAATAGAAGCGGAGACTATATCTGCTCGTGAAGCTTTACTTATAACCGACAAGATTTGTCGAAAATCACCACCAAGTAATACAGTAATTCCACCAAAAAGTTTGTCAGCTCTATCGGCACTAACAGATTTCATGATATCACGAAGGGAGCGATCCAAACATTCAAATGCAAGCTTGTTCTGCATTGGAGCCTCATCCCATATAATAAGATTTGTTTTCTTAATGAGCTCTACTATATCTGAATTATGAGGAATATAACATGATGATTCGTCATCCAATTTCAGTGGTATTTTAAATCTTGAATGTGATGTTCGGCCTCCGGGTAATAAAGTTGCTGCAATTCCGAAAGATGCAACTGGTAAAACAATTTTTTTTCAGACCTGAGTTTAGTAATGATAGTGTTCCAAAGATAAGTCTTTCCACAACCTCCACTAGCATAAACAAAAAAGAATCCTCCATCATTCTTGTCAACTTTACTCAGAACAGCGTCATATACACTTTTCTGTTCATAATTCAAATTCTGAACTAAGCGTTGGTGTAGCGGCCCGACTTTTCGGACTATTAAATCTAAATACAAAACTTAAATAAAACATAATTCTTTATTCGATAAAACCAAAATTTACGATAGTCAAAGCAGCGGTCAAACTCAAATATTCAATAACATGAATTCGGAGACGCAACTCTATAAATCCAACAATCAATGTCTAATAATTCTTTGAAATTATTCTAATAATACGATAATTCTTTTCCAATAAATGCATCTAAACCACGTAGCACGAAATCCACACAGTTCAGATCCTTATAAGCTTCCAAGTCATAACCTGAAATATATTAAAACAATGAGCTGCAAAGCCCAGCAAGTAACTATCGCCCAACGGCTCAAAATAATATTTAAAACAGAATTTGTGAACTTTAAATCAATAAAACAGTCTAAACGATAAAATCATATTTTGTTCTCATAATTCTAAATTGCGGTCACATTATGCCAGTGACGGCTTCTATAGTTCGATGATTCGATGGGGGCCAGTTTACGTCCCTCGATAAGACAAACTCAACGAGGTATCTATGTGTTCCGAAACGTGCGTAAACTAGTTCTATGATTCGATATGTCACACTATCCAATGACCGGATTCTATGATTCGATGCGCAACTAAAACTGAGGAATTCTATAAAAATCTTTTCTAAAATCTATTTTCGATATCACAAGTTTCAAAATCAAATATTTCGAATATAATAAGATAGCCGAATAAAAACAGATTTGATAATATTAGAAAAGTCACTTACCTCGATATCGATGTCGCACTCTGAACATAAAATCACAACAAATCCTTAATATTAACTTATAATCTATTAACAGTCAAATAAAGCAAACAAGTACACAACTCAGTAGAACTTAGGCGGCGTTTACATATAATTTACTCAAAGAAGATTCCAAACATCAAACATCAAAATATCTTGCAAAATAGACTATTGTTAACAAAATCAATCTTGACCAGTTCTGAAAATTGGAAATTTACTCTATGAAAATGATTTTATCTGAAAAAGTACAAAACACGAAAAATGTAGAAGATTCCGAGAACTTTCCAGAATGACAAGACTCGTTAAAAACGGACAAGTAACGAACTCAGAGCATAGACATTTGTGGTCTGCAAAACAGAATCAGCCCCTGATTTCTTTAGTGTTATGATATTTACGACATTCAAATCACAGAATATAGCAACAGAGTATAAACAAGAAACACAGAACACGAAAATACCTTTCCATATTGATATTACTCATTAAATTAGCATAAAAACTTAATTTATTACGAATTTTCAAAGTTAGACATCTCAGCTTCAAAAACATACTGGCTGGTCAATAAATCCCAGAAAAACTCATATCTACAGACCTAATTTCGAAAAACACAAAGAATCAAAGTCGTAGATAATTTAAATACCTTTTCATAAAGTCTAATATCATAAAATTACAAATAACGAATCAGATATGATTTTTATAAGAATTCAGACTTTATAGAGTACACATACAAAATCGGAGTAGTCATACGAACATAATAGACAAAACAAAGAACTCAGCATATGTAGAAGACCAAATACGCAATCTATTGAAATCAAAACATTACCACAAGAAAACTACAAAGAACCTTAACATAATCAAAATCAATCAAATACTATATTTCGATTTTGTTAATTAAAGAATCTTTACCCCTTGTTCTTGAACTTGTTATGACTCCCTCATTCTCCAGTGTTCTTCTTCTTCCTTTTCTTCTTCTCTCTCTTTCTCTCTCTCGCTCTCTCTCTCTCTCTCAGCGTCCCCCTCTCTTCTCTCTTACCGTTCCTTTTTTTTTACACGACTATTTGTTAGGGCTAGGGTTTTATTTTATTTTTTTCACACACTTGCATCTAGCTATGTATTGGTACATTTAATTAACTTGGGTCAACCAAAACTATTCAATTAAACTAAAGCCCAACTAAATTAAATTAGTACGACCCATTAATCCAATTTTATTCTAAAGTCAAATTATATAATTATCTTAAATTTTAATCCACTTCTAATTCTAATTTCTAGCAAATTAAAATCTATTAAAATTATAAGAAAAATCAGGGATATTACAGTTGGTGTTCTTCTGTCGTTTCTTTTTCACAATAACTTGTCTATTCCAAAACCAACTTATTCTTACAGTTATCCAGGTATCTTGCTGGAAGCATTGGCAATGTTGGATAATTATTTAATGATCGTCCAATCGAATTTAGTAAATGCTCAATCTCTGCATAATGTAAACAAAAAAAATGAGTAGGACATTACTATTATAACTAATGTAATTCAAAAATTAATACATAAAGCATTATTCATTACCTCCAAGTGTGTAATTTTCTAATTCTTTATCACTTAATGAGAGATTATGTTTCCCTGTCAATTTCCGTCGTTTTAATAGTATATCATCCGACATTGACCTCCAGTGAGAAGTCCATAATCTCAGAATGTCGCTGACCTGACAATTTACAATTATATGAACAAAAAAGGATCTTAACTGGCTTGGCATTGCAGTGTCAACATTTTCTTGTATTGCATCATGCCACTCATTGTCATCTTTAAGTAATCCCATTGCTCCACATGCTTCTTGAAAAGTATTATACGTCTTACCTTCAAAAGTCCGCAGATCTCTAAAGCATCTAGGACCTTTTACTCGACATAGTAGCATACGCAAGTACCACAACTCTCCAGATGAATAATGTGATGAATTCAATCTTCCAACTTTTTGTCCTTTTTTCCTTGATTTCCATTCAGATTGTCCAGCATCCCAAACAAAATGCTCTGGAATTTCTTGGTACGTGTATTGTCTTGCTTCTTGATTTTCTTGGCAAAGTTTGAAAAATGCTTCTAACTTGTTGTTTTTATAAGATGCTCTTCTACAAAAATTGGCGAGATTATCATTATTGTTAAATGTAACATACTTTTTATTTGGCAAATGAAATGACAATCTTTCAACTGATATACTACAATGATGTATATCAAAACCAAACATTCGATGAGCTGCCTCAGCACCACAAACATACCTGCAAATTTCAAAATGAAAAAGATTAAAATGATGTAAATGAAAATTTGTATACAAAGCTTTTGACTTGTTCATATATACCTCCCATCCAAATACATTTTAATTTCATTCCATGCTTTGTTATTTTCTGTTCCACAATCTGTTGAACCTTGCACCATAACGGTAGCACGGTCTGGACCTTTTAAACAATACTTAAAAAGGTACTTGACACAACGTCCATGGTTGCAAACTTCAAGATTAATATGACATTGGTACTGAACTATTAAATCTCTGTTGTAAGGAACAACCCATCGGTTATCCAAAATTGCTTTCCTGACTTCCACAGTGTTGTTTGTTTTTCTTCGTTTATAAGCAGGAAAACCAAATTCATCAAACATCGTGGATGAACAACACCTAAAAGGAGTAATATAAAATAATATAGACTAATTTTTGTAATTATCAAAAATTAAATATAGGATATTAAAAAGGTATATATGAAGTTATGTAATCTTACTGTTTAAGAAAACCTCTGGTACATTTATTATATTTCATACACGGTGAATAAATATACTGAGCACCGCAAGGACCATGCATCATATATTGTTTGACAACATCATAACCATTAGGATCCGCTAATTCATCGGGTATTTCAACGGAAACAAATCTGTCAATGTCTTTATTTAATCTTGATTTTGCAGCAGGGTCCAACCAGATTAACATATGAGCATGAGGCAATCCTCTCTTCTGATATTCCACAACATACATAACTACATTATCAGATTGTAAATGATTAATATTAACTGTAGAATATCATAATTTCAAACACCTAGATTAAAATTTTAAAAGAATGAATAAGGAATATAATAATACCTGAAAGACATTTTCCAAACCTATTTTTATTCTTTATATCGTCATACAACTGGTCAAGTTTTAACTTGAAAACACAAGCAATTATATCCGGAAAGTCCTCGGAATTGCAATATGAAAGAAGTGACATCATCTGCAAAATCTCATCCCAATACGAATTGCAGGTCATGGTTAAAAAAAGGTCTGGATAACCAATTTTTTTGACATACAACAAGGGAGTCTTGGAAATTTTGTTGCATATATCGAGCAGATCCGACAAAAGTAGATGGTAATATATATCCTTGTCCTACATTTCCTGCATCAATAGTATCAGCACTATAAACCACATCACAGAGGTTACGATACAATTATGTTCGTAATTTCTTTTGATTTTTTCTTATATACCATAACCTGGATTGTTCTACAGCAGAAAATGCATCCATTATAAACTGATGGTATAGTCTCCCACCAAGTCTAAGAGTATGACCTGCTTACATAAATTACAAACAATATTAAGATTAAATTTTCTGCTCAAAACTAAATAAATCATTTTAAAATTATATGACCGGGGTTAACTAACGCCTTTAAGATTATTTCAATTTATTTTTTTAATTTTTTAAAATTTTAGAATTTTAAAATATTAAAGTGAAAAAATATTATTTAACATATTACAAATATAATATGTGTTCAAATTCATAAAAAAAAACAGTTCGAATTATAGGATAAACATATAAATGAAAGTTTTATTTGAAGTAAAATAAGAGTTCAAATTTATAAATGATAATAGTTCGGATTTATAGGTAACACATATAATTAAAAGTTTTATTTGAATTAGAATATGTGTTTGAATTTATAGAGGAAAATAGCTCGGATTTATAAAGAAGACAACATTAAAAGTTCTATTGAAAGTAAAATATGTATTCGAAGTTATAAAGGAGACGAGTTCAAATTTATAAGAAATACGTACAATTCAAAGTTTTATTGAAAGTATAATAGGTGTTTGTAAGACATAATTAAAAGTTCTATTGGAAGTAAAATAAGTGTATAAATTTATAAAGCAAAAAAGATTTCAAATTTACAGAGAAGAAAATTTTGAATTTATAGAAATATTAATAATCTATACTATTATATTAAAGACAAAACATTGAAAGTTTTGTAGGCTGGTCCTGAAAGTTTTTGTAGTCTGGTCACTTCATTCATAGCCGTTAGATATTTTTTATCAAATCGATGAGAACCGTTAGATAAAATATTGAAATTATTATATAGAATATTTTTTCTATTTTTCCTAACTAAAACATCTCATTTTCCAAAAATATCGCAGAGAGTTTCATTTAATAAAATAACATAATAAGGTTATAATTGCTAATAACTAACTCATTACCATTTTTAGCCAAAGTGTATATTCTTTTTTATATTTTCTAACTAAAATTTCTACTTTTCTATTTTTCCTAAATAAATCTCTCATTTTCCAAAAATATCACGAACAGTTTTATTTAATAAAATAAAATAATAATATTATAATTATTAATGACTAACTGCTTAGCTTTTTTTCCAAAACGTATATTTTTTTTTATATTTTCTATCTAATATTTCTCCTAACTAAAATCTCAAAAATATCACGGGCTATTCCATTTAGTAGCATAAAATACTAATATTATAAATCTATCTCTCTATCTATACTATATTATTAAAGTAGAAACACTGAAAACAATTTTCATGTTTTATCTATCTATCCTATAAATTATTAAATCATCAAAATTATTAAATCATGTCGAGTGAAATAAATATTCATTATAATTTTATTTAACAATTTAATATAGCAAATGAATGCATAAATTAATCATCAAAATATAAAAGCAAACAAGACAACATATTAAAATTATTATTTATAATATTAATTTTAAAAATATAAATAAAGATAAAATTTCGTCAAATATATAGTATTATACTTTTTTTTCTTCAATATATAATAGATCAACTATATCTTATATATAACTAACAAAAAATTAAAATTCAAAAATTCAAAATTAAGTAAGAAAATATTTAAAAGTAACACTTGCAAAAGAAAATTTTATTGGTAGTTTGGTTAGTCGTTCTTTAATTTGTTTATTCAATACTTATCATATTTATATATAAAAAATTAACTATACTAATTAGAACGCATATCTTAAACCTATTTATTTGGGTCGTGTGATGAGCCTTTATAAGTCGATATACTTATACCAACTTGCATGCTTATTTATTTAAAAATATTTTAGTACATCTCTAAATATATTTATTTAAGAATAATTATTACACATCAATTAAAATAATATACTTTATAAAATACTAATAAAGTATATTATTTTTAATTAGTATAATATATTATAATTAATTATCACAAATTACTCTAATTATTTTAAAAATAGGCCTAATTATTTGAAAAACTTATTTAAATAGTCATATTTATTTTGAAAAGTTATTTATTATTTTTAACATGTCTTATTATTATAATTATAAATTGCAATAAAAATATATTTAGAGCCTACTTAGTTTTTTAACAAATTCATTTAATATCCAACTAATATATACTATATTATTAAAGACGAAACATTAAAAGTTTTGGTCGGTCGGTCGGTCAGTCGGTATTTAGGCCGGGCCTATCTAAAATTTGGGTTGGATCTATCTATAACCAATTACTTTTTCCAGCTAAAACACGTTACCTATTTTATATATTTTTCTAAACAAAACAACTAATTTTCTAAAAATAAAATAGATAATATATATATATATATATATATAATGGTAATATTATTACTTATTTATAACCAATTACTTTTTTCAGCTAAAACACATTATTTGTTTTTACATTTTCTAACTAAAACAACTCATTTTCTAAACATAACACATGAAAAATAAATATGTAACGGTAATATTGTTATATATAATTATTAATAAATATCCACTTATCCTTTTCAGCTAAACACGTAACTTTTTTTATTTTTTTCTAACTTAAATAACTAATTTTCTAAAAGTAACACGAGCAACATATATATAAAAATGTAATATAATTTTATATTTTCTAATTTAAACAACTAATTTTCTAAAAGTAACACGAACAATATATATATATATGTAATATAATTTTATATAATTATTAATAAGTAATTAACTGTATTTTTAAGGACATTGTCTATTTTATATTTTTAACTAAAATAACTCATATTCTAATTAAAAATAACACGGACAAAATATATATATAATGACAATATTATTATATTAAATTTATAAAATCCATGTTTAATATAATTTTTTATAACATTCAATTTAAATAAGATAATTAATAAAAAATAAAAGTAATAACATACGTTAGAAGAAACTCGGTACATTACATAGCACATATTTTGTTACTTGCACTTTAGTCACTTTTAGATTTTTTAAGAGCAAATAAATGCAAACCGTTAAATCTATTATTTAAAAATATTTTATATTTTAATATCTAAAATACTACTAAAGATTACGTCAAAAATTTATTAAATTAAAATATTTATATTATTAGATATATAAATCCAATTTATTATATACACAAATAAATATATATATTAAAATTTCATCAAAGAATATATAATACAAAAATCTAAATAAAAATAATAAAATATTAAAGAAAACCGTGCATCACACGGGATATAAGCTAGTATATGTTAAAGTTGGAGTTTCAATTTTAAAGAGATAGCATCTCAATATGAAAACATTTTTTCTAATTTTCTAGAATTTTAAAATTTAAATATTAAAAAAGTATCATTTAATATATTAAAAGTATAATATGTGTTCGAATTTATAAAGGAGAAGAGTTCGAATTATAGAAAAACTATATAAGTGAAATATTTATTTAAAATAGAATAAATGCTCAAATTTGTAAATGATAATAGTTCGTATTTGTAGATAAGACATAAAATCTATAAATTCTAACTTATAAATGATAGGTGTACGAATTTATAGACAATAATTATTAGGATTAATAGGTAAATATAAAATTAAAAATCTATTGAAAGTAAAATAGGTGTTCGAACTTATAGAGCAGAAGAGTTCAAATTCATAAAAAATATGTACAATTAAAAATTTTATTGGAAGTAGAATAGGTGTTTGTAAGACATAATTAAAAGTTTTATTAGAAGTACAATAGGTGTGGAGAAAAAGATTTCAAATTTATCGAGAAGAAGAGTTCGAATTTATAAAAGTATTCATAATATATATTAAAGTTGGAGTTTCGGTTTAACGAGAAAGAGGCTCAATATGAAAATCAATTTTAACAAGAGTGCGATTCATTATACAAGACTATGTTACCTCTTAAAATTTAATATAAGTTAATTATATATTTTATTTTATTTTTTGAAAAATTTGTAACGCCGTAGCGAACAGGGGCAGACGTACAGCCTCAGGAACGGAACCCACTGGTGTTAAGTCCATATTATGTAGCAATTTTAGTGAAGGAACCCACAAAAAAATACAAGAACCCACTAATTTTATTTGAAATCCACTAAATTGAAGTCCAAAACTGAAAAAAAACCCAAATTCAGTACTAATTTTATTGCAGCAGCCTTGATAATTGAAATCCTGAATTAGAATTTAGAAACCTCAAACAAAAACAAACGGAACTCTCTCGTATATCTCTGTGTTCGGTTTCTTTGTGTCTCTTCTCTCCTGATGTCTGCAATTGGTCGGTGAACTCTCTCTTATACAAGGAACTCACTCACAAAAATTCCTGGGCCCGCCACTGGCCGCGAAGCACGGTTTTATCGACTATATATATATATATTTGAGAATACGCGGAAGGTTAGGTGGCGCCTTCAAGATTGTCTCAATCTATTTTTCTAATTTTCTAGAATTTTTGAATTTTAAATACTAACAAATTAAAATATATCATTTAACATATTAGAAGTAGAATAGGTGAAAGGCATATGTCTAGGCCTATTTGTAAACACCGAGGATTCTACTCAACTTTAATTAAGATGTAATAAGTAAATAATAAAAATCAAATGTCACAGGAATCTCAGAAGATTATATCTGTCAAAGAATGAAGATTAAAGTCATCTAGAGTCTTGAAGTTATTCTACACTGGAAGAAGTTCATTTATTTGATCAAGCCTCAGTGAAGTATTCAAGAAAGTGGATCTATTTAAAGTGACAGAGGTTTCAGAAGTGTGACGGGAAAAAGTACAGGTTACAGTCCTTGTTTAAATAAAAGGAGAAAAGAATCGCAGCTTAAAGTTAAAGATGAAGAACAACCATTAAAGTTAGTCTCTCATGAACCAGACAGTACATGGAGTGTCAACGTCAGTCAGTGGAAATTCGTCATCAATTTCAGTGGTTCTAAGAATTAGTTTATTTCTCTTTTAATATTATTCTATAAGATATTTAATTTAACCTATGAATTAATTCTTTCAGAATTAATTCATATATTAAATTAATCAATCTAGATCTTAAGTAATTTAATGTATAAATTAATTCTCAGAATTAATTTATTTATGAAATTATTTGGGTCATTTATTTAATTTATTTAATCAGTGAATTAATTCTAAAAGAATTAATTCATTTGTTAAATCAATTAAAAGTAGAATTTATTAAAACTGTTTATTCTAAATTCTATTTAGTACTAGTAGTACTAACTGATTTATACTAATAGTACTATCAAGCTTAGTACTACCGAGAGTACTACCAATTTATTTGGTTAGTACTACCGATAGTACTACTAGGCAAAATGAGTCAGTACTGCTAGTATTAAACAGAAGGAATTTTCAAGTGGGTTGGCGCGTGCATATTGAATTCTGTGACTTGTTAAATACAAGTGAAAGACACAGAACACAATTACTACAGAACACAATTCAATACAGAAGCAAAAAGCAAAGTATCATTTCTCTCTTCTGCATTCAAGCGAACCAACTGCAAAATTCAATTTAAATCCTTGTAATAAATTCTAGACATAAATGTTATATCCAATCCACTAGAATTCAATTACTTGTATTGCTTTGACAATCTAGCGGATCATAATCCCTAGAATTTCAATCGAACTACTTTTTAGTATTCGATCTTTTTATTACAAAAATAGATAAATTCATGTCGAATTTATTCTAGATTTGTTTTAACAAGAACCTTGTAATCTGTGCACTGAATTGTAACACCTCTCAAGTTTAATAGAGTTTCTATTTAACTTGAATATTGTTTCAGTTTTTATTCCGCACTAATTTGTTCTAAACAGTTAAATCATTTAACGGACAAATTCGATAAAACGGTATAGTTTGTATTCAACCCCCCTTCTACAAACTTATCAGGACCTAACAATAGGTGTTCGAATTTATTGAGAAGAAAAATTCAAATTTATAGGGAAGACATATAAATAGAAGTTTGATTTGAAGTAGAATATGTGTTTGAATTTATAGAGGAAATTAGTTCGAATTTATAGAGAATTTATAGGTTAGACATATAATTAAAAGTTATATAGAAAGTAGAATAGGTTTTCGAATTTATAAAATAGAAGAATTCGAAATTTATAATAAATACATATTAAAGAAAAATTCAATCAAAAGTAGAACAAGTGTTTGAAAGGCATATATAATTAAAAGTTTTATTGGAAGTAAAATAGGTGTTTATTCAACGAGAGAGCGGTTCATTAAAAATTAAGGAGTATATTAACATAAAAATTGATATGTAAAACAAGTATTCAACGTATAAAATTTGAGATTTCGATCTTAACAAGAAAAATGTGTTTAATAGGAGGACAACTTATTAGGGAGAAATTAATAATTATTGTAATTCTATAAATAGATTTTTTTAATAAAAAATATAACGCCGCCGCGAAGCGCGGTTTTGTCAACTAGTTAATTGATAAATTATAGGAACTGGTCGTAATAAAAACATATATTTCAATATCTTAAAAAGATTTTAATATATTATCCTTGTTTGTATTAGAAAGTATTATTTAAAACAATAAATCCATTTAATCATCAATATATATATATAAAGGAGGATACGCGGGAGCTTATGTGGCGCCTCTTAGATCGCCTCAGTCTATTTTTCTAATTTTCTAAAATTTTAGTTTTTTAATACTAATAAATCAAAACATATCATTTAACATATTATAATTAGAATAAGTGTTCGAATTTACTAAGAACAAAAATTCGAATTTATAGAACAAAATAATTTATAAAGAAAAGGAGTTTACATACTCCTTAACATGGTAGAAGTAGAAGTAAAAATTTATTTAAATTTTTATCGGAGGTGAGGTCGAGTTCATGGAGGAGATGGAACGCAATTTTGCTTGAGTACTATATAATGCTTCAATCCTCCATTTAGAAAGAAAGAAATGCTTCAATTCTCCACGCTAACAATTTTCATGTTCAGTCGATTAATCATTTATGTTGAGTATTGTTTTGTTTGGTAGAGTTTTATTTCAATCTTAGTACGATTAGGACGATTACAAAGATTTTTTAACTCATTAACTTTGTTCTCCACATCTCTTATTAGTCGTTTATTTATATTTATGTACATATGTATGTATAATTATTTTACTAAATTAATAATATATTTGTACATGTATGCAACAGGAAAGTGGCAACACCGCCTGTGAGAGAGCCACCCGATGCATGCAAATCAAAAGTAAGGTTTTCAGTATTGTATCAATTCTCAATTCATGTTATTATAATTAGATATTGTATAAAACTTGAAATTTTTTGTGCAAATTGTTGTGAAAATGTTGTGCAAATTGTATAAAATTTGAAAATTATATTATATATATTTTTTTTTAATTTTATCAGAAGTTTTAAATAAAGGTAAATTTAATTAATTTTTAGATTCTAAATTTTAGGTACGAAAATAAATACCGGTGTATTTATAATCAATATTAACTCCTTATATATAATAAGCGTAAGGAGATCTTATCCAAAATTTTGGTCGGTCACTGTACTACCAAAAGTATATGATCCGTTAGATTATAAAACTATAAATATTCAAATAGATGAGGACCGTTAGATGTAATATTAAAAATTGTATTTGATTAATAATAGGATAGTATTTAAATATTAAAAGGTGTATTTTGATAATTTAAACCAATTATAAATAGGTTTTCTATATTGAATAGAAATCTTTATGTAAAAAATCGTAATTATCTTTTCTCTTTAGTTTATGGATAGTTCCAGTTAGATAATAATTATTAAACCATCATTAAATTAAAGATAATTTTGTTAGCTTCGCGTGGGCTTTAAAATTGTTAAAATCTGTTGTCTAAAACTCAAGATAGAGCCCAAACAGTAAAGTGATTATCTAAATTTTAATATATTTTTTAATTTAAACCAAGTATAAATAGGTTTTCTATATTGAATAGAAATCTTTATGTAAAAAATCGTAATTATCTTTTCTCTTTAGTTTATAGATAGTTCCAGTTAGATAATAATTATTAAACCATCATTAAATTAAAGATAATTTTATTAGCTTCGCGTGGGCTGTAAAATTATTAAAATCTGTTGTCTAAAACTCAAGATAGAGCCCAAACAGTAAAGTGATTATCTAAATTTTGTAAAGTGATATTATTTTCAATTTAATTTGAAAGATCCAACGATTATGGATTGAGTGATCAAACAAAGCGACCACACTTATAAGAAAGCTTTCATTATTTAGTCTTTAATATAATAACAGAGATATTTACGGGATATACTATAAAAAAATGAATTTTATACAGAATTTTGATCGTCACGGTGTACTAATTTAAAATAAGAACTATTACAAAAAAATATATTTTAATTGATAATTTATTTTCTCAAAAGTTCAAAGTTCCCGCATCATTAACATATTAAAAAAAAGAGTATCTTATATTTTAGCAATAAATATTTAAAAAAATTATAAATTAAAAAAATTATAAATATTAAGAAAAATTAATGATGTTATCCTGGTAGTTTGGTCCTAAATACCGCCAAAACATTATCAACCGTTAGATTCAATACTTTTAAAAATAAATGATCAAGATTATATCATATAAAAAGAAATTATTATCTAAAAATGATATAAGTTAAAAGATATTATATTAGGATTGGATTTTCCAAAAAGTTAAAACATAAAAATAGTTGTAATTAAATAAGGAAACCCATTTATAACCAAAATAATAAAAATCGTTTAATCTTAAATAGATAGGTGAAAACCGTTAGATTTAACATTAAACCCTGTATTTGGTTAATAAAGGTTATTCTAATAATCTAAACTACATATAAGTTTAGTAGATTTCCTAAATCGAATAGAATTCTCAACATTAAATTTCGTCACTTTATTCTCTTTTTAGTTTTAGAATAGTTTTTAATTGAAAAGGAACTATTAAACCACAGCTAAATTAAAAATTATTTTGTGAATTTCATGTAGACCGTAAAATTGGTCAAATCTAACTTTTATAACTCAATATAAACAAATATTAAATTGAGCGTGTAAAATATAATAAATATCAAATTTTTAACTATAATTTTTTTTGGCTAAATCTTTTTTAACAATAATTTAATCATGTAAACTAATAACTTTTAAATATTAAAATATTCATAAATAAATATAATTATAAATATTAAAAAACAATCGTGTGTTGCATCGTAATAAAAATATAATTATAAACAGAATAATTATAAATAAAATTTAAGAAACCGTGCATCGCACGGGTTATAAGCTAGTATATATAAAGGAGGATACGCTGGAGGTGACGTGACGTCTCTACAACCGTCTCAATTTATTTTTCTAATTTTTCTAGAGGTTTACAATTTTAAATACTAATAAATCAAAAAATATTATTTAGCATGTTGGAACCAGTTTTCGTCCACAACGTCCGGTCGGACCTGCAAAGAAGAAGAATGCGAGGGTTGGGCCCCCCGATTCACCTCCGGTGTGAGAATCAGTAACTGATAGTCCAAAATAGGTAAATTGAACGTACAGAGAATATGTGTGTATTGTGAATTGTGTATATTTTAGAATAAACCTGATCGTTCTCTTTTACCAGTTCGCTCCGATCCCCACGTTCCGAACGTGGAACTCGGGGTCTTCCCACGACCTGGTCCTTCTGCTGTGGATCGGCCCAATCTATGAAGAATGGTGAAAGCGGACTCTTCGGTCGTCAAAGGTATTGGGCCTCTTCATACAGGCTATCGAAAATGGGCTGCTCCGATCGGCCCAGTAGCCATCAGAATTAAGCCCCTAACATGTCCCTGGACTCCGTGCGAAGAATATTCGGTCGGAGGCCCAAAGATTCGTTCCATCTTCGAATAACTTCTAGGACCGGTCTCTGTCAGAGCGATCAAAATGTCAGCCGGATATGTCAAAAGTCCATTCCATGTCAGCAACAGACAGCTGTTGTAATAATTACACAAGGGAGTTACACGGTTCTCCAGGTGGATCTCAGCCGTGAATTTCAATGGCTCTCATCCTGGCCATCCATTTCAAAACGACGTTGTATATACACATATAACCGCCCTTTTCTGTATCTTCTTACCGTTTCTAATAGAAAATCCAAAGCTTTTCTCTCTCAAACACTCTCATTTTTGCGATTTCCGGCGAGCAAAACATAGGAGCGCAAGTATCTATACCCAGGAATCGACCAATTTCTCCAACACTTATTACCAGTAAGTAATTTCTTCCTTTACTGTTCCTTTTCGTAATTTGCATAGAACTTTCCCTTTTCTTTTGATGGTTACTTATTTGCAATATAGCCTTTTATGCATGCGTGTACATATATTGCATATATATTGCGACTTTAGTATATCCCCAGCGTTCCCTAAGTCACCTTAGTGCTTTACGGTGACTATTTTAGTGTGCTGTCCCTTTATGTTGTGATTAAGAAGAAAACCCGAGAGTGGCGAGTGTTTTTAACAGTAGATGTATACCTGGGTATTTCGTTGAACATGAACACCCTTCGGTCAGTCGTCATACTCCTAGAACACCCTTCTTACTTTTTTCTGGACTCAAGATTTTCCTTTTCGTACCCTTCTGAATTTCTTTCTTTCGAGTTTGGCCCTCTGTACTCGGTCTTTCCTTCATCTTTTCTCTTAGATCGTTCTGTCCTATACTTCCCCCGAGTACAAGGCTAACCTCCTTCCTTTGCATTCTCTGCAGGTTATGGATCAACCCGTAGAATACGGACCATTCTATTCGGCTATGGCGCACTTCGGTGCTTCGCGGTTCGCTTCGGCCAATCTCAATTCCGTGATGACGGAGGCCGAAGTCCACAAGATGGCGGAGAAATACGACATCGGAAGCTCTCTTTTCCGAACATGGGCAGCAGATGAGACCGACCTGATTTACCACACCCCGGCCGTAGACGAGGTGTTTGGGGGGGTCGCTTTGGGTGTGTCTGAACGAGCATTTTTCTGCGGGCTCCGCCTACCCCTCCTTCCCGTTCTGAAGATGCTTTTAAGGGACACCTCCGTAGCCTTAGGCCAGCTAGACCCTAACACCTTCATTCACATAAACACTTTCCAAGACAGATGTTTGAAGGCGGGAGTAAGGCCTCGGTTGTCCCTTCTGTTACATCATTTCGACTTCCGAAAGAACGGGAAGAGCGTTGGGTTCTACCAGCTATCTCGTAGGACTGGCCGACCAGAATGGGGCGTCACCAATTCCAGTAATAGGGGCACCCACGACCATTGGTTCTATATCAGTGGTCATAAGTTGAGGAAGTATTCGGTATGGCGAGAAATCGATCCTGCCCTCATCACGGCTCCTGAACTGAATGACGAGGATAGGGCAGATTATGCCCGGCTTTGCCGTCCCCAGGAACCAAACCGTATCTCGTTAGCCGTTAGCAGAGACAAAACTTGGCTTCGTGCGCTATGGGGTACCGGTAACATATTAGACTGTCTTTCTATTTGCTTTCTTCGTCCTTTTTGATTATGCATCGCTGATTTATGCTATTTACTGACACACATTTTTCTTGTTGCAGTGTCTTCTCGATCGGAAATGCTTAAAAGGGCTCAAGTTAAGAATGCCCTAAAGCTCGCTGAGTTGGCCAAGAAGAAGAGTGCCGAGAATCTCTCTGATTCTCCTACCGGGCCGACCCTTAATGACCAAGCTAAGTCTCGGGTGGCCGTGGCTGAGGAAAACATCATTGATACCACTGTTGGGGATGTGGAGATCCTCAACATATCCGACATCGGTCAGACCTCTGCACAGAAGCGTCCTCGCAGCGCGGATGGGGAGGCTATTTTGACCTACCGACCGGAATGGTCTATCATGACCACGGACAGTTTTGGCACTCCAGCTCCCACTGCGGCCAAGGAGATTGGCGTTGATCTGTGTCGGGCGTTCATCCTTCCTCAGGATCGTCCGGTGTATGACAACACTGATGGCCTGGGTGCCTGCTCAGAGTTGATCGGGCACGTAGCTTCAGTAAGTGTTCTCCACCTTGTACTTAGCAGTTTTCGTTGATAAGTTGGTTTCTTTCTTATTCTTTTATTCCTTTCAGGTTGTTCTTTGGGCTGCTGCTGTGGAGCAGAAAATGAAAGACTTGGACGGACAGCTGCGCGGGCTAAAGCTGACCGAGGAGAGAGCGGAGGCTGCTGAGGCACAGCTTGACTCTTTGCAGAAAGAGGTGGTCTCTTTGCAGCAGAGGCTAACTCAGGTGGTGACTGATCGAGATGGCGTCAAGGTCGACCTTGATGCTGCCTTTGTTCGTCTCAACCGGGTCAAGTCCAATTTGAGGGCCTCCAAGAAAGCCCAGAAGAAAGCCCAGAAGCTTGTTCTGCTGTCTGAAGACAGGGGTTTTATGGCCGGCTTCGAGGAGGTGATCCGCAAGGCTCACGCTGCTGGGTTCGACCATAAGCTTCTCTTGGAGGAGGGTATGGAAGATCCCATCGGGCGTCCTGAGGAGCCTGACGTCCCTCCCGTCGTTAGCTCGGACCCTGAGTCGGAGATGTCCGATTAGCTTTAGCCTCTTCTTTATTATTCTTGTAATTTAACATTTGGCCTTCGGGTTTGTTTCAACTTTTGCCTTCGGGCTTATCTTTATTTTAATTTTTGTGATCTATCATGCCTTTACGTAAATTTTCATTCACGTTTTGTATTTGGCTTTCGATCGTAGTTGCTCTAGGTCTTATTTGATTGCCTTGGCCTTTTCTTTACAATACTTCTTCGGCTTAATGTTTTGCCTTGGTATTTTTCTTTGTAACACCTCTTCGGCTTAATGCTTTGCCTTAGTGTTTTTTATTTGTAACACCTCTTCGGCTTTGTGTTTTGCCTTAGTGTTTTTTGTTGAGGTTTGCCTTTGGGATGAACGTCCATTCGTCATACCTCTTCGGCCAGCTTGTCCCTTTGATATTTTGAGAAAGTGAACATATATCTTAAAATATTAAGGATATTAATCGGAAATTGCAAGCTCATAATTTCCTTTCGAATGCCCTGAAGTATGGGCTTGGAATTTTCGTGCTAGCATAGCTCCTACGTTTATTCTATTCAAATTTTGCCTTTACTATCCATTGTGTTTAAAATGAATATGCTGAAGTAAATATGCTTAAGTTGATATAAAGGAATTCGAGTAAACAAGGTTGGAAATAAACTTTCTGTTTTTATTTATACTGAAGTAAAATCTGCTGAATCGAAGTTGTCTTAAAGCAAAACCATAAAATAACGAAGATTTTCGATAGGCTTACTGGTAGAACCTACGGAGGCGTGAAGCATGCCAAGTGTTTTTTATGCTGGAGCCGTCCATTGTGGATAGTTTGTATGTCCCTGGTCGGACCACTTCAACCACTGTGTAGGGGCCTTCCCAATTGGGCATCAGCTTTCCTTGCTTGGTCGGCATGGATGTTGCTAGCTCTCTGAGGACGAGATCTCCAACTTGGAATGATCTTTTCTTTATACCAGCATCGTAGTACTGAGCTGCCTGAAGCTGGTATCGGACATTTCGCTGATGGGCTGCTTCTCTTTCTTCGACTACCATGTCTACATTAGCTCGCAGGCCGAACTCATTGCTTTCCACATTGAATACCTGCGTTCGGTATGATTCCATTCCAACTTCGGCTGGCATCAATGCATCTGTCCCAAAAGCCAATCTAAATGGGGTTTCCCCGGTCGAGGACCTGGGAGTTGTTCGGTAAGCCCAAAGAACATAAGGTAACTCTTCAGCCCACATACCTTTAGAATCTCTGAGCCGCTTCTTTATACCATCAAAGATAATCTTGTTTGCCGCTTCAATGGCTCCATTTCCCTGCGGGTGACCGACTGAACTAAACTTCTGTTGTATTCCAAATTTAGCCAGAAACTTCCTGAACTTACTGCCGATGAATTGAGTTCCATTATCTGATACGCAGATCATCGGGATACCGAACCTTAGGATTACCTGTTCTAGCATGAACTTTTTGGCTGCTTCTTCAGTTATAGTCGACAAGGGTCGGGCTTCTACCCATTTGGTCATGTAGTCAATGGCCACGATACAATACTTGGCCTGCTTGGTGCTGGTGGGTAGGATTCCCACAATGTCCACAACCCACATGGCAAAGGGGATGGGACTGAGGACCGATGACATCTCTTCTGGGGGTTGCTTCGGCACAGTACTGAACAGCTGGCATTGCTTGCACTTCTTCGAGTAGTTCTTGGCGTCTTCCCTTACGGTCGGCCAAAAGAATCCTTGCCTGAGAATTTTGAAGGCTAGTGATCGTCCCGCCAAATGCTCTCCACAAATTCCTTCGTGTACTGTTTCCAATGCTAACCTTTGATCTTCGGGGTCCAGACATTTGAGGAGGGGTTGTGTAGCCGATCGTCTGAACAATTGTCCCCCTACTAAGGCGTAGCTAGCTGAACGATACTTCACCTTTTGGGCTTCCTTTTTTTCTAATGGCAATATCCCTTTCTCCAGGAAGGCTCTGATGGGGGTCATCCAATTGATTCCTTGATGTATTTCCATGCATTGCTTTTTGTCGATCGAGGGAACCTTTACTTCGGTCAGATATATCGACCCCATCAGGTTCTGGGTCTCTGCCGAGGCAAGCCTAGACAACGCATCCGCCCTGCTGTTGTTTTCTCTGGCTACCTGGCTTAATTCAAACGACTCAAAATGAAGTGAATTTTCACGTACCTTGGCCGTGTATGCCTTCGTTCGGGGATCTTTTTGGCCATACTCCCCAGAGAATTGCTTCACCACTAACATGGAATCACTAAATACCCTTACATGTTTTACCTCTAGGCTCCGTGCCAAGGAGAGCCCTGCTAGTAATGCTTCATATTCAGCCTCATTGTTAGTCAAGGGGAAAGTGAACCTGATAGCCTGACAAATCTCAAAACCATCTGGGCTGATCAGGATCATACCGGCCCCATACTTCGTTTTTGTGACCGAACCGTCTACAAAAAGCTTCCATTTCCCAGGTGACTGAATGAGCTGTTCCTCAGGCGCCAAGTCCTTCGGTCCTGAGAAAGAACATTCTACCAAGAAGTCGGCCAGTGCTTGAGCTTTGATCGCAGTTCTGGGCACAAATTCTAAGTCATATTCTCCCAACTCTACTGACCAAGCCACAACTCTGCCCGAAGCTTCCGGTCTTTGAAGGATCTTTTTCAGGGGCTGATCGGTAACCACTTGCACAGTTCTTCCTTGAAAATAATGGCGTAGTTTCCTTGATGCTACCACCAATCCAAAGGCGAACTTTTCGGCATTGGGGTATCTTGTTTCCGCGTCCTTGAGTATGTGTGAGACATAGAACACTGGGTGTTGATTCTTTTCGTATTCCTTGACTAACACAGCCCCTAGTGTTCGGTCACTCACTGCTAAGTAGAGTTGCAGTGTCTCTTTGGGGTCGGGCCTCATTAGGAGTGGTGCCTTGACCAGATATTCTTTAACTTCTTCAAATGCCTTCTGACAGTCCGATCCCCATTCAAAATTTTTTGACCCCCGGAGAACTTCGAAGAACGGTAGGGCTTTCTCGGCCGATCAGGAAATGAACCTTCTCAGGGCTGCCAATCGCCCAGTTAGTTTTTGAATGTCCCTGATCGTCTTCGGCGCCTCCATATCAATCACTGCCTTGATCTTCTCGGGATTGGCTTCTATCCCTCTGGCACTTACCATGTACCCCAGAAACTTGCCACTGGCAACCCCGAACGTGCACTTGCTTGGATTAATTTTCATATTATTTCTCCTGAGTGTTTCAAAACACTCTTTCAGGTCCTCTGCATGGTCTTTAAACATGGATTTCACGATCATATCGTCCACATAGCATTCCATGTTCCGACCGATCTGCTGCTTGAAAACTTTGTTGATCATTTTCTGGAAGGTTGCCCCTGCATTCTTCAGCCCGAAGGGCATCTTGATGTATGCATATGTACCTTTGGGGGTGATGAATGCTGTCTTTGGAATATCCTCGGCATTCATTGTAATTTGGTGATACCCGGAAAAAGCATCTAAAAAGCTAAGTACCTGGTGGCCTGAGGTTGCATCTATCAACTGATCAATATTATGTAGAGGATAGTGATCCTTCGGACAGGCCTTGTTCAGGTCGGTATAGTCGACACACATTCTCCATTTGTTGTTCGACTTCTTGACTACCACCACATTTGCCAACCAGTCTGGATACTCAATTTCTTCAATGAATCTAGCTTCCAGCAATTTTTCTACTTCGGCCTGGATTACTTGTTGCCTTTCCATGGCGAAATTCCTCTTCTTCTGCTTAACCGGCTTTGCATCGGGGTTAACGCTAAGGCAATGTTTTGCCACCGAAGGGTCTAAACCTGGCATGTCCTCCGGTCCCCATGCGAACACATCGTGGTACTGTCTGATCACTTCAATCACTTTTTTCTTTAATTCAGGCTCCATGTTTTTGCCTATCTGGATCATTTTGCCCGATTGCCCGACGTACAGTTCTACCTCCTCTGTTTCTATTGCCGGTTCAGCAATAGGGTTTGACAAATCAGCTCCGAATTTTTCTAATTCGATGTTCATCATCTGACGACCGCTTCCTTCGTCTTCGTTTCTCTTTCTTTTCCCACCTTCAGTCATCTCGACATCTTTATCCTTCTCTATATCCTCTAACATGATGATTCGAGCAGCCTTCTGATCCCCTCTCATTTCTCCTACACCATTTTCTGTTGGAAATTTCAACTTCAGATGGGGGATAGAAGCTACCGCCTGGAAAGCACCGAGTATCGGCCTTCCTAGGATTCCGTTGTACGGACTGTCCACTTTCACCACGTAGAACTTGGCCTCCTTTTCCAAGGTGTAAGGAGCTTTGCCCAACAAGATGGGTAGGGTAATCATCCCTTCGATTGGTACGGGCTGATTCCCGAAGCCGTACAGGGGTGCCTCATGACACGGCTCCAACTGCTCGCCCCCTAAGTTCATCTTGCAGTACGTTCTGTGATATAAGATATTGACCGAACTACCACCATCCACTAGAACTCTCCAGATTTTGTTTTCCCCTATAACGGGATTTATGATGAGTGGATCTTCGTGCGGCCATATCACGTCTTCAAAATCATCTTCTGTGAAGGTGATAGGCAGGGGCTGCCTGGCCGGATTGGTCTGATACAAATTGTAGACCTGTCGGGCATATTTCTTTCGGGCGGTCTTACTGCACCGTTCTAACACCGTGCCCCCTGAGATAGTTCGAACTTCACCTCTGTATTTTTCTTCCCTTTCAGGCCCTTTTTCTCTTCTAGGTTCCTTGGGTTCTAGCTTGTCCCTCAGATCGCCTTTGTAATGTTCCAAATCTCCCTTCTTTACCATTTTTTCAATAAGCTTCTTCAAATGGTAGCACTCATCTGTGTTATGCCCCTTATCCTTATGGTATTCGCAATACTTATCCCCGTTCTTCTTGTAATCTGGGGTTTTCATTCTTGCTGGCCGGATGAATCCCGGCTTCCCCTTTATCTCGTGGAGAATCTTCGAGATAGGTGCGTTCAACGGGGTGAACACTGTACTATCTCTATCTCTCCTCCTTTCTGCCCCTCGGTCGGGCCTGTTATCTGTCAATCTGCTTTTGATATCTCCTCGACCCCTTCGGTCGTCTCTCCCAGAGCCTTCATTCCTGCGACTCTCCTTATATCCCCCAATAGATTCCAGCTTTCTTCGGATAGCCTCTCCTCTTACATATATATCATTTAAAGATTTAGGGGGAATATCATAGAGAGAGGACCGAAGTTTTTTACCTTTTACGGGGTCCAATCCAGCAGCTAGAAACCCTGCAGCCTTTACTTTGTCTAGGTTAGTGACCATCCCTGCTTCTTCCTTAAACCGGGCTAGGTAATCTCCCAGCTCTTCGTTCGGTCTCTGACGACAATGAATCAGTGCTTCAGTGTCTTTCTCCCTCCGGCACAGGTGGGAGTAGTGCCTCAGGAATCTTCTTTTCAACTGTTCATACGAGTGCACCGATCGGGGTCTTTGCGAACGATACCACATCGTTGCTGGTCCCTTTAGGTAGGTTTTGAACATCTTGCATAACATGATGTCACAATGTCCCATACCCGTCATTAAAGACTCATATTTTTCACAGTGATCTTCTGGGTCTCCTTTTCCATTAAACTCGTTCATTTTCGGAAATTGCCCCCCCTGACGGAGGTCGATACTGCTCAATTTCTTCAGAGACAATAGGTTCATGACTGACTTTCCGTTCTCCAAGCATGGCTTTTTCCATTCGCCTTATACGATCTCGCACATGCGAGTCATCTTCCTCCTCAGAATCAGTCATCGTTATCGTAGTTTTGGAGCGTGTTCGTCTAGGATGCGACTCGGAGTCCGAAGACCCGTCTTCATCGCCATGCGGCCTTTTATCCCTTCTGTATTCCGACGATACAAGTGTTTCTTCGACCTCTTCGAGAGACCTCCTCAGTGCCTTCTCTTCCAACTCTAATTCTTCTCTACGGAGCTTGATGGCCTGGAGTTTGAGCCTATCCGCCTCTTTCTTCTTAGCCCGCATCTGGGATTCCTTGTCAGCTTGATCAGTTACTTTTTGTTTCCCCTTCTTAGCTGCCTGCTCCTCTCTCCATCTTAGGAGCAATTCCCTTTGTTCTTCGGGGGTCGGTAGGGGTCCCTCATCCCCCTCAGATTCAAAACTCAATCGCCGATTTATCAAGGGCGTGATGGTCGAGCCTCCGGGATGCGGAGTTCCATCAAATCCAGGCGGTCGTTCAGAAGACATAATCTCAGTAAATCACAACGCACAATCAATCTATACGGTCCCACAGACGGCGCCAAATGTTGGAACCAGTTTTCGTCCACAACGTCCGGTCGGACCTGCAAAGAAGAAGAATGCGAGGGTTGGGCCCCCCGATTCACCTCCGGTGTGAGAATCAGTAACTGGTAGTCCAAAATAGGTAAATTGAACGTACAGAGAATATGTGTGTATTGTGAATTGTGTATATTTTAGAATAAACCTGATCGTTCTCTTTTACCAGTTCGCTCCGATCCCCACGTTCCGAACGTGGAACTCGGGGTCTTCCCACGACCTGGTCCTTCTGCTGTGGATCGGCCCAATCTATGAAGAATGGTGAAAGCGGACTCTTCGGTCGTCAAAGGTATTGGGCCTCTTCATACAGGCTATCGAAAATGGGCTGCTCCGATCGGCCCAGTAGCCATCAGAATTAAGCCCCTAACATAGCATATTAGAAGTAGAATATGTGTTCGAAGTTATAGAGGAGAAGAGTTTGAATTTATAGAAAAGACGTATAAATAAAGTTCTATATGAAGTAGAGTAGATGTTCGAATTTATAAAGGAGAATAGTTTGAATTTATAGGTAAGCCGTAGAATTAGAAGTTCTATTGAAAATAGAATATACGTTCGAATTTATAGAGGATAATAGTTCGAATTTATAAGAAATACATACAATTAAAAGTTTTATTACTGTACAATAGAGGAGAGGAGTAAAATTTGAAGTTTTATTGAAAGTTTTCACGGGAGGACGACTATTAGGGAGTAACGAGTAATTTTTGTAATTTAATTTATAGATGTATTTTTTCTAACGAGAGACCGACTCATTAGAAAAAAAGAGTATGTTAACATGAAGATTAATATATAACATAAGTATTCAATATATTAAATTTGAGATATTGATATTAAAAAGGAATAACGTTTCACGGGAGGACGGCTTATTAGAGAGAATCGAGTAATTTTTGTAATTTAATTGATGGAGTTTTAAAAAAAAATTACGATGCCGCCGCGAAGCGCGGTTTTTTTAACTAGTTACAATTTAAATATCCAAAGCAAATTCTGTATATTTTAAAATTTAGTCAATGGATTTTCAAAATTTTAAATATCTAAAGCAAATGCCGTGTAGTTTAAAATTAGTCGGTGAGTTTTTCAAAAGAGAAAAATGCCCCTAAATACGTACTTAAAAAATTTACACGAGTATGTACTATATTTTTAGCGACATAATTATAATTACATAATCAAATCCTATAATTTCAAAAATACCTCACATGCATTTATACAAGAAAGCACATTATATTGACATTACGTGATTACGTATTTAGGAGCCTTAACCTTTTTCAAAAAAATCGGAAAATTTTAGAACACTCACTTTTTAAGAAGTAATAAAAAAAATTGAGTGGAGCAAAAAATAGCAACAGAAGTAGAGAACCCGGTTGGTGTTGGGTCTGTGACTTACAAAACCACACACAAAACCTAGGGTTTTACATTTCCATTCTCCCCATGGCAGCAACAACCATCTCTCTTCAACTCCGACGAACCACCCTCCTCAAAAACCCCAACTCCCTAAAATTCTTCTCCTCCTCATCTCCATTCCCTCCCCACAATGACAACGACGAAACGACACCGTCTGATCAACCCCAATCTCAACCCTCTTTCTCCTCTTACTTAAAAGACCTCAAATCCAATCTCAAACAAACTTCTCAACAACCTCAACAACCTTTCCAACAAACTCAACAACCTCGATCTCCGTTCCAACAAACTCAACAAACTTTCCAACGGCCTCAACAAACTCAATTCCAACAAACTCAACCCACTAAGGCTGCCTCTTTCGATGAGATACGGAAGAATCTTTCTGAGTTTCGTAACCGAACCGCTCCTCCTCCTCCACAATCACAGTTTCGTTCTCCGTCTACCGGAACTTCCAGCATTTCGTTTCAGGAGCTTTATAAGAAGAATGTGGAGTCGAGAGGAGATGTTTCGAGTGAAAATGCTGGCGGTTCCACGGGGATGGGTGGGAAAATGTCGTATGATACGATTCGAGAGAGTTTGAAACAGCTTAGAATGAGTAAGCCTGTGGAAGTTAATAAGGGGAGTAATAATAATAATGTGTTGGGTGGTTCGAAGTTGACTGATAGTTTGTTTGGGAATACGAAATCAGGTACAAATGTTTATGGAGGAAGGGGAGTCGGGGGGAATGAAGACGAAGTTTTTGAGGATGTATACGTACGGTGATTTAGGGGAGAAGTTGAAGATGTTGAGGCCGGAGGAGGCTAAGGAGAGTAAAGGGAAATGGTTTTCGTTGAAAGTTGAAAGAATTGAGCGAGAGATTGATTAAGTTAAGGGATATTGAAGAGAAGGAGTCTGAGGCGGATACTAAAGTTTACAAGGGTATAAGGGAAAGTCTCCAAAAGTTGGCTGACAAGAAAAAATCGTCAGGTAACTCCATTATATTTACTTTTGTTTTTTCGATTGCTTTTTATAATGATGCATATTAGATTGAAGCATGTTATATTTCCCGCGATGCCTTATATAGTTATGTTCATGTTAGGTGGTTTGCTAAAATTTGCTTTTGAGCTTATTTGAGAATGTGATGTGCATGAGTTGACTCGTTTCTACTATGATAGATTTGCAAAGTGTTTTTTAAGATTAAGTCTGTTTTAGTATGCTGATCGTATTCTCCTTTGAGTATAAGAGGAGGGATATGTGGATTAGGTGCTCCGTTGATACATAGCATCTTTTTCTAGCTTTCTACATTTCTGTTATTACGAGAAATCAACAAGAAATGTTATTGTGATGTTTGTATTCCAATAACTTGTGTACAAGAAAGAAAAAGAAAAGCAAAAAAGGTCTTGTACATGTTATAGGTTATGAATTTATTTTTCCTGTTGCGAGGATACATTGAAAGTCTAGTTGTTTGTGCTGAACTGTATATGATTAAATGAAAGGCAGATATGCAAGACTTCTATGGAGATGAAATGATTGTTCTTTTTATATGCTGTATGTTATTCTTTTTCACTTTTGTTGTTAGTATTTTATCTAGAATGTTAGTATATTTGCTTCTATAGTATTGGAAGTTACTTACATCTTAAGCTCTGATTTATGTTCTTATGAGTTATCCTGTATTTTGGCCTACATTGGTGTTTGATATGCTTATATTTTCTGAGATTTATAACCTCCACATTTGTACACCATCTTACTAAGTATTTCATAATATAACACAGTGCTGTGTAAGTGTATGAATTGTTCATATTTATGCAATTTATCTAAGAATGAGATAATTTGCCTTAGCATAGCTACATGGGTAGTAGTTTGAATAGATTAAAAAAATAAACTGCCTGAATCATCATAAAATTTTCTGGAGTGGAGTAAACTTTTGGAGATCTATTTACAATGTCACACATTTGCAGTACCTTCACTTTGTTGTTAGTGTTGTATGCTCTTTGAAAGCGAATACTGTCAGGAACTAGGGAGTTCTTGACTGTTTTGGAGTATATTTTTGGTATTTTCTGTTTATAACAAGTAAGATAAACTAGATATAGGATAGTTGCAGAGAATTAGAACAGAAATAGATGAGAAAACAGAAGAATTGGGATGAGAACAGATCAGAACAGAGTTTAGATGAGAGAGAGAAATCCTAGGAGAGAGAGAGAATTCTGTTATAGAGAGAGAAACAGAAATGGTGGCAAATGCCAGTTTTCATATATTCCAAGTTAACAGAATTGAACACATACATCAGGTATTTATAGTCTACTCCACTAATCACCACAAAGACTAAAATACCCTTAACTATTCTGCTACACAACACACACCCCAGTACTATCACTACTATTAATATGACTTAGACCTAACATGACACTCTCATCCTGACAGTCCTTCCCCCTTAGAATCAGGCATGTCCTCATGCATTCTACTGAGAGCATCTGCAACTTTATTGTCAGCTCCCTTCCTGTAAACTATAGTATAATGGAATCCCAACAACTTGCTTATCCATTTCTGCTGTAGCAAATTGGTTACCTTCTGCTCAGTGAGATACTTCAAAGCCCAGTGATCAATCTTGATAAAAAAATGTTTGTCCATAAGATAGGAAGCCCATTTTTTAACAGCTGAAACTACTGCCATCAATTCCTTCTCATAGGTGGACATAGCTTGCCCTCTAGGTCCCAAAGCCTTGCTAAAATAAGCCAATGGATGGCCCTCTTGTGTTAACACAGCCCCCATGCCAGTATTTGAAGCATCAGTCTCCACTGTAAATTCTTTGGTGTAATCTGGCAACCTAAGGACAGGAGTGCTAGACATAGCCTCCTTTAAGTCATTGAAAGCCTGAGTTGCTTCAGTAGTCCAAACAAAATTATCCTTCTGCAAAAGATTAGTTAAAGGTTTTGCAATAACACCATAGTTTCTAACAAACTTTCTGTAATAGCCACTCAATCCCAAAAATCCCCTCAAAGCCTTGATGGTAGTAGGTAAGGGCCAAGCTAACATATCTGTAACTTTATTGTTATCAACTGCCACTCCCTCTTGGCTGATGACATGCCCTAGATATGCTACCTGCTTTTGCATGAAATCACACTTAGATTGCTTGGCATATAGTTGGTGCATCCTCATAACCTCAAATATCTTCCTTAGATGGCTTAAATGCTCCTCAGTTGTCTTGGAATACACCAAGATGTCATCAAAGAACACCAAGGTAAACTTCCTCAAGTAAGGTTCAAAAACCTGATTCATTAAATTCTGAAATGTGGCAGGAGCATTAGTGAGTCCAAATGGCATCACAGTAAATTCATAATGGCCCAAATGTGTTCTGAAAGCAGTTTTCTCTATATCTCTATCCTTCATCCTCACTTGGTGATATCCTGCCCTCAAATCCAATTTAGTGAAGAATTTAGCTCCATGAAGTTCATCCAATAATTCTTCAATAAGAGGAATTGGGAATTTATTCTTAATGGTTAAAGAATTCAATTTCCTATAGTCAATGCAAAACCTCCAAGTTCCATCTTTCTTTTTGACCAATAGAATAGGAGAAGCAAATGGAGAGCTACTAGGCCTGATGATGCCAGATTCCAACATTTCAGCAACCAATTTCTCTATTTCATTTTTCTGGTCAAATGAGTTCCTATAAGGTCTGATAGAGAATGGTTGAGCCCCTTCTTTAAGATCAATACCATGTTCAACTGGTCTGTGAGGAGGTAGACCTGAAGGTGCCTTGAATATGTCTTCAAATTCTTGCAGTAAAATCTGAAGCTGCCCTTCATTTCCTGAATTCTTGCCATCCTTCTGTGCTTGTAGTGAATTAATATTGCCAGGAGGTTGACAGACTTCATTAACCATATATAAAAACCCATTGCCTTGCCTCTGACAACTTCTAACAAAGGCTTTAGCAGTCATCTGTTGCAACCTTGGTTTGACAGGTTGTGAGTTACCTTGTAGTACCACCAATTTGCCCTTGCTTTGAAACTGTAGTGTGAGCTTTTTATAGTCAAAAGTCACTAGACCTAAGGAACCTAACCAATCCACTCCCAAGACTAAGTCATAACCCCCCATAGGTAAAGTCCTAACTGTATTTTGAAACTCATGATCTTCAATCTTCCAGGAAAACTTAGTACACTCATATTGGCTTACCAATTTATTACCATTAGCCACTTGCGCTTGCATAGGTTGAGTCTTGACCAGCTCACAATTTAATTGACTTGCAATGTTTTCATCCAAGAAGCTGTGGGTGCTTCCTCCATCTATCAATATTGAAAACTGATGTCTTCCCTTCTTCCCTGTGAGAGTGATTGTTTTATTAGTATGAAATCCTTCTATAGCATGCACTGAAACCTCCATGAGGTCCTGCCCTTGTACATCATCCTTGACTAAAGTATCATTGTCCTCCACACCCTGTAATCCTTCTGCCGGTGGCTCAATTTCATCACTCTTCATCATAAACTGACATGGCTGCAAACACTGGTGATGCATGCCTGCTTTTTCTTGACAATACAGACATAGTCCATCCCTGATTCTATTTTCCAGTTGTTTTGGAGACAGTCTGATAATCTCAGCTGTTTTTTGAGTTGGATGTTTTATTTCCTGAATTGCAGTTACCTTCCCTATTTTCATTCTTGCTGCTTCTTCCCCATTATACCTGGGAAATTCAGATTGCACCTTACTCTTTCCTTGAGGGCTCACAGATTGCTTAGCTTGTCTATAAGCTTGCTCCATTGTTGAAGGTCTCAGCAACTTTAAATTTTCCCTAACCTTTCCTTGTAAGCCTCCCACAAAGCATTCAACAAAGAAAGATTCTGTCAATTCAGGCATTCTCTCCTTAAGCTGCTCTTGATACTTCTCAAATTGATCAAAGTATAACTCCACTGTAGTGGTTTGTTGTAACTGCTTGAAATTGCTATATAACAACTCTTTTTCCCATGCTCCAAATCTTGCCACAAACAACTTACAAAATTCTGGCCACAATAACAACACACTAGGTCTTGCAACTATCTGAGTTTGAAACCATTTCCTGGCACTCCCTTGCAAATTAAGACCTGCCACTGCCACTTTTTTACTATCTTCCACTTTGAACACTGAGAAGTATTGCTCACAATCTTGTATCCACTCTGACACTCCAGTTTCTTCCACAAATTTAGGGAAGTTGAGCCTAAGATGTTGCAATGATTCTGTTTCTACTATTTTTTTACACTCCAATCTAGTCTGGACAACCTGAACTTTCTTCTTCTTTGCTCTTCTCATTTGCAATAGTTTCAACTGTTGAGCAGCCACCCTTAATGTCTCTTCCAAGTCTTGAAATCTCTTGTCAACTGTTTCTTGATAGCATATAATTTGTTGATGTAATGTTGACACAGGAACTTCACAATCTAGATCTATGTCCTTATTCATTCTTATTTTCTCCAAACTCATACTTTCACCATAAGAAATGAATTCAATTCTAAGTGACAATTTAGCAAACACCTTAAGTGCACACAACCTATCAACTCCAATCTTCACCACACTTCACAATAGTTCACAAAGAATCTCTCTCAAAACAAATCAATCACAACTTCACAGTATGTCAGACTCAAACAATCCACAAATCACACCAATTCACTGATTCTCAATTCCACTATTAACTCCAGTTCAACAAATCAATCAATCTACTACTATTAAACTCCTTCGTTTGTAATTTTCTGATAGGGAAACAGTAGAACTAAAGAATTCTAATACAAACGAACTGAAATCAACAAATCCTGACTCCAAACTTCACAATCAAGCTTCAATTCTACAGATCTATGAAGAACTGATAAGAACAGAGTACCTGTACTGATTTGAGTAAAGGTTGATACTTAGGACTGCGATTACTGCGATTAATGAACCGTTCCACTCGTTTTCAACAGCACAACACAATTGAAGCAGTAGTTGGATCAATTTAAGAGCTCTGATACCAATTTGTCAGGAACTAGGGAGTTCTTGACTGTTTTGGAGTATATTTTTGGTATTTTCTGTTTATAACAAGTAAGATAAACTAGATATAGGATAGTTGCAGAGAATTAGAACAGAAATAGATGAGAAAACAGAAGAATTGGGATGAGAACAGATCAGAACAGAGTTTAGATGAGAGAGAGAAACCCTAGGAGAGAGAGAGAATTCTGTTATAGAGAGAGAAACAGAAATGGTGGCAAATGCCAGTTTTCATATATTCCAAGTTAACAGAATTGAACACATACATCAGGTATTTATAGTCTACTCCACTAATCACCACAAAGACTAAAATACCCTTAACTATTCTGCTACACAACACACACCCCAGTACTATCACTATTATTAATATGACTTAGACCTAACATGACACTCTCATCCTGACAAATACTACTGTAGTTATGACTACTATGGTCTGTTGCGATCAGGATTCAGGACAGCTCTGTTTGGCTAGAGATAGGGTATGAGAGTACAATATTTGAATGGTTGAACACGGATTGTAGGGGAATTTAATGTTTAGATAAGATGAAGTCCAAGTTGTGTGATCCCAACTTGGTTAAAGTTAACAATAGGGTCCTTTTATTTATTCATAAATCCAACTATTTTACAATTTACCCCTTATCTGTTAGTCCCCTTGGTGGTATTTTGACAGTAGCCACCATTTAGAAACATGCTTAAGAAGGTAAGTACTATACAGAACCCCAGCTACCAGTTGACTGCACCTTGTAAACTTCAGCCACTATAATGTATTTAACTTTATATATATATATATATATATATATATATATATATATATATATATATATATATATATGGTCTGTCTAATACAGTATTATATTGTAGTGAACTAGTGATATATGATGCAATGCATGTATAGTAATGCTAGAATTCAAAAGATTACCGTTTAATTCCCTGCTAGTTTAATAATAAATTTAATAATATTTAGTAAATTTGACCATTAATTTATTTATATACAAAAATGTGTATATTTATTATATTAAATTAAACAAATTTTGTTTTAAAATTTTTTATCGTATTCACTCTATATACATACCTGCATTATTCATTACTATTTACTAATATATCATATTTCGGTAGATTGTGGGCATCAAATTAGCAACTTCTCTACATCTGTTCTTTTGTTATCTTCTTCTACCTTCAGTTTTCTTGAACTGCCAATCAAACAAACTCATCTTCCACCTGTATCTCCAACAATCTGTACATACATACATACATATTTATCTTTGTTCATCGTCCCATCGCTTTCTTTTTCATTCTTTTAATGGGCGTATCTTCTTCTTCTTATTCACCATGTTTCTCCTCTAGTATGGCTTTCATTTTTTTTCGATTTTGACCGGATTTGTACCGATTTTGACCAGATTTATACCGATTTTGACCGATTTGTATGAAAAACGATTTTATCTCCATTTTCATGGTATCCGATCGGTAGCTTGCTGTATAGCGATAAGTCGGCCGGTTTATCGGAGAAATCGGCCATTTTCATTGTTGAACAAACAATGGCTATGACATGCTGTGTCTTCAAAGCCCACATTTTGTTTGGTCAAAATTAACAATGATAAGAAGAGGTCTACTCAAATTAGGTGCCAAGATGTTGATGTTGAAGAAGCTACTACTGCTCTTATTCCCCGGGAGCAACAATGGATGTTTGATGCTACTGATTTTAAAGGACTTCTCTCTCTCTCTCTCTCTCTCTCTCTCTCTCTCTCTCTCTCTCTCTCTCTCTCTCTCTCTCTCTCTCTCTCTCTCTCTCTCTCTCTCTCTCTCTCTCTCTCTCTCTCTCTCGCTCCCTCCCTCCCTCCCTCTCCCGCTCCCCCCCCCCCCCCCTTAAGTGTTCTAAAATCAGTTTTTGGTTCAATTGGCTCTATAAGCAGTCAAGTTGGTTATTGGTGTTTATCAATGCTGGGGTAATGTATGTACTAAGCTTGAGTAAGTTGGCTCTAGTGTTAGGTAGACTTCTTCTACGAAAGCTTAAGGTCTAGGAGTACAGGTAATGTATGTACATCTTTGCCCCCCGGAGAGCGGGATACACCGGATATGTCTTAATCATATTATCTTAAATTCTTAATAGTACTCTTATGGGTAAATTTGTTGTTTTGATAAGGTGCATTAACCAAAAGTGGAGTTCGAACCATATGCTTTGAGTTTAAGAAACTGAATACGTATGTGTGTTGGTTTAACTAAGTGTTCCATAATCATTATTTGGTTCAGTTGGCTCTATAAGCAATCAGTTGGTTATTAGTGCTTGATGATGCTGAGCTAAACTTAGATAAAAAGTATTTGGACTTTGTGGTAGTTTTCGTGTTTGTGAGAAATTCTCATTTTAGTTTTATTAATTTCAAAATAATATTTTTTTTTTCTCTCCAAATCCTCTTCTTTCGTTTTAGGATATATGGAATACGACATGGTACCCTAAAGCCTCAGACCATATTAACACAGAGAAGACATGGTATATTGTGGATGCCACTGATAAGATTCTTGGTAGGCTGGCATCAACTATAGCTATTCATATCCGAGGAAAGAATTTGGCAACCTATACTCCTAGTGTGGACACGGGGGTATTTGTCATTGTGGTATGTAACCATTTTACCAGGCTTGAAATTTGTTTACTCTTACTCTTTTATTTGCTACCGTATTAAAACTAACTGGAACTTAGAGTTTTTCTAGAAAGTTAAACCTTTTGCACTGCAACTGGTTGTCATAATAATATACGAGCCTATCCAACAATGTTAAGCTACCTTTCAGGTCTGTCTTGCAACATGTTATCGTTAACAGTGGTGTTTTTGATTTATTTGTGAAGAATAAATTTATGTTTTTCTTTGATAATTAAACACATTCACACATCCACCTTGTCTTTGCCAACTCTCAACTTCCCGTAAAGGGGACGAGGGAGATACCATTAGACCAGAGATCATTGGTAAGACAAGTATATGTTTTTTTTTGGACTTGATGGCCATTTTGTTTTATTCTATTTACCTATTTCCACATCGACTCTTTTCCAAGTCCCAATCGACGTACCATTAATTTGTTCTCCTTTAATAAATTTCGAAAATGATTTTAAAAGTGACATTCAGTTATCTTTTAAACATATTATGGGGCGTAATATTATGTGAGTATTATTTTTTAAACATGTTGATACACGTGCAAAAGTCAAAATGACAAATTATGGGACGGAGGGAGTATAATCTCCTTTACCCAATATTTATCATCTGGTGTCCTGCTTTAACATACCAATTGTATGGTAATATTTCCAATTTTGTCTAAATCTTCTCGTGAGAGTCAAATGAATAGCCATTATTTTGGTATGGTCATTCTATGTAGTATGTTATTTTTGATTATCACTTCTGAGAGGTGACCGGCGAGTGTCCATTTATGATATTATAGGTAAACGCAGAAAAAGTTGCTGTTTCTGGTAAAAAGAGGAACCAGACATTCAGGAAGGCCAGGTGGTATGAAAGTGGAAACATTTGATCAACTCCAACAGGGAATTCCTGAAAGAATTGTTGAACATGCAGTTCGCGGTATGCTTCCTAAAGGAAGGGTGAGTTTTTTTTTCTTTTTAATTTCTTTCACCTGTAAATAGTTTTTGAGCTAGAATCTAGCTGTTAGCCAAGATTAAATTCATTTAGTCCAGAATACCAACAAACCAATGTGTGGATAGTTGAATGAAGCATTATTAACACTGGTTATTCTGCCATCTTTATAGTTGGGTGATGCACAATGTTGTATTTTTTTCTTCGTTTAAAATGTAACTAGTTAATTGGAGTCTCAATATTACTTTAAGTTGGCTATTTTAAAATTTTCAGTTTCCACACATGAACCATTAAGTTTACCTTTGGTAAAGATTTTTTTATGTTAGGCAAAGATTGTAAAGATGTGTAGCTCATCCAGATTTTGTCATTAAATCACAGGCTTTTTCCTTCTGTATACTTCTTTTATTTCAATAATGTACGACTTTATTCTTCTTGCATGTATATGTGCTAGTTATTGCCCTGCTAAACTCCTTTATATTTGTTTACTTCTGCAGCTTGGAAGGGCACTTTTTAACCATCTCAAGGTATACAAGGGACCAGAACATCCACATGAGGCGCAAAAACCAGTGGATTTGCCTATTAGAGACAAGAGAATACAGTTACAGAAGTAAATATTGACCAAGACTGTATCAGCAGCTCCATCAGGTTTTTTCACTTCTTTTGAACAGGCCGCAATGCCTCTGATCTCATGCAATATTAACCTAATGTGGCTGCAGCAGTATTTGGATCAGAAGCCTGTTATTTTCTATGTTTTTTTTGGCTGATGAACATGGTTACGGGCTAATTCATTTCTATATGACATGTCTGAAGTTCTCATGTGAAACTGTAGGTCTGTCACTAGAAATTTGTACTCAAATTCGCAGTATAATTTTCAGTTTATCAGTTTACTAGCCTGGCGAAACCCGAGTGAACCATCTATGCAGCTATGTCAAAATTTATATAGTTTTCATTTGCAGAGTTTTTATTTTTAGTACCTCACAATATAGAGACAAATTATTTGCTATGCAATGGAATTGATTATTTCCTTGGTTGTATTTTCCAAGAAGAATCTGCGAACGGCTTTTCTAAAATTGCTCAAATTAGAACCATCTATCATTAAGCATCCTTTTGAATAGTTGGAAGTTGTTACTCCTCCCTGAAATAGCATACGGTCAATTAATTGATCAAGTATGATAAAAAATTACATTTCCACATAAGTCACAATCTCAGAAAATGATAAGATTACATATCCACCAATATTGTGTATAAGATCTCATTCCAAGAATCGGGGACAGCAGCCACACACCAGTGGCTGCAGTCTATGCCACCATCAGCATACCGGGACGGATGTCCGTCCTTTTTTAACTGGGTGAGCAAAGTAATGTCTAACAAAATAACAGGTGTTCCCATTTAGCCAAAGTGCTCTTTACAATCGGTTCTCCTGGATATCTTTGCCCCGGATAATTTGATCCTGGTATAGGCTGGGTCTGCCCGTTGCAGCTATAGACCTATTGAAGTTGCCTACCCCTAGGGGATTTCGCTTGGAAAAGAAAATGATTCGCCATAGGTTCATTCCATCCCTTGCCTCTGAAAGAAAAATCGACTTAATTTAAATAACTACCCAAATTCTCATCCACCCCTTAGGCAAGAATTAAGTAGTGACCTAAAAAATAAGAATCTTTGAAAGTAAACAGACATAACATAGTCTAATCTTTTTTCTAACCCCTTCAGAGCTGTATTGCAATCAAAGTATATTAAGTTTTGCCAACAACTTACTCGTAATGTACTGCAGAAATCCCCTGGAAGAAACTTGAGTTTTGGTAGAATCAATATTGGAATCAACCCACTTGCCCCAAGTTGACAAAGCTATATTGTAAGCGTCCATATGATCCATTTCCTTGATTACCTTGTCACCAATCTGAAAGTAGTCCCATCTGCCACAGCCATAAAAATGTGAAGCTTATGCCTTCTTTATATACTTGCTAATAATCTCTTGGCTTCTACCCTAGTAGATATTCTCTTATTCGGCAAAATAAAAATTTGAGGGTGACGAATAAGTGTGCAAGTATTAAAATTTCTAGAGTTGACAGTTGCCGAAAAAGAGGAAAAGATAATCAAACGTACGTCCGAAGGCGACCCGTATGAAGCCACCAATGGTAGCTGTTGAAGATCAAAATGTCACAATTTTCCATTGTTTGCTTCTGTTGATACTGATAGAATCTACCACTGCTCTCATTCCCCGTTAACAACAATGGATGTTTGATGCTACTGACTTTAAAGGACCAGTATAACTCTCTCTCCCTCCCTCTCTCTCTCTCTCTCTCTCTCTCTCTCTCTCTCTCTCTCTCTCTCTCTCTCTCTCTCTCTCTCTCTCTCTATCTGTCTGTCTCTCTCCCCCTTCACATATACTGTTGAATGCTGATTGTTACCCAGATTCCCAAATTTATGTTCTTGATGTTGTAGTTGAATTTTAGTTTAAAAATTGAATCTTTTGAATTGTGAGTTCTAGCTACCTTCACTTTGGAGTGTTATTTAAGAGTTTTCAGTTCCTCTACTAAGCTAAGGTGTAGTAGGAGAGATAATGTATGTGTATATTGTGTGCCTCGAGAGAGTGGGATACACTAGATATGTCTTAAGATACTATAATGGGTGAATTAATTGTTTTAATAAGGTACATTGATGGAACGTAGTGTTCAAAGAGTATGCCAGAGTTTAAGAAATCGATTACGTATATATGTGGGTTTAACCAAGTGTTCTAAATTCAGTTTTTGGTTCAATTGGCTCTATAAGCAGTCAAGTTGGTTATTGGTGTTTATCAATGCTGGGGTAATGTATGTACTAAGCTTGAGTAAGTTGGCTCTAGTGTTAGGTAGACTTCTTCTACGAAAGCTTAAGGTCTAGGAGTAGAGGTAATGTATGTACATCTTTGCCCCCCGGAGAGCGGGTTGACGGAATAAGAGCGAGCTGTTATAGAATGCGCCTTACCTTCGGACTTTACAATTGATTAAGGGCTTTGATGGGCAAATGCCAATAGTACAGATATCCACGAACACAAAATAGGAGATGGAGCTCATTTTCACGTGAAGAAGAATAGGCTCAGGCTAAGGGCGAGAGAAAGATTGAATTAACCATAAAAAAAGCCCAGGAATACAAATAGAATTACACCGGATATGTCTTAATCATATTATCTTAAATTCTTAATAGTACTCTTATGGGTAAATTTGTTGTTTTGATAAGGTGCATTAACCAAAAGTGGAGTTCGAACCATATGCTTTGAGTTTAAGAAACTGAATACGTATGTGTGTTGGTTTAACTAAGTGTTCCATAATCATTATTTGGTTCAGTTGGCTCTATAAGCAATCAGTTGGTTATTAGTTCTTGATGATGCTGAGCTAAACTTAGATAAAAAGTATTTGGACTTTGTGGTAGTTATCGTGTTTGTGAGAAATTCTCATTTTAGTTTTATTAATTTCAAAATAATCTTTTTTTTTTCTCTCCAAATCCTCTTCTTTCGTTTTAGGATATATGGAATACGACATGGTACCCTAAAGCCTCAGACCATATTAACACAGAGAAGACATGGTATATTGTGGATGCCACTGATAAGATTCTTGGGAGGCTGGCATCAACTATAGCTATTCATATCCGAGGAAAGAATTTGGCAACCTATACTCCTAGTGTGGACATTGGGGCATTTGTCATTGTGGTATGTAACCATTTTACCAGGCTTGAAATATGTTTACTCTTACTCTTTTATTTGCTACCGCATTAAAACTAACTGGAACTTAGAGTTTTTCTAGAAAGTTAAACCTTTTGCACTGCAACTGGTTGTCATTAATAATATACGAGCCTATCCAACAATGTTAAGCTACCTTTCAGGTCTGTCTTGCAACATGTTATCGTTAACAGTGGTGTTTTTGATTTATTTGTGAAGACTAAATTTATGTTTTTCTTTGATAATTAAACACATTCACACATCCACCTTGTCTTTGCCAACTCTCAACTTCCCGTAAAGGGGACGAGGGAGATACCATTAGACCAGAGGTCATTGGTAAGACAAGTATATGTTTTTGTTTGGACTTGATGGCCATTTTGTTTTATTCTATTCTGATTGTTTTCTCTAAGCTATGAACTTCTACTTCAATCTCATCTCTAAATCCACCGACTAAATTGCAAGAATGCGAACAAAATTATAAACAAATGAACTTACAGGAAATATTTTTCTTCTTCCCAAAAGGAGTGCAGCCCTTGAGGGGTTGAATAAACGCAAATATGAGAATTGTCAGATTGCGATAGAGTTTTTTCGTGTTTCGATGAATCTATATCTCTTAAATACCAAATCAAAGAAGCTAGTACAAGAAAAAATGATGTGTGGGCAGTCAAAACCAATCAGAAATGGCCAATCCTTGTCAATCACTAAGGTCCCTATCAAAAAGTTTTCCCACACACACTTATAGGATTGAAACACAACATATATATACAATAAGTTCTGAGGACAACATATATGACAAACACAAACCCTAACAGCACACGATAAGCTCAAACACACTATACATTCTTATAGGATTGAAACACAACATATATATACAATAAGTTCTGAGGACAACATATATGACAAACACAAACCCTAACAGCACACGATAAGCTCAAACACACTATACATTTAGAAGTACAGTTGTTCAAGGAATCTTAAATTCATGTATATAAGCATCTACAATTGCATTAAAAAAATTAACAGATAAGCTGTAATAATTTGGTTTGTAGAACAAGTATCCAGTCAATAAAGATCTCCAGACCATAGATCTCTGCAGCAGTAAAAAAAAGATAATTGCATGTAATTTTTTTTGAAAAAGAGGAATGTAACATGTTTTTGTTGAAAAAAGGTAATTAACCGTAATATGGACTTGGGGTAATCCAATTCAAAATCTGACCCGCCTATGTCGACTGCTTATAAAACCCACACCTTATTGGGGAAGGGTCATAAACAAATCAGACCTAAAAAAAGTAGAAAACATGATGATAAGCGAAATTGACGACGATAGTCCCACTCCGATGTCTATCTCCGACTCCTCCTCTCTCCATGACCTACCTTCAAACTTCCGTTTCTCTGATCCTGTCGCCTACACAAGCTGCCGTCATACTTCACTTAGCTTACGATGTCGCCGATTCTCTGATTCTGCCGTCTACATACGCCGCTGCCTAGCTTTGCTCGAAACCGCCGTCTCCTCGCGCTACCTCTCCTAACATCTCTCTCCCTCAGAGCACCTCCTCTATTCCTCAGGCTCACTATTCTGTTGCTTTTAATCACTTCGGTAACACCTCTCTCCCTCATCATCCTTTTACCAATATCTCTCCTAACGCCTCTCTCCCTCAAACCACATATTATTCTACTTATTATCCCATAACCAGTATCCCAATTAACCCTCAGTTTCATCCCTTTACTCTGGGCACCCCCTCTATCCCTTTTTATCCTCCTTCTGGAGGCACCCCCTCTATCCCCTTTTATACCCCTCCTGGACTCACTACTCTTCCACCCTTTACTGCTTTGGCCCTTAAAAATTAGTTCACAAAACTGAATTAGAATGCTAATACTAAGAGACTATTATAACCTATGAGCGATTAAGAAAGTAAATCTAAACAAACAAAAGAAGAAACATGCTACATACTAAGAGAGACTATGAAAATCAGAATTGGAAATGTCTTAAAACTGACCTATCTATATGAGGCCGACTACCTGAAGAATATATTTGAAGGAACAAAACATCAGAAAGACATTTAGACATAAAATCATCCAGTCAACAAAGATATCCAGATCATAGATCTCTGCAGCAGTACTGAAATGAAAAGGACTGCACCAGCTTCTAACATAATAGCGCGGGCTCACCTTAAACAAACAAGTATTCAAAATTCAAACCATATAGCAACCAGTCATATAACATGAAAAGCATCAACAAAGCACAATGCCGACAGGATTGCATTCTGCAACTACAAGACATATAATAGAAATCTTAAAAATTAGTCCCCTGCCGCCTACGGTTCTTAATAGTAAAATTGCAACAATCTGCTCAAGGCCTGTAGACCTAAGATTTCAATCCCACAAAATTTGCTCAAACACTCGGACCATGGCATTATAATATGAATTAATCATATTAATGAGATGGTCAACTCTCAAGTAGTGTATGTTAAAAATCATGACATCTTAAAGACCTCAATCAACAAATGAAACTCAAAATCATAATTCAAAATAAACCCTAATTTCCTTCCCGAAAACAGTAATTAGTTATCAGCGAACTTAAAACAAAACAAAACATACAAGTAAAAAAAGCTACCAAGATATATAGAATGTTACCAGCTCATACATAAAAGCATCTCAAAACCATCAAAAAGTACCAATAAACACTAAATCATAATCAAGAATTCATGGGATACTCAAGTTCTTAAGTCCAAACTAAAATGTGATAATGATAGGTAAAGAAGCTAAAATAAGATCCAATTACACTTGGTACACATGGTAGAGTTCAAAAAATTTCCCCAAAAACTCTCTCAACTTCAAACATCATCTTCATATATAAGCTAACTCTCTCAACTTCAAACATCATCTTCATATATAAGAAGCACCCTCCTTAATCTGCAATGAGAAATCCAACTTTTTAAAGAAAGCAAGTAGATATACACCGGACTCTTTAGCATGACTAATTTACCGGACTCTTTAGCATGAATAATCGATCGACAGGAAATATACTTGTGGAATTGCGAGTTGCTCCATCATGATTAGTGCCACCCCATGATTAGTAACTTTGATAACCTAAAAAGATTAAAATAAGCGGAATTGAAATCGTAGGGTTCTCGAAACAATACTCCAGTATAGAAGGAAACAGGTCTCTCAGGGTACGAAGAGGCGGAGGAAGAGGTTGTTGTTGGTTGCCCCCCAATGTTATTGAGATTTGGGTCCCCTACAACTTCTCAATCAATTAGCTAACTAGAAGTTTCATTTTACCAGTCAATTGTGGAGGACCAGGAGGACGAAGGTCTCTATTGATTTGAGTAGTCATATTGGCCACTGGAATGGTGGCTACTGGCGGGGCCAAAGCAGTAAAGGGTGGAAGAGTAGTGAGTCCAGGAGGAGTATATAAGGGGATAGAGGGGATAAAGGGTAGAAAACATGATAATAAGCGAAATTGAGGACGATAGTCTCACTCCGATGTCTATCTCCGACGATAGACCTTCAAGCCGCCGTTTCTCTGATCCCGTCTCCTACACAAGGTTCCGTCATACTTCGCCTCAATTTCATCCCTTTACTCCGGGCACCCCCTCTATCCCTTTTTATCCTCCTCCTCCTGGACTCACAACTCTTTCACCCTTTACTGATTTGGCCCCGCCAGTAGCCACCATTCCAGTGGCCAATATGACTACTCAAATCAATGGAGACCTTACTCCTCCGGGTCCTCCTCAATTGTCTGGTAAATTGGAACTTCTAGTTAGCTTGTTGATTGAGAAGTTGCAGGGGATCCAAATCTCAATAACATTGGGTGGCAATCAACAACAACCTCCTCCGCCTCTTCGTACCCTGAGAGAGCTGTTTGCTGCTATACTGGAGTATTGTTTCGAGAACCCTACGATTTCAATTCCGCTTATTTTAATCTTTTTAGGTTACCAAAGTTACTACTCATAGGATGACACTGGTCATGGTGGAGCAGCTCGCAATTCCACAAGTATATTTCCTGTCGATCGATTATTCATGCTAAAGAGTCTGGTGTATTATTCATGCTAAAGAGTCCGGTGTATATCTACTTGCTTTCTTTAAAAAGTTGGATTTCTCATTCCAGGTTAAGGAGGGTGCTTCTTATATATGAAGATGATGTTTGAAGTTGAGAAAGTTAGCTTATATATGAAGATGATGTTTGAAGTTGAGAGAGTTTTTGGGGAAATTTTTTGAACTCTACCATGTGTACCAAATGTAATTGGATCTTATTTTAGCTTCTCTACCTATCATTATCACATTTTAGTTTGGACTTAAGAACTTGAGTATCCCATGAATTCTTGATTATGATTTAGTGTTTATTGGTACTTTTAATGATTTTGAGATGCTTTTATGTATGAGCTGGTAACATTTTATATATCTTGGTAGCTTTTTTTACTTGTATGTTTTGTTTTGTTTTAAGTTTTCTGATAACTAATTACTGTTTTCGGGAAGGAAATTGGGGTTTATTTTGAATTATGATTTTGAGTTTCATTTGTTGATTGAGGTCTTTAAGATGACATGATTTTTAACATACGCTACTTGAGAGTTGTCTATCTCATTAATATGATTAATTCATATTATAATGCCATGGTCTGAGTGTTTGAGCAAATTTTGTGGGATTGAAATCTTAGGTCTGCAAGTCTTGAGCAGATTGTTGCAATTTTACTATTAAGAACTGTAGGCGACAAGGGACTAATTTTTAAGATTTCTATTATATGTCTTGTAGTTGCAGAATGCAATCCTGTTGGTATTGTGCTTTGTTGATGCTTTTCATGTTATATGACTGGTTGTTATATGGTTTGAATTTTGAATACTTGTCTGTTTAAGGTGAGCCTGCGCTATTATGTTAGAAGCCGGTGCAGTCCTTTTCATTTCAGTACTGCTGCAGAGATCCATGATCTGGATATCTTTGTTGACTGGATGAGTTTATGTCTAAATGTATTTCTGATGTTTTGTTCCTTCAAATACATTCTCCATGTAGTCGACCTCATATAGATAGGTCAGTTTTAAGACATTTCCAATTCTGATTTTCATAGTCTCTCTTAGTATGTAGCATGTTTCTTCTTTTGTTTGTTTAGATTTACTTTCTTAATCGCTCATAGGTTATAATAGTATCTTAGTATTAGCATTCTAATTCAGTTTTGTGAACTAATTTTTAAGGGCCAAAGCAGTAAAGGGTGGAAGAGTAGTGAGTCCAGGAGGGGTATAAAAGGGGATAGAGGGGGTGCTTCCAGAAGGAGGATAAAAAGGGATAGAGGGGGTGCCCAGAGTAAAGGGATGAAACTGAGGGTTAATTGGGATACTGGTTATGGGATAATAAGTAGAATAATATGTGGTTTGAGGGAGAGAGGCGTTATGAGAGATATTGGTAAAAGGATGATGAGGGAGAGAGGTGTTACCGAAGTGATTAAAAGCAGCAGAGTAGTGAGCCTGAGGGATAGAGGAGGTGCTCTGAGGGAGAGAGATGTTAGGAGAGGTAGCGCGAGGAGACGGCGGTTTCGAGCAAAATTAGGCAGCGGCGTATGTAGACGGCAGAGAATCGGCGACATCGTAAGCTAGGTGAAGTATGACGGCAGCTTGTGTAGGAGACAGGATCAGAGAAACGGCAGTTTGAAGGTAGGTCATGGAGAGAGGAGTAGGAGATAGACATCGGAGTGGGACTATTGTCGTCAATTTTGCTTATCATCATGTTTTCTACTTTTTTTAGGTCTGATTTGTTTATGACCCTTCCCCAATAAGGTGTGCGTTTTATAAGCAGCCTAGGCGGGTCGGATTTTGAATTGGATTACCCCAAGTCCATATTATGGTTAATTACCTTTTTTCAACGAAAACATGTTACCTTCCTCTTTTTTTAAAAAAATAAATGCAATTATCTTTTTTTTACTGCTGCAGAGATCTATGGTCTGGAGATCTTTATTGACTGGATACTTGTTCTACAAACCAAATTATTACAGCTTATCTGTTAATTTTTTTAATGCAATTGTAGATGCTTATATACATGAATTTAAGATTCCTTGAACAACTGTACTTCTAAATGTACAGTGCGTTTGAGCTTATCGTGTGCTGTTAGGGTTTGTGTTTGTCATATATGTTGTCCTTGGAACTTATTGTATATATATGTTGTGTTTGAATCCTATAGGGGTGTGTGGGAAAACTTTTTGATAGGGACCTTGGTGATTGGCCTAGTTAGTGATTGACAAGGATTGGCCATTTCTGATTGGTTTTGAGTGTCCACACATCATTTTTTCTTGTACTAGCTTCTTTGATTTGGTATTTAAGAGATATAGATTAATCGAAACACGGAAGAACTCTATCGCAATCTGACAATTCTCATATTTGCGTTTATTCAACACCTCAAGGGCTGTACTCCTTTTGGGAAGAAGAAAAATATTTCCTGTAAGTTCATTTGTTTATAATTTTGTTCGCATTCTTGCAATTTAGTCAGTGGATTTAGAGATGAGATTGAAGTACAAGTTCGTAGCTTAGAGAAAACAATCATAATAGCTGTGCATGTGATTGTTCATTTTCAGTTTGCCCCGTTAGAATACATCTCTTTTTGCGCTCACCTTGTATGAATTCTAAAAGATTTTATGCATAATTTTAGATCTCAAGTTAGTAAGTATAGAGATATTTGATTTTGCTTTCTTTCGCTTCTATAAACTAAGTTGAATCGACACATTAGATGTAATGAAGCAGTACATCGACTTGGCAAGTATGTGTTACGAAAAGATCATACAAAACGATATGTGGACCGAAAACCTTCTAAAGAAGTCCCCCCTTGTCTTCCCTAGAGGCTACAGCTGCCAGAAATTTGTCCATGGCCGAAATCCCTCAGAGTCCTTGTCACCACTATATGGTCCTGTAAAGCACAACCCAGAAAAACTAAGAATTCACTGATTATATGATTCTAACTAATGATCAACATAACAAGATTTTGGCATTGTGATTAGTGATACCTGGTGATCATGATCAGGGGGTTCCTTTAACTGAATGTTCCTCGAGAGGTCTCCCTCTTTCATCATAAAGAATAACCCCACTAAACCTCGGCAACTCACACTTCTCTCCCATAAGCATAGGCCTTTGCCACACCGGTGAAACGAAGTCACGTTGCCTCTGCCACCCTCTACCACGCTCAGCCAAGCCTGTTGAGACCAGCAAAGGTCTACACACACAAACATAGCCACACAGTATCTACACACACAAACACAATTGTCTGATACCAAAAAAATATCTACTGTTTACAAGATATTTTTTTGGTAAGAACTAGACAACTAGCAGGAGAGTTTTCTAGTTCTTGTTTTTGAGTTTGACCATGTCCCTGCTTTATGCTCAAACGTTGACCATTTGCAAAGATGCAGCTGGTATATTATTCTTCATGTCTAACCCTTTTTTTTTCTATACATATATATGTTCTTGATTTCGAAAAGCCATTTGAGAAATTTTGAAATATCTTGATTTTGACAATTATTGTGTTTGTAGATATGTAATTGTTCATGGGGTTTATTTTTTAATTAGTGGTTCTTGGACAAAATGTGTATCCTGGAGGTTATTTGTGATTAGGGTATGTAGTTTTTTTTCTGGTTATGAAAATTTTGAGGTTAACACAAGTTTAATCTGCCTTTCTTGGAATGATGTGACCTTAAGATGAGAGATTATTATGTCAAAGTAGTTATATAAGCTCTTTTTTTGTGGGTAAGGTGAATTCTTACATTACATCTGCTTCTTTCAGGCAACATCTTTGCTTTTGGGCTCTTTATATCACCTATGTAAGTTTTAAGCCTCGATTTTACAGTATTTTGCTAGATCTCCTACTACTGTGCATTTAAAGAAAATACGAAGAAGTGAAGTACTAAGTTCACATGACATTAATAATTGTTGTGATAAATAGATTTATACTGGTTTTACTTTGCGTAGTCACACTTTTTTTAATATACAATTTCAGACCTACTTTTAGGCGAATTACGAGGATCCAGTGCACTGAAGACTTCTCCGGACTTCCATATCTGTATGCCCTCTTGAACTGCTTGATTTGTGCCTGGTATGGCACACTGTTTATGTCTGATGACAATGTGCTGGTTACTACTGTCAATACGGTTGGTGCAATGTTTCAGTTAACTTGTGTTATCCTCTACATTGCGTATGCGGAGAAAAGCAAAAAGGTCGTCTATCCCTCTATCCTGAAATCCAAATGCACTTTTATTCTTTATATTCATCTTCTTCTCTATATCATTTTTGTTGGTCTGAATATTGTATTTGTTTGGATGTTACTGATTTCAATTTTTGATGTTACAGGTGAACACGTTTGTATTGCTGATGGGAATTTTTGGTGTATTTGCAATCATAATATCTGCTAGCTTATTTTTACTAGACCGACCAACACGCCACGTCCTTGTTGGATTTTTGACGTGTGCTTCACTGATATCAATGTTTGCTTCCCCACTGTTTATAATTGTAAGTTGTTTCTGCACAAACAGCATCCGGTTTGTTTCTTGTTTACGTATTTGAATCATGCTAACCATCTATCTACAGACAATCATGCTAACTCGGAGTATTTGTTTACAGAGATTGGTGATCCGGACTAAGAGTGTTGAATTCATGCCGTTTTACCTCTCCCTTTCAACATTCGCAATGAGTGTATGCTTTATGTTGTATGGGATCTTCAATTTTGACCCCTTTGTATATGTGAGATTACTACCCATCTTTGCTTTTATATGAAGCTTTGTTTCTGTTTTTTTTTATGTGATATGTTTAATATATGCTCCTTTGTTCGAATTTCAGATCCCAAATGGAATAGGAACAATTCTGGGAACTGTGCAATTGGCGTTGTTTTTGTATTACGAAAGAAAAGATACAGATCACTCAAGGGAACCCTTGATAGAGTCATTTCCGTAAGAAGGTGCCTTGGCTATGTACAAATGTATATCTGCTTATTTCTGTTTGGATGTTTATCTGTTTACGTGAAAGACATCTGTTCTCTTGCTGGCCTGCCGGGAATACACTACATTGAGAACTATATCACGAGCCATGTTGTTTCTTTTATGGCATAATCCAAGAGTGGACAAGTATTGATCGAATATATTGATCAATTGTATACTGAGTAATCATTAAGCACGCCATTTCTGATTGGTTTGACGACCCACACATCATTTTTTCTTATACTAGCTGCTTTGATTTGGTATTTAAGAGATATAGATTCATTGAAACACAGAAGAACTCTATCACAATCTGACAATTCGCATATTTGCGTTTATTCAACACCTCAAGGGCTGCACTCGGGAAGAAGAAAAATATTTCCTGTAAGTTCATTTGTTTAAAATTGTGTTCGCATTCTTGCAATTTTAGGCGGTGGATTTAGGGATGAGATTGAAGTAGAAGTCGTAGCTTAGAGAAAACAATCAGAATAAACGCAAATATTTCCTGACAATTCGCATATTTGCGTTTATTCAACACCTCAAGGGCTGCACTCCTATTGGGAAGAAGAAAAATATTTCCTGTAAGTTCATTTGTTTAAAATTGTGTTCGCATTCTTGCAATTTTAGTCGGTGGATTTAGAGATGAGATTGAAGTAGAAGTCGTAGCTTAGAGAAAACAATCAGAATAGCTGTGCATGTGAGTGTTCATTTTCAGTTTGTCCTGTTAGAATACATCTCTTTTTGCGCTCACCTTGTATGAGTTCTAAAGTTTTTATGCACAATTTTAAATCTCAAGTTAGTAATAATAGAGATATTTGATTTTGCTTTCTTTCGCTTCTATAAACTAAGTTGAATCGACACATTAGATGTAATGAAGCAGTACATCGACTTATCTTCCCTTATCTTCCCCAGAGGCTACAGCTACCAGAAATTTGTCCATGGCCGAAATCAGCTATCTACAGTAATTCCCTTAGAGTCCTTGTCACCACTATATGCTCCTGTAAAGCACAACCCAGAAAAACTAATAATTCACCGAATATATGATTATAACTAATGATCAACGTAACGAGATTTTGGCATTGTGATTAGTGATACCTGGTGATCATGATCAGGGGTTCCTTTTACTGAATGTTCCTCGAGAGGTCTCCCACTTTCATCATAAAGAATAAGCCCACTAAACCTCGGCAACTCACATTTCTCTCCCATAAGTATAGGCCGTTGCCACACCGGTGACACGAAGTCACGTCGCCTTTGCCACCCTATACCACGCTCAGCCAAGCCTGTTGAGACTAGTTAAGGTCTCGCTTTCTCTCTCCGACTTGCACAACTTCTGCTCTCTTCCCACTTACTTGCATTGCTCCACCTCACCGACTTCATCAAAACTCTCTTCACAGATCCCCATCCCGCAGTTCTCCGCTCTGGCCATATGTCACCGCCTAGTTCGACATCAGCATTCACAAGCCTGTTTTTTCTAGCCCTCTTCACCTTGACAACAATGACAATGCATAGTCCCTTTATTTCACCTTTTTTGTAGCATTACTGTTTGTTATGTCTTTTCTTAATATTCAGCCTCTCCTCCGCTTGGAGCGTCGCCTATATCTCCGGAGAACTTTTTTTGCATTACTAAAATAGTAATGGTAATGTTCAAATAAAATTTGTGAAACTTTAATATAAATAGAATATAGTAAATAGAATATAAATTTAATATGTATAATTAATGATGCTTAATATGCTATTAAATGCAAGAATTTTTTGAAAAAAATCAAAAAAAGAAAAAATTACCTTCAAGGCGTATGGAGGTCTATACACTCGTTTAGCATTATAATATATTATCTTAAAACCCGTGCGATACACAGATTATTTTTAATAATTTTTAATTTTATTATTTATATTTTATTAATTGTATGTGTTTAAAAAAATAAGTAAGTGTGTGAAACTTTTTTAAATAATTAAAAGTATTAAAAAAGATTTTAAAATAAATAAATAACGTTTGCTCATGATATTTTGAAAAAGGAGGGATTTTAATAAGGAAAAATAGAAAAAATAACATGTTTTCGTTGAATTTTAAAATATTAAAGTAACGGTTTTTTGAAAAAAAAAGGTTTTAGTAAGAAAAAAATAGAAAAATTGACATGTTTTAGTTGAAAAACGTAATTGCCACTTAGCAAAAAAAAAAGATAATTGCCAATTAAAAGTATCAAAATAGGTTTTAAAATAAATAAGTAAGGCGCCCGTGATATATTTGGAAAAGGAGAGAATTTAGTAAGGAAAATTGAATAAGTAACATGTTTTAGCTGAAAAAGGTAGTTGTCCGTAATTCTTTTATTAAAAGTGAAGAAAGGCAATTTCCAATCAAAAGTATTAAAATAGATTTGAAAATAAATAAGTAAGGTTTTGTCTGTGATATACTTGGAAAATGAGTGATTTTAGTAAGAAAAATAGAAAAAGTAACATGTTTTAGCTGAAAAAGGTAATTCCCCATGATTTTTTAGAAAAATAAGGGAAAGATAAAGGTAATTGCCCATGATTTTTTAGAAAAATAAGGGAAAGATAAAGATAATTGCCCATGATTTTTTAGAAAAATAAAGGAAAGATAATTGTGTATTAAAATATGTTTGGAAATAAATAAGCAAGCGTTTGCTCGTTATATATTTGGAAAATGAGAGATTTTAGTAAGGAAAATAAAAAAAAATTAGTTGGAAAAAATAATTGACCGTGATTTTTTTAGAAAAAGAGAAGAGAAAATTTTGTTAGAAAAAACAGAGAAATTATTGTATTTTATTTGAAAAGGTAACTAATTATAAAATAATTTTTATAATAATTAAATAAATAATAAATAAGACAAGCACCGTACAAAAAAAACAGGTACAATTTTTTTTAATGTTTTGTCTTTAATAATATAATACTAATTTTTTTTTTGCTAAGTTTAATATAATACTAACTTTAAACGCGTGCAATGCACATATTGTTTTTTATCATTATTATTTTATTATTTTTGTTTTAATATTTTATTAATTGTATTTATTAAGAAAAATAAGTAGGTGTGTTAAAAATTTTAAACAATTAAAAATATTAAAATTGGTTTTAAAATAAATAAATAACAGTTTGCCCGTGATATTTTTGGAAAACGAGAAGTTTTATTGAGGATAAATAGAAAAAGTAACATGTTTTAGCTGAAAAATGTAATTTCCCATGATTTTTTTAGAAAAATAAGGGAAAGATAATTGTGTATTAAAATATGGTTGAAAATAAATAAGTAAGGGTTTGTTCGTGATATATTTGGAAAATGAGAGATTTTAGTAAGGAAATAGAAAAAATAATATATTTTAGCTGGAAAAGGTAATTGATCTTGATTTTTTTAGAAAAAGAGAAGAGAGAATTTTGTTAGAAAAAACAAAGAAATTATTGTATTTTAACTGAAAAGGTAACTACTTATAAAATAATTTTTATAATAATTAAATGAATAATAAATAAGACAAGCACCGTACAAAAAAACAGGTACAAAAAAATTTTAAAGTTCCGTCTTTAAAAATATAATATTAACTTTAAACGCGTGCAATGCACGGATTATTTTTTATCATTATTAATTTTATTATTTTTGTTTTAATATTTTATTAATTGCATTTATTAAGAAAAATAAGTAGGCGTGTTAAAAATTTTAAACAATTAAAAATATTAAAATTGGTTTTAAAATAAATAAATAACAGTTTGGCCGTGATATTTTTGGAAAACGAGAAGTTTTATTGAAGATAAATAGAAAAAGTAACAAGTTTGAGTAGAAAAGGTAATTTCCGGTGATTAAAAGTATTAAAATAGGTTTTAAAATTAATAAGTAAGGATTTGTCGTGATATTTTTGAAAAAAAAGAAGTATTTTAGTATGAAAAAATAGAAATAATAACATGTTTTAGTAAAAAAAAGATAATTGCATGTAATTGTTTTTTAAAATAAAAGAGTAATGTAAGTTGAAAAAAAGGTAATTGACCGGACTCCGGGTAATCCAATTCAAAACGACTGCTTATAAAACCCACGCCTTATTGGGGAAAAATGAGACGTAAAAAAAAAGTAGAAAACATGATAATAAACGAAATTGAGGACGATAGTCTCACTTCGATGTCGATCTCCGGCGATAGACCATCAAGCCGCCGTTTCTCTGATCCCGTCTTCTACGCAAGCACCTCCTCTATCCCTCAGGCTCACTACTCTGCTGCTTTTAATGACTTCGGTAACACCTCTGTCCCTCATCATTCTTTTACCAATATCTCTCCTAACGCCTCTCTCCCTCTCCCTCAAACCACATATTATTCTACTTATTATCCCTTAACCAATATCCCCTTTTATACTTCTCCTCCTGGACTCAATACTCTTCTACCCTCCTCAATTGACTGGTAAATTGGAACTTCTAGTTAGCTTGTTGATTGGGAAGTTGCAGGGGACCCAAATCTCAATAACATTGGGTGGCAACCAACAACCTCCTCCTCCTCCGCCTCTTCGTACCCTAAGAGAGCTGCTTACTGCTATACTGGAGTATTGTTTCGAGAATCCTACGATTTCAATTCCGCTGCTTATTTTCAGCTTTTTAGGTTACCAAAGTTACTCATGGGGTGGCACTGGTCTTGGTGGCAATTCCACAGGTATATCTCTGTCGATCGATTATTCGAGTCCGGTGTATATCTACTTGCTTTCTTTAAAAAGTTGGATTTTTTATTGCAGGTTAGTTGCTGATTTTGCTTATATATGAAGATGATGCTTCAAGTATTTGAGAGTTTTTGGGGAAAATTTTTGAACTCAACATGATATGATATTTTCATGTATCAAGTGTAATTGAATCTTATTTTAGCTTCTCTACCTATCATTATCACATTTTAGTTTGGATTTAAGAACTTGAGTATCTCATGAATTCTTGATTATGATTTAGTGTTTATTGGTACTTTTTAATGGTTTTGAGATGCTTTTATGTATGAATTGGTACCATTCTATATATCTTTGTAGCCTTTTTTAATTATTTAGCTTATCTGTTAATTTTTTTAATGCAATTGTAGATGCTTATATACATGAATTTAAGATTCCTTGAACAACTGCAATTCTAAATGTACAGTGTGTTTGAGCTTATGGTGTGCTGTTAGGGTTTGTGTTTGTCATATATGTTGTCCTCGGAGCTTATGTATATGTAAGTTGTGTTTGAATCCTATAGGTGTGTGTGGGAAAACTTTTTGATAGGGACCTTGGTGATTGGCCTAGTTAGTGATTGACAAGGATTCGCTAGATTGGCCATTTCTGATTGGTTTTGACTGCCCACGCTTCATTGTTTCTTGTACTAGCTTCTTTGATTTGGTATTTAAGAGATATAGATTCATTGAAACACGGAAGAACTCTATCTCAATCTGACAATTCTCATATTTGCGTTTATTCAACACCTCAAGGGCTGCACTCCTTTTGGGAAGAAGAAAAATATTTCCTGTAAGTTCATTTGTTTATAATTTTGTTCACATTCTTGCAATTTAGTCGGTGGATTTAGAGATGAGATTGAAGTAGAAGTTCGTAGCTTATAGAAAACAATCAGAATAGCTGTGCATGTGATTCTTCATTTTCAGTTTGCCCTGTTTGAATACATCTCTTTTTGCGCTCACCTTGTATGAGTTCTAAAAGTTTTTATGCATAATTTTAGATCTCAAGTTAGTAATTATAGAGATATTTGATTTTGCTTTCTTTCGCTTCTATAAACTAAGTTGAATCGACACATTAGATGTAATGAAGCAGTACATCGACTTGGCAAGTATGTGCTACGAAAAGATCATACAAAACGATGTGGACTGAAAACTTCCTAAAGAAGTCCCCCGTATCTTCCCTAGAGGCTACAGCTACCAGAAATTTGTCCATGGCCGAAATCAGCTATCTACAGTAAATCCCTCATAGTCCTTGTCACTACTATATGGTCCTGTAAAGCACAACCCAGAAAAACTAAAAATTCACTATTATATGATTATAACTAATGATCAACATAACAAGATTTTGGCATTGTGATTAGTGATACCTGGTGATCATGATCAGGGGGGGTCCTTTTACTGAATGTTCCTCGAGAGGTCTCCCTCTTTCATCATAAAGAATAACCCCACTAAACCTTGGCAACTCACACTTCTCTCCCATAAGTATAGGCCTTTGCCACACGGGTAAAACGAAGTCACGTCGCCTCTGCCACCCTATACCACGCTCAGCCAAGCCTGTTGAGACCAGCAAAGGTCTACACACACAAACATAGCCACACACAGTATCTACACACACAAACACAATTGTCTGAACAAACGCATACTTGTAAACAGTAGATATTTTTTTGGTAAGAACTAGACAACTAGCAGGAGATTTTTCTAGTTCTTGTTTTTGAGTTTGACCATGTCCCTGCTTTCTGCTCAAACGTTGACCATTTGCAAAGATGCAGCTGGTGTTGCTGGTATTATTCTTCATCTCTAACCCTTTTTTTCCTATACATATATATGTTCTTGATTTGGAAAAGCCCATTTGAGAAATTTTGAAATATCTTGATTTTGCTTGGTTAAATTCTTGATTTTGACAATTATTGTGTTTGTAGATATGTAATTGTTCATGGGGTTTATTTTTTAATTAGTGGTTCTTGGACAAAATGTGTATCCTGGAGGTTATTTGTGATTAGGGTATGTAGTTTTTTTTCTGGTTATGAAAATTTTGAGGTTGACACAAGTTTAATCTGCCTTTCTTGGAATGATGTGACCTTAAGATGAGAGATTATTATGTCAAAGTAGTTATATAAGCTCTTTTTTTGTGGGTAAGGTGAATTCTTACATTACATCTGCTTCTTTCAGGCAACATCTTTGCTTTTGGGCTCTTTATATCACCTATGTAAGTTTTAAGCCTCGATTTTACAGTATTTTGCTAGATCTCCTACTACTGTGCATTTAAAGAAAATACGAAGAAGTGAAGTACTAAGTTCACAGGACATTAATAATTGTTGTGATAAATAGATTTATACTGGTTTTACTTTGCGTAATCACACTTTTTTTAATATACAATTTCAGACCTACTTTTAGGCGAATTATGAGGAACCAGTGCACTGAAGACTTCTCCGGACTTCCATATCTGTATGCCCTCTTGAACTGCTTGATTTGTGCCTGATATGGCACACCGTTTATGTCTGATGATAATGTGCTGGTTACTACTGTCAATACGGTTGGTGCAATGTTTCAGTTAACTTGTGTTATCCTCTACATTGCGTATGCGGAGAAAAGCAAAAAGGTCGTCTATCCCTCTATCCTGAAATCCAAATGCACTTTTATTCTTTATATTCATCTTCTTCTCTATATCATTTTTGTTGGTCTAAATATTGTATTTGTTTGGATGTTACTGATTTCAATTTTTGATGTTACAGTTGAACACGTTTGTATTGCTGATGGGAATTTTTGGTGTATTTGCAATCATAATATCTGCTAGCTTATTTTTACTAGACCGATCAACACGCCACGTCCTTGTTGGATTTTTGACGTGTGCTTCACTGATATTAATGTTTGCTTCCCCACTGTTTATAATTGTAAGTTGTTTCTGCACAAACAGCATCTTGTTTGTTTCTTGTTTACGTATTTGAATCATGCTAACCATATATCTACAGACAATCATGCTAACTCGGAGTATTTGTTTACAGAGATTGGTGATCCGGACTAAGAGTGTTGAATTCATGCCGTTTTACCTCTCCCTTTCAACATTCGCAATGAGTGTATGCTTTATGTTGTATGGGATCTTCAATTTTGACCCCTTTGTATATGTGAGCTTACTACCCATCTTTGCTTTTATATGAAGCTTTGTTTCTGTTTTTTTTTATGTGATATGTTTAATATATGCTCCTTTGTTCGAATTTCAGATCCCAAATGGAATAGGAACAATTCTGGGAACTGTGCAATTGGCGTTGTTTTTGTATTACGAAAGAAAAGATACAGATCACTCAAGGGAACCCTTGATAGAGTCATTTCCGTAAGAAGGTGCCTTGGCTATGTACAAATGTATATCTGCTTATTTCTGTTTGGATGTTTATCTGTTTACGTGAAAGACATCTCTTCTCTTGCTGGCCTTCCGGGAATACACTACATTGAGAACTATATCACGAGCCATGTTGTTTCTTTTATGGCATAATCCAAGAGTGGACAAGTATTGATCGAATATATTGATCACTTGTATACTCAGTAATCATTAAGCAGGCCATTTCTGATTGGTTTGACTGCCCACACATCATTTTTTCTTATACTAGCTGCTTTGATTTGGTATTTAAGAGATATAGATTCATCGAAACACAGAAGAACTCTATCACAACTGACAATTCGCATATTTGCATTTATTCAACACATCAAGGGCTGCACTCCTTTTGGGAAGAAGAAAAATATTTCCTGTAAGTTCATTTGTTTAAAATTTTGTTCGCATTCTTGCAATTTTAGTCAGTAGATTTAGAGATGAGATTGAAGTAGAAGTCGTAGCTTAGAGAAAACAATCAGAATAGCTGTGCATGTGAGTGTTCATTTTCAGTTTGCCCTGTTAGAATACATCTCTTTTTGCGTTCACCTTGTATGAGTTCTAAAGTTTTTATGCACAATTTTAAATCTCAAGTTAGTAATAATAGAGATATTTGATTTTGCTTTCTTTCGCTTCTATAAACTAAGTTGAATTGACACATTAGATGTAATGAAGCAGTACATCGACTTGGCAAGTAAGTGCTACAAAACGATATGTGGACTGAAAACCTGCTAAAGAAGCCCCCCCTTATCTTCCCTAGAGGCTACAGCTACCAGAAATTTGTCCATGGCCGAAATCAGCTATCTACAGTAAATCCCTCAGAGTCCTTGTCACCACTATATGGTCCTGTAAAGCACAACCCAGAAAAACTTAGAATTCACTGTTTAGATGATTATAACTAATGATCAACATAACAAGATTTTGGCATTGTGATTAGTGATACCTGGTGATCATGATTATGATCAGGGGTTCCTTTTACTGAATGTTCCTCGAGAGGTCTCCCACTTTCATCATAAAGAATAAGCCCACTAAACCTTGGCAACTCACACTTCTCTCCCATAAGTATAGGTCTTTGCCACACCGGTGAAACCAAGTCACATCGCCTCTGCCACCCTATACCACGCTCAGCCAAGCCAGTCGAGACCAGCAAAGGTCTCACTTTTTCTCTCCGACTTGCACAACTTCTGCTCTCTTCCCACTTACTCGCATTGCTCCACCTCACCGACTTCATCAAAACCCTCTTCACCGATCCCCATCTTGCAGTTCTCCGCTCTGGCCATATGTCACCGCCTAGTTCGACATCAGCATTCACAAGCCTGTTTTTTCTAGCCCTCTTCACCTTGACAACAATGACAATGCATAGTCCAGTGACAAGAGCAGCAGTGAATATAAACAAGAGAGCTGCCCCTTGGATTGATAGCTTACAATTATCAACAATGTTCAACAAACTTGTCATAATGTTTTGCTATGGTGTTGTCACAAATAAATTTGTGGTACAATTATATATAGATATATACTCATGTTGCATTGTGGACTAGCTGGGGATGTATGGTTAATGTGTTTTGCGGTTCACCGGTAAATAGCCTATAGCATGTCACGGGGATGTTCAAGAATGCTTTAAATCAAGAAATGTGCATCCAAAATTTGCTATAAATAAATCGGCGGTGAATCATTTTGTCATCAAAGCTAGCCTATTTTGTCATTTTGTCTCAAAAATGACATGACTTCTGCGTAATTGGTAAACTACCTAATAAAATGATGAACTCTACGTGCATAAATATGCACTCATAAATTATAATTCGACAGTTGTCATGCCACGTCATTTGAAAAGAATTTTGGGAGAGGATTTTGGTTTCCCTACCATAACTCTAAAAACATATGAACATATTTCAATAACGCCGTTCAACATATTATTTCAGTTAAAATTATCATCACGATTATATTTCACCAGAAACGCACGGAGAATTCAATGCTATGGAAAATTGTTAATATAATTGTTAACAAAACGAATCAATTATATTTTACACAAATCACCAAAAAACTAATCAATAATTAAAATTAAGGTATAAATTACCAATTAACATTACATAATATATTTTTCATTTGGACAAGAAAAACTAGTATAAATTAAACTAACAATAAAAATCACTCGATATAATTAACGATAGCTCATCAGGGATTGGGAAATCCAGTTTAGAGGTATAAGATTAAGAGAGACTTGTTTGCTATTCATTAAGTTGCACTATTTAAAAAAGTGAGACGTGAGTGAGAAAATGAAAGCATATTGTATAGCTCTAATTCTGATTTTTTTTTTTGAAATAGAATAGCTTTCATTAAGATAAATCACTGAGAATAGTGTTTATCAAATGTGTAGAAGGAGATGAAAAAATAATGAAGTAATTTAACAAACACGGGATTCTAGCTAGACTATGTGCCACCTTATTGGCTTGCTTCTTTATATGTTTAACACAAATTTCAGGTGGACTCTGTAATAGCATCTTGCACTGTTCCAACTTCCAGCATATAGAGCACTAGCTATTAGCAACGAATATGTTTCCACCACAACCTTCCAACTCTGATAGCTGCAACCATGACAATGCTTCCCCTACTCCAATACACTCCGCTTCTAATTCTGATATTTTTAATTAGGACCAGGATCGGTTCTAAGAATTTATAAGCCTAGTGCAAAATAAATTTAAAGATCCCTCGAAAGAACTTGTAAATTAAAAGTGAAAAATTGATGTACTCTAAAAATTATATTTGTTATAAAAGGATGTTATCTTGTGAAATTTTGGAAAAATGGCTCTTTAATTGATCTTTTGGAATTAAGAAATAAGAATTGAAAAATCTAGTTATCTAATTATTTTTTTGTTGAGATTGAATCGAAAGCATCAAATTTCCTTCTAAAAAATATCAAGCGTTCATAGATCAAATAAGTACAACAAACCTTTTTTGTACAATATTAATTATTAAGTGATGAAATTTTGAGTTATAACTTATAAGTATCAAAAAAGTTTACATCAGTGAACAACAAATATATAACAATAAATATATAAATACACAGGCATAAATTTTGGGAAATGTTATTTCCAGAACTCTTTTTTTATTTTCAGAGCTATTTATAGCATATTGTAAGATAATATGCAACACTTCGTGAATGCAGGGAGTATATGCAACATATATCGCTCTGTAATTAAAAAACGGCTCTGGAAACTACTCTCAGAGTATAGTGTAACATTTGTTGTCATCTCCAAAGGTAATGCTAGGGCCAGCTCTCTCCTTAAACTCTGTGAGCGAGGTAGAATCTCTAGTCATGTGCCTAAAACAACCACTATCCAGGTACCATAAATTCCTTCTTTTTCCCTGCACACATCAAAATCAAATCAAATTGATTTAGGTACCCAAGTTTTCTTGGGTCCTGTCTTGTTAGCCTTCTTCCTATTAACCATGTCATTTTGCACTTTAGGTTTTGACTGATTTAAATCAACCTTAACCTTAGGTGTTGACCTTTGCAAGATATGATTTGTCAGATGTTCAGAAGCATAAAGATTTGATGCATGCATTGGAGCAATATTGGCATACATGTTATTCATGTTTGGTATGTTCCATGACATTTGTTGTATGCTGAATGCATTAAAATATGGATTTGGTACAAATGACATGTTGGCGTATTGATGAGCATTTTGATCAAATAGGTTAGGCATAGTAAACATGACAGACATAGGCACATTCATCATAGGCTTAGGAAATTGAACATTAGCATTCTTGACAGACTTGTAATTAATAGACAAATGATTAACACTATCACAATTAACACAAGTCTGTCTAGGAGCATACTTATCATGTGTGTAATTGTTGTGCTTGTTAATCCCTACTTTACCATTCCTGTTCTTTTTCATGTTAGTCTCAGCCTTGACATCCATGTTTTCTAACTTGTCCTTCAATTGCTTGTTGGACAAGTGACCTATGTTAACCTGTTCAACATTCTTGGTTTTGCTACTTTCTCCCTGAACAAAATTTTTGGTGGTTGGACCATATTTCTTGTTCAGCTTCTCCAATTTTTCATTGCTAACACTTGTTGTGTGCTTCACAGGATGATTCTTATCCGTTGATGGATCATCTAACAACGGATGATCATCATCCGTGGAAGCATCATCAGCTCATAGACCCTTAGAACTAGTGTCTAGTTTCTCTTTCTCCTTTTTCATTGGTTCCTTAGAGAAAGTGTCCACTCCTTGAGCTTTGATAATGTTAGTGGCTACATTTCTAGAATCATTCCACCTAGCAATTATTTCATGTTCTTTTGCTAACTGTTCTTTGAGAATTTCTTCTCTTTTCAGAACAATTAACATTTCATCCTTAACAATCTGACACTCTAACCTCATTTTCTCAAATTCAATGAACTGAGTTTCTAAGACAACATTTCTATCACTTAAAAATAGATTATCATCTTTTATCCTGGTGTTTTATTTTGTAACTGATTTAAGAGAAACACGCATATGGTACAATTCAGTAAACATATCATTAATTGTACTATTGGATTCCTCTATAGAAAGCTCAGTGAGGTTGGTAGTGATTACCTGATTGGTTGATGAACTGGCCTCCTGCTCACTTGAATTAGCCATCAGTGCAAGGTTCACAAACTCAGTGTCCTCTTCAGAATCATTCCCACCATCAGCTCAGTCATAGTCCTGAGTTATGAATGCCCTTTCCTTTTGCTTGAGAAATTCAAAGTATTTCTTCTTATAATCAACAGGTTCAAACTTTCTGTCATTCTTATCAGCTTTTGGTCTTTTGCATTCACTGGCAAAGTTTCCTCCAATTCCACAATTGAAACATTTAAATTTGGACCTTTCAACATAGTTCTTGTTTGATTGAAAGTTCTTCCTGGATGATTTGCTCACCTCAGGGTTTCTTTTGAACTTGAGTTTTGAGAATTTTCTTGACAGAAAAGCTAAAAGTTCATCTAGCTCATCCATTTCATCTTGGTTAGAGGGCTCACTTTCTTCGATCATCTTTCCCTTGCCCTTGCCTAAATCAACTCTACCTTCACAAGCACTTGGACTTGGTGTAGCTTTGGCCTTTCCTTTCACTTTCTTATCCTCAGCCTCATCCTCACTTGCAACTAAAGCAACAAAACTACCTTTCTTCTGACCCTTCTCAATTTCTTCATCTTACTCCATTTCTAATTGTTCGCACAAAATCACGCAAGCGTACGCGGTCACAAGTAATATATGAATAAGTAGAGTTCGTTCCCACAGAGACTGGTTTACCACAGTTATGCACTTATGCAACAATGTATGGCTATTGTTCAATGCTAAGACAAGTATCAAAGTTGAGTTGTGATTATCTAATTTAACTAAGCAAATTATCAAGACTAAGATTAACTAAGGATTTACTGTCGAATTACTTATGAGAATAAAACATGGGATCCTAACTTCATTAAATACTTCATCTAGAGTTTATGTCTTTAATCAATGTATGTGACGGTTGTGACAACTAATCGGACAACACGAAATCAGTACACGCTACCTTTCAGTATACGTATACCAAACCACTCAAACATCCACAAAAGAGATAGAAGTTGAGCAGACACCAATTATGCTTAGACCCTATATGTCTATAAGATTTGAAAACATAACGGTTTAACGAGCAAGTTATCCATTCAGATTATATAGGGCAGGTAAGATGGTTAAAATCACCTACGAATCATGCATGACAAACATACATAAACCTATGCTAGCATGGCAAGTTCTAAATCTCTATATCCACTTTCGCAATCAATAGAGATTAACAGACAACTTAGATGTTAGCTACGCATCCAAGAAGAATAAGCATAACCAAACTAGGTTATCAATAAGTCATCACACACAAATCTTTAAAACAATTAACTACTAAAATCCATAGATAAATCCGTTAGAATCCCACCATAACGATTAGTTCATAATCAAACCGTTCGTCATCATGGGATCTGATGAAAACATGATAATAAATATGTCTGGAATACTAAATAAAAGTACTAGGGTTTATGAAGAAACAAACGAGGATCCAAAGTATCGCCTAATTAGAAGAATACAAAGATAAGTTGAAAACTAGATCTTCGTAATCAGTCGTCTCCTTGTTCTCCTTGCCGGTGGGTGGATATGTATGTATGTATATCAATATCTATCTCTGAAATCGTCCACCAATGGTTTATATAGGCTCTTCTGTTGACTGGTCTTCGATGGTTTCCTTATTAGAATAGAAATTGACTTCTTCAGCATTCCACCAGGCGCGGGCGCGCTCCAACAGGCGCGGGCGCGCTTCAACAATATTCAACCAAGCGCGGGCGCGCTTCCTAGGGCGCGGGCGCGCTCGAGCCTCTGTCAGATTTCTTCATTTATCATTTTCTTGACTTTTCCTCGCACTCTCACATCTCGTAACTCCTAGTCTTCCACAAGGATGCTCAATCACCACCGTATAATCAAATTAGCTCCGCAACTCTGCCAACAATGCAACTCTGCACGATCTAACACAAAACACATTAAAAACACCACGTACTTGAGTACAAACAATCAATTTAAGCCGATTTGAAGCGTTCCAAGTAGATATAAAATCCACTTATCACACCCCCAAACTTAAACCGATGCTTGTCCTCAAGCATAAACAGACTATACAATGCAATGCATGAATGCAACTAATATGCTAATGCAAATGATCCCCTCAGACTAACCACAACCAATCAACAAGCCAACACCTCAAGGAATGCAATCTTTCAAACAGAGTTCGACCAAATCCCCTTATACTAACAATACAAACACAGAAACGTGCGTGTGTGCAATGCTCATCAATATACTCCCCAAACTAAATCAAGACCATATCCTGTTCTTCATCAAAACAACCACAAGCTTATAAATAGAATGAACTCTAGACACAAGAAACCACTAAAAGACACCTCATAATCCACTTGAGTTAGACAGGAATTCATGCTTTATTACGACACACAAAACAAAACTTATGCTTATTTGACCGTGCAATGGATGAGACCCCAAAAGGCTTATACAATAATACCCATGTAGCGAGCTTTAGGTTAGTGGATCCCAGACCGGAAAAGTCTTAGGTCACTAGGCACAAAGTCCCCTAGAACTTAATTGCTCGAGTATTAAAGACCTCACCCTGATCAATTTTGCATAAACACAACTCTTTTTTTTTCTTTTCTTTTTTTCTTTTTTTTTTTTGTTTCGGAATGAGTGCATTTTGCTTTTCCTTATCCCCCCTAGACTACTCATTTTTTTACAATGGGCGGCTACTAGCCATTTGACGCCTAGCCTTTATTAACAACTAGCATGAAATCCCTGTTTTCCCCCAAACTTAGACTTAAGTGCTACTTTGTTTTCAAGAGAATAGACGAACATTCTAAATATAAGCAAGTGATTAAATTCTAACATCCAAACAAACATGGTCTGATCAAATCCAAAAGCAACCAATGAGACTTGTGAAATTAATTTGTTTCTGGCATGCAAGTCAATTCCTAGGAACTTAAATCAACCCTCTATTCATCATTACCACACCCCAATCAACATCGACTCACCAACGGAAATAGCCAAGTCCTACGGGATCATGAAATATGCTATGCAAATGCAACTAAATGGACTCACATGATAGACATACACGCTAATGCAAACAGAATGCTCTAAATGACATAAATATGCAAAGATATGAATGAAACTAACTAACTACTTATGCAATATGAATCCTATATGAACACACACTAACATTACCATTCCTTAATTATCACCCCCAAACTTACAATATTCAATGTCCTCATTGAAGGTAATATCAAGGAAAGTGCAGAAAATACCGAATCATCAGCAGTACCACCCTCCGCGGGTGGTGTATCCGGTGGTGGATAAACAGAATCAGCTCCAAAGTCAGGCCAAACAACATCAACTCCAGTGGCTCTGAAAGCAGTACCCAAAGCCTGTGTCAAGTCCTGAGCAAAACGACGATGGATGTCATGCATGGCGTCTATACGCCGAGTCAGCCGCCTATACTGAGCATCACCAAAGTCAGACCTATCAACCTCTCGCTGAATCCCAGATGGATCCTAGGGGGGAACAAAACAAACTTTTTTTTGTCTTTTTTTTTTTTTTGCTTTCCTCCTGTGAACAGTGCCCCACGCGCGGGTGCGCACCAGCTACTATTCATTTCGAATTTTTCCTTCTTTTTTTTTTCTCTCTTCTTCTCACACAGAATACTAATACTACATATTCGTGTGGGTTGCCTCCCACGAAGCGCTTGTTTTACGTCAATAGCTTGACGTGAATCCATTCTCTCATTTAGTCGTAACAAGAACCGCGGTCTCCGCCTCGCGATTCACACTTCCACCAAAATACGGTTTCAACCTCTGACCATTGACCTTGAATGCTTCGTCCGGAAACTTATGGAAAATCTCTACTACATAATGCGGAAATGCTGATTTAACCGTGATAGGCTCCGACCACCTCGACTTACGCTTTCCTGGAAAAAATCTGAAGCGAGACTTGAAACGCAGAACTAGCTGACCAGGCACAAATGAATGTTTCACCACCCCTCTTTCATGACAGTACTTAACCTTCTCCTTATATAGCCTGCTGCTCTCGTAGACTTTACCATACCTCAATTGATCCTGCAGTGGTTGGAGTTCAAGTGTATGAGCTTCTTCCATAGATGGTTTAAGTCGCTCCTGAGAATTGTTCAGCTCTGCTAATCCAAGAGAATCGAAATGCGCATCAATTTTTCTTTTCCACGGAGGTGCATTCAACAACTGAAGTTGCTCTGCTCTTTCTTCGTCTTCGATATCAAAATCCCCTATCAAGACTCTCTCCACTGTATCTGACTTCAGCGGTTGTTCAATCTCTGTATTGACGACAGAATCGACCATCTCCAATTTAAAGCACTCTTCTTCCTCAGTTGGAAATTTCATTGCCTTGAACACGTTAAAAGTGACCTTCTGATTTTGAACCCTCATTGTAAGCTCTCCTTTCTACACATCGATCAAAGTTCGGCCTGTAGCTAAGAACGGTCTTCCCAAGATAATCGGAATCTTCTTGTCTTCCTCAAAGTCCAGAATAACAAAATCAGCAGGAAAAATGAGCTTATCCACTCTAACCAAAACATCCTCCACTATACCTCTTGGATATGTGATCGATCGATCAGCCAGCTGTAGGGACATGGTAGTAGGTTTAGGCTCAGACAGCCCAAGTTGCATGAAGACATACAACGGCATCAGATTAATACTAGCTCCCAAGTCCCACAAGCACTTGTTGAAAGATAGATTGTCGATAGTGCACGGTATTGTGAAACTCCCTGGATCCTTCAGTTTAGGAGGTAACTTCTGTTGTAGAACAACACTACATTCTTCTGTTAGAGCGACGGTTTCCAACTCCTCGAGTTTCAACTTCCGTGAGAGAATACCCTTCATGAACTTTGCGTAGCTCGACATTTGTTCTAGAGCTTTCGCAAAAGGTATATTGATCTGCAACTTCTTGAAAACCTCCAGAAATTTAGCGAATTGCTTATCCAACTTCTGCTTCTGAAGACGTTTAGGGAATGGCGGAGGAGAATAGACTTCCTTGCTCTCTGTAGCTTGCTTTGGAATAGGATTCTCAGTAGAAAGTTTGCTCTTCTCCGGATTGTTCCCCAACTGAACAGCTTTTTCTCCATTTTTTTCACTTTCTGGCAGAATGGGAGGCGCGGGCGCGCTATGAACAGTGCGGGCGCGCCCTAGGTACTGTTCACTTTTCAAATTTTCTTCGTTTTGCGCTGTTTCTGAGTTCTGATCATTCGTAACCCTTCCAGATCGCAAGGTAACTGCTTTAACATGTTCCTTGGCCTCCCGTTTGCCTGGATTAGCTTCCGTATCACTAGGGAGAGTTCCCTGTGGTCTATTCAACAACGCATTAGCAATCTGACCGGTCTGATTCTCCAGAGTCTTGATGGAAACATCTTGGCTCTTGCACATTAGCCTCAATTCTTCCAATTCAGATTTTTCATTGGACGACTGACCAACATTGCCATGAGATGGTTGTTGAAACCCTGGTGGTTGATATGGTTGCCATGGAGCATACTGCTGCTGAAAACCAGAAGAATTAAATGGCTTAGCTCCATATTGTTGACCTTGAAACTGCTGATACGGCTGTTGTGGTTGTTGCATACCACCCTGATTGTTACTCCAGCTGAAGTTAGGATGGTATCTGTTATTAGGATGATAGGTGTTAGGCACTGACTGCTGTGGTCTCTGGAAATTACTCACAAACTGCGCCGATTCATTAGATATGGCACATTGAGTCGTGTTGTGTGCACCTGCACATAGCTCACAAACACTAGCCACCTGTTGAACTCCATAGTTAGTCAGAGAGTCCACTTTCATAGTCAGAGCCTTTAACTGAGCTACTATAGCCGTAGCTGCATCCACTTCCAGAATTCTTGCTACCTTGCCTTGTGATAACCTCTGAGTTGGATTCTGGTATTCATTAGCAGCCATCATCTCGATTAGTTCGTAAGCTTCCTCGTAGCTTTTAGCCCAAAGAGCTCCACCTGATGCCGCATCAAGCATTGGTCGTGATTGACCTCCCAGACCATTATAGAAACAATTTATCACCATCCAATCAGGCATTCCATGATGAGGACACTTCCAAAGCATCTCCTTGTAACGCTCCCAAGCTTCACATAAGGTTTCCCCTGAATGTTGTGCAAACTGAGTAAGAGCATTCCTGATTGCAGCTGTTTTGGCCATAGGAAAGAATTTGGTGAGAAACTTCTGAGCAAGATCCTCCCATGTAGTAATAGAACCTGCTGGTAAAGAGTGCAACCAGCCCTTAGCCTTATCCCTCAGAGAAAATGGGAAAAGTCTCAGCTTCACAGCATCTTCCGACACTCCGTTGAACTTGAAGGTGTCGCAAATCTCAATGAAATCCCTAATATGCATATTAGGATCTTCCGTCGGAGCACCCCCAAACTGAATTGAATTCTGCACCATCTGAATCGTGCCAGGCTTGATTTCAAAGGTATTAGCTGCAATGGCTGGCCTGACAATGCTAGATTGAATGTCATTGATCTTCGGCTGAGAAAAATCCTTCAAAGCCTTCGTTTCTGCTACTGGTTCTCCCATAACTAGATTCAATTCAAGTTCTTCTTTCCGAGATTGAGAACGTGTTCGCATACACGCTCACTAAAGTAACTGAAACACACCAAACAAAGTAAAATTGATGAGAGAATAATCTGAGTCAGTGAACTTTAACGACCACTGATGACAAGCACATAAACTATATAAATTACACCGAGTCCCCGGTAGCGGTGCCAAAAACTTGTTCGCACAAAATCACGCAAGCGTACGTGGTCACAAGTAATATATGAATAAGTAGAGTTCGTTCCCACAGAGACTGGTTTACCACAGTTATGCACTTATGCAACAATGTATGTCTATTGTTCAATGCTAAGACAAGTATCAAAGTTGAGTTGTGATTATCTAATTTAACTAAGCAAATTATCAAGACTAAGATTAACTAAGGATTTACTGTCGAATTACTTATGAGAATAAAACATGGGATCCTAACTTCATTAAATACTTCATCTAGAGTTTATGTCTTTAATCAATGTATGTGACGGTTGTGACAACTAATCGGACAACACGAAATCAGTACACGCTACCTTTCAGTATACGTATACCAAACCACTCAAACATCCACAAAAGAGATAGAAGTTGAGCAGACACCAATTATGCTTAGACCCTATATGTCTATAAGATTTGAAAACATAACAGTTTAACGAACAAGTTATCCATTCAGATTACATAGGGCATGTAAGATGGTTAAAATCACCTACGAATCATGCATGACAAACATACATAAACCTATGCTAGCATGGCAAGTTCTAAATCTCTATATCCACTTTCGTAATCAATAGAGATTAACAGACAACTTAGATGTTAGCTACGCATCCAAGAAGAATAAGCATAACCAAACTAGGTTATCAATAAGTCATCACACACAAATCTTTAAAACAATTAACTACTAAAATCCATAGATAAATCCGTTAGAATCCCACCATAACGATTAGTTCATAATCAAACCGTTCGTCATCATGGGATCTGATGAAAACATGATAATAAATATGTCTGGAATACTAAATAAAAGTACTAGGGTTTATGAAGAAACAAACGAGAATCCAAAGTATCGCCTAATTAGAAGAATACAAAGATAAGTTGAAAACTAGATCTTCGTAATCAGCCGTCTCCTTGTTCTCCTTGCCGGTGGGTGGATATGTATGTATGTATATCAATATCTATCTCTGAAATCGTCCACCAATGGTTTATATAGGCTCTTCTGTTGACTGGTCTTCGCTGGTTTCCTTATTAGAACAGAAATTGACTTCTTCAGCATTCCACCAGGCGCGGGCGCGCTCCAACAGGCGCGGGCGCGCTTCAACAATATTCAACCAAGCGCGGGCGCGCTTCCTAAGTCGTGGGCGCGCTCGAGCCTCTGTCAGATTTCTTCATTTCTCATTTTCTTGACTTTTCCTCGCACTCTCACATCTCGTAACTCCTAGGCTTCCACAAGGATGCTCAATCACCACCGTATAATCAAATTAGCTCCACAACTCTGCCAACAATGCAACTCTGCACGATCTAACACAAAACACATTAAAAACACCACGTACTTGAGTACAAACAATCAATTTAAGCCGATTTGAAGTGTTCCAAGTAGATATAAAATCCACTTATCACTAATTCACATGTCTTTAAAGTTCCATAGAGCCTTTCAAGAGTTAAATTCTTGTACTCTTGAGTGTTTCTTAGAGAAACAGTCATAAGCTTCCATTCTTTGGACAAAGATCTCAGAAATTTGATATTCGAGTCTTTGGTCTGATACATCCTTCCATACAGCTTTAATCCATTCAATAGTTTCTGAAATCTACTAAAAGTGTCATGCAGAGACTCACCACTTTTGAAGTGAAAGTGTTCATATTGCTGTATTAGAAGTTGCATCTTGTTCTCTCTCACTTGCTCAGTTCCTTCACACAAAGTTTGAATTATGTCCCAAGATTCCTTGGTTGTGGTGCAGTTAATAACATTGTCGAACATATCATTGTCTAGACTAGGGGTGTACACGGTTCGGGTTGGGCGGGTTACAGGATTTTAAAAACCCAACCCAATTAAATCGGGTTTGCAAATTTTCAACCCAACCCATAAAAATCAAATTCATAATCCAATCCATCTAGTATGGTTCGGTTTGGATCGGTTCGGGTTGGATTGATCGGGTTAATAAATATATAATTTTTTTATCAAGTAGCAAGTACTAATTTAACAAACCGAAAATGAAAGTCAGCAAAATATTACATATCCATCTCAAATACAGTAAATCTCAAATCTTTAAGTTAAAACACACTAAAAGACGATAAATAAGGTGAGCTCAATCCTTTGTATTAAATAAGTAGGAGTTCAATCAATAATAAAGATGTTAACTGATCAAAGTTTACTACAGACGGTGTTCTAGTTTCCGAGTTTCTTTGCGACTCTTCACTCTGGTCCTAATTTTTATTAAATGGGTATTGTAAATGTTACCACTGAATTTATGGGAAACCACTGGGTTTCTAGCATCTCTTGTTAATTGGGCTTTACTAGTCTTGTTAGCCGTTAGCATGCTATTGTAAACTTCAGACTGAAAATAAACCAAGTGCAGCAGCAGGACTTCTTGCATCCTATCTTTGTCCCATGTATAAAATGAATCAATAATCTAAACCAAGAGTAATATATTGCCGGCAGGATTAATTATTATCATATATTTTAATTAAATTTATTATTTTTAATCGGGTTGGGTTGGTTCGGTTTAAAAAAATCAAAACTCATACCCAACTCATTTAAATTGGGTTTATATTTTTTCAATCCAAATATATATCGGTTTAGAAATATTCGGTTTGGATCGGACGAAATGAGGTCGGTTTGGATAGGGTTGGTCGGTTTTACCGATCCATGTACACCCCTAGTCTAGACCACTGAACAGAATGTTCATGGCCTTTTTATCTTTGTGCACCTCAATGATATCTTCATGCACCCATTCTGATGGTAGCTTTGAAATCGTGTTTGGGGCTCCTTCTCCTTGTAGAGCAATTCATGTGTTAGGCTTCAGAGGCACATGATGACCTCTCTCTATGCAATCCACATAACTCTCATCCATAGACATGAGATGTAGATGCATCTTTACTTTCCAGTGAAAGTAGTTGTCTTTATCAAGAACTGGAATCTTCACTTCATTATCCTTCGTTCCCATGATTCTGGTCGTGCTTGATCTTTAAACTTCAGGTGTGTTAGAAGCTTGCTCTGATACCAATTGTTATTCCCAGTTACACACTTACAGAATTGTAGAAAGGGGGGGTTGAATACAATTCTAGATTTTTATAACTTCTGCAACTTGAAAGTAAGAACAGATAAATTAAATTGCAAAAACAAAATAAAGATAAGAACACAGTGCTTTAAAAATTTCAGGTGGATTGTTTTGTGATCCACCTGAGATATAGATTGAAGAAATAATCTGTGATATTTGGTTACAAATACACATCTGCTATTACAGTTTTTTGCTCCTAAGAAATGTAAGAGGGATGTTAGATATAATTGCTGATGTTTGTTTATCAGTGTTTAAGCAACAGGTACTGACCAGAGTTTATCAGAAGCCGGTCAGAGTTTAATTAAACTCTGACAGGGTGAAGAGTTTAAAGGAAGCCGGTCAGAGTTTATTTAAAGTCTGACAAGGTGATAGTTGAATTAGCTGTCGGTGCTGAATTGAAGATTCTAGAAGCAATATATTCTGAAGATGGAAAGAAGCAGAATATATTGATACAGCTAAGGAGACGGAATAGAAGAGAAGAAGCAATCCTTAATTGATATCAATTGTATAGCTAATTGTTAGGAGTATCAATTAGATAAGGATTGTATGTAACTGTGTACTATATAAACACAGATAGGTTATCCCTAGAAGGGATGCGATTATTGAATATATTATTCTTGTAACCTAGAAGCTCTTTGTGATTCATTAACATCACTAAGAGAGAATTATTAAATATAATTCAGTTTGTTGATTTACAAACCTGTGTTCTTAATTGTTATTCTCATACATACTTGATTATATATTGTGTATTCGGCCTAACAATTGGTATCAGAGCCAAGGCTGTTTAATATATACAGTTTTACGATTCAAACACAGTATTAATCATGTCTGAAGAAAATCAAACTGCTCCTAAGGCTGAACAGGTTAAGCCCAATTCTGTGAGTCGATATGAAACAATCAGGGTTCCAATTCTCAGGCCAGTAGAGTATCCGATTTGGAAGGTTAAGATGACCATGTTTCTGGAGGCTACAGATCCAGAATACCTTGACAGAATCTATGATGGTCCTCATATGCCAACTAAATTGTCCCCTGTTGTTGATGGTCAAGAACAAAAGACTGTTCCAAAGGAAAAGAAAGATATGACTCCTGAGGACATCTCATCAATTGCAAAGGATGCAAAGGTTAGACATCTTATCCACAGTGCTTTAGATAATGTTATGTCTAACAGAGTAATTGGCTGCAAAACTGCCAAAGAGATATGGGATGCTTTAGAAGTCAGATGCCAGGGAACAGGTGCCATTAAGAAGAACAGAAAGACAATACTCACACAGGAGTATGAGCACTTTGATTCAAGAACTAATGAAACCTTGACTGAGACTTATGACAGATTTTGCAAACTGTTGAACGATCTGTCTCTGGTTGATAAAGAATATGAACTTGAAGAGTCAAATCTCAAGTTTCTGTTATCTCTACCTGAAAAGTGGGATTTAAAGGCAACAACAATCAGAGATAATTATGATCTTGCTGATACAGATCTTAATGAGATCTATGGATTGTTAAAGACTCATGAACTTGAGATAGAACAAAGAAACAGGAGATCCAGCAAGAAGACAAAATCTATTGCTCTCAAAGTTGAGGAGAAGCCCATTAAGAAGGAATCATCAAGGAAGAAAGCCAAGGGAAAGGCTTTAGTCATTAAATCTGAGAGTGAGTCATCAAACTCTGATGATGACTCAAACTCTGATGAAGCTTCTGACTCTGAGGATGATGAAGAACAGATGATGCAAATGGCTGCATTGATGGTGAAGACCTTCAAGAAGATGGGATTCAAGAACTTCAAGAAGGGAAAGAGATTCTCAAGGAAAGATTCAAACTCTGAAAGGAGAAGTTTCAGAAAGTCTGATGGAAGGGAAACCAAGTCTGGCAAGAAGGATAAATCTGAAATCCAGTGCTACAAGTGTAAGGAGATGGGTCACTATGCTCCAGAGTGCAAGAAAGGCAAATCTGAGAAAGCACTCATCTCTAAAGGCAAAGACTGGGCAGATACTTCAGACTCTGATGATGGAGAAAACTATGCTCTTATGGCAACTGTCAGAGATGAGACTGAATCATCTGAAAATAAGGTACCCCTAACTACTTATGCTTATGATACTGATAATATATCTGAGTTAAGAGTATATCTGAAAAGTGTTCATGTTAGCTATAAGGATCAGACTTTAGAGAATGAGAGAATTAAAGCTGAGAATCTTAGTATTAAAGAGAGAAACAAGTTTCTTGAAGGAGAACTTGAAAATATGAAGCAGATTCAAAAAGAAAGAGATGATGCTGTTTATGTAGAACATGAGTTGCTGAAAAGATATAAGCAATTAGAATCTGATTTAGAAAAAGAAAGAAAAATAATCAAGACTTGGACAGATTCTGGAAGAGACACTCATCAAGTGTTTCAGACTGATTCTGTAGGTTTAGGTTATTGTGAAAATGATGAACTTAGGTTTAAAGACAAGGTTAAGGTAAAACCACAACTTAAACCTGTGAAATTTGTTCCAGAAGTCAATAAGTTAAAATCTGTTGTAATAAGGGAAGCTGATAAGGAATCAGATGAAGCCTGTGAAAAACAGGAAAATATTATAACAGAAAAACTTATGGAAGTAGAAGCTGTTAGAAAACCAGTAAAAACTTGTGAAAAACAGGTTAATGTTGGCTTGATGACAGGAAAACAGTTCAATCATAAGTTGAAAGAGATAAAATCTGCCATGAAACCAAAAGGGTCCAAGAAAAATAGGAATGGAAAAATAGGCATAAATAATAGAAATAATCATTTGCCTAATGCTGGTGCTTCAAGGAAAACATGTTACAATTGTGGTAGTTCTAATCATCTTGCTAGATTTTGCACTAAGAACAAACATATTAATTCTTTATCTTCTACATCAGGAGTAAAGAATGATTATGTAAGGGTTAAACCACAAACTTTATGCACACACTGTGGGAGCACTTGGCATTCCATTTATACTTGCAAGAGTTATCATGCTATTTATCACAACTATTATGAGCTAAAACCCAATCTGAAGTGGGTTAGAGCAAACTCTGCAAGTGTAAAGTCTGACAATGTTAGTTTAAACTCTGATAATACTGATTCCGCTGCAAAAGCTAACACTGTTAAGAAAGGCAAAGGATCCAAGCAAGTCTGGATCCTTAAAACTAACACTTAGTATTTGTTTGTGATTGCAGGGTATAATAGAGAGCACACTTATCTTGGACAGTGGATGCTCAGGACACATGACTGGAAATAAAGCCCTGCTATCAGACTTTAAGGAGAAGGCTGGCCCAAAAGTTTCTTATGGAGATGGCAACATAGGACACACTCTGGGATATGGCAATATCAATCTTGGAAGTGTCATCATCACAAATGTAGCTCTAGTCTCAGGACTCAAGCATAATCTGCTATCTGTGAGTCAAATCTGTGACAGAGGAAACCATGTAGATTTTCATAATGAATACTGTGAAGTTATCAGTAAATCTACTGGAAAAGTTGTTCTAGTTGGACACAGGCGCAACAACATTTATGAAGCAAGTTTGGTAACAAACTCTGAAGGAAAAATAGTGTGTCTGACTGCAAGAATGTCAAATGAAGAGAGTTGGAATTGGCACAAGAAGCTCTCTCATCTTAATTTGAACAACATAAATGAGCTAATAAGAAAGGATCTTGTAAGGGGACTTCCAAAATCAATACTCAATCTAGATGGCTTATGTGATTCTTGTCAAAAAGCCAAGCAAAGGAAGTCATCTTTCAAGAGCAAATCTGAATCTTCAGTAGTGGAACCTTATCATCTTCTACATGTTGATCTCTTTGGACCAGTGAATGTGATGTCCATGGGCAGAAAGAAATATGCTCTAGTAATTGTTGATGAATATACTAGATATACATGGGTGTATTTCTTGTTGAAGAAGGATGAAACTGCTCAAATTCTGATGGATCATGTAAATCTACTGGACAAAGGATCACATCACAAAATCAAAATTATAAGAAGTGATAATGGAACTGAATTCAGAAACTCAATCATGGAAGCTTTCTGCAAGGAAAGAGGAGTGAAACAAGAATTTTCTGCACCTGGAACTCCACAGCAAAATGGTGTAGTTGAAAGAAAGAACAGAACTTTAATTGAAGCAGCCAGAACTATGCTTGATGAAGCAAAATTACCAACATACTTCTGGGCAGAAGCTGTTCAAACTGCTTGTTTTACTCAAAATGCAACATTGATCAACAAGCATGGGAAAACACCATATGAGATGGTGAAAAATAAGAAGCCAAATTTGAAATATTTTCATATATTTGGATGCAAATGCTTTGTGTTGAAGACTCATCCTGAACAGTTGACAAAGTTCGAGTTAAAAGCTGATGAAGGAATCTTTGTTGGCTATCCATTGTCAACAAAAGCATTCAGAGTTTACAATCTAAGAACTAAAGTGATCATGGAATCCATACATGTGTCATTTGATGACAAGAAAATAATTGGACTTGAAGACAAGGATGGATATGATCAACTACGTTTTGAAAATGAAGATCTATTCTCTGATGATGTAAACTCTGACGAAGCAGGTTTGACAAACTCTGACGAAGCATACTCTGAACCTCTACTGGTAAATACTGGAGAAACTGGAAATTCTCAAATTGAACAAAATAGAGAACCAGTTGAGGGGGAGCGTGAAGAAGCTCAACATGACACGGCAAGTGAGTCAGTTGAGGAAACTGATTCAAACTCTGACAGTTCAAACTCTGAACCATCCAATTCAGGGGGAGCCTCAGATAATGCAGAAAATCAACATATGAATCAGGAGAGCATGGATCAAGGGGGAGGATCCAATAATGATGCAAGAAACCACTTACCAACAGCAAGAAAGTGGACACAGGCACACACACCTAATCTCATAATTGGAGATCCTGATGCTAGTGTGAGAACTAGAAGTGCAACAAATAATGAGTGTCTGTATCATGCTTTCTTGTCTCAAACAGAACCAAAGAAAGTGGAAGAAGCTCTTCAAGATGCTAATTGGATTACAGCAATGCAAGAAGAGTTAAATGAATTTGAAAGAAATGAAGTCTGGACACTTGTACCTAGACCAAAGAATAGATCAATAGTAGGTACAAAGTGGGTTTTCAGAAACAAGACTGACAGTGAAGGTGTGATTACAAGAAACAAGGCTAGACTTGTGGCAAAAGGTTATTCACAACAGGAAGGAATTGACTATGATGAAACCTTTGCTCCAGTTGCAAGATTGGAGGCCATAAGAATTTTTCTGGCCTATGCCGCACACAAGAAGTTTAAAGTCTTTCAGATGGATGTAAAGAGTGCTTTTCTCAATGGGAAGCTTGAAGAAGAAGTGTTTGTTGAACAACCACCAGGATTTGTAGATTCCAAGCATCCAGATTATGTCTACAGGCTTGACAAGGCATTATATGGACTAAAGCAAGCACCAAGAGCATGGTATGAAACTCTTGCTCAATTTCTTTTAGAAAGTGGGTTCACAAGAGGTACAATTGATAAAACCTTGTTTTATTTCAATTCTGGTGATGATTTGCTTTTAGTTCAAATTTATGTAGATGATATAATTTTTGGATCTACTAATGACAAACTCTGTAAGAAGTTTGCAAAGCTTATGCAATCCAGGTACCAAATGAGCATGATGGGAGAGCTTAGTTATTTTCTAGGCTTACAGGTCAAGCAAACAGATGATGGGATTTTTATCAATCAAGCAAAGTATACCAGAAATCTTCTAAAGAAATTTGGTATGCTTGATAGTTCATCTGCTACAACTCCCATGGCTACAGCAACGAAGCTTGACAAAGACACAGGAGCCTCAGTAGATATGACTAACTACAGAGGAATGATAGGGTCTCTACTGTATCTTACTGCAAGTAGACCTGATATCATGTATGCAACATGTCTTTGTGCAAGATTTCAAGCAGATCCCAGAGAGCCTCATCTAACAGCTGTAAAAAGGATCTTCAAATATCTCAAAGGAACCATAACCTTGGGTTTGTGGTATCCTAGAGAATCAGAGTTTAAGTTAATTGGTTACTCTGATGCAGATTTTGCAGGCTGTAAGATAGACAGAAAAAGTACAAGTGGAAGCTGTCAATTTTTAGGTGACAGATTGGTTTCTTGGTACAGTAAGAAACAGAAATCAATTTCTACATCCACTGCAGAAGCAGAGTATATAGCAGCTGGTAGCTGTTGTGCACAGATTTTATGGATGAAGAATCAATTGCTGGATTATGGGTTAAGGTACTCTAGAATACCTATTTTCTGTGATAACCAAAGTGATATTGCTATGACAGGTAATCCAGTACAGCATTCCATGACCAAGCACATCAGCATAAGGTATCATTTTATCAGAGAACATGTGGAAGAAGGAAATATTGAGCTTCATTTTGTGTCTACAGACCAACAACTTGCAGATATCTTCACCAAACCTTTGAGTGAAGCTACTTTTACAAGATTGGTAAATGAACTTGGAATGATCTCTGGTTCTGACTAGAGATACGGGTTAGACTCACTTTTTATGTTCATGATTTCTTACATGTGTTAATTGTTATGTGCACCAGCATGTTAAACTCTGATGGTAAACTCTGTGAAGTGTCAGTCATACTCTGAAAGTAAACTCTGATGCTAAACTTTGTTGGTCATACTCTGATAGTTACAGTTTAATGCTATTCTCTAATTGTAATTTTGTCTGAAACATATGGACCAATGAAGAAATTTGTATGAAGCATAATTCTCAGTAAGTAATTGTGAATCCTTAAGAGTTGTATAGATTCTGATCTCAATTATGTGCAGTAAGTTAACACAGCATGATACTGTCTCTGTATTTATACCATCTCTTAGTTTATTGATCCTATACACTGAGTCTGTATTAGCTGTTTGCATTTTCTCTCATAAATTAATTGTATTAACTGATGAAAAGTCTAAACTCTGATTATTAATTACAAATAATTCACCCTCAAATCAAAAGATGCCAAACAGAGCACAAATTCCTTTGAGATCATGTTGTGCCTAGGAAGATCCAGGAACTTATTGTATGAAATAAGGGCTAAAATCTTTGATTTTTGGTGACTAGTGCCAACCACTGATTACTGGAAAAATAAAATTATAAAATATATATATATATATATATATATATATATATATATATATATATAAATATATAAAGGGGGTGAAAAATAAAAGACATATCCAAATGAAAGGATATCAGTATACATAGTTTAGATATAAAAATCAGATTTTATGTTATACATGAGAGTTTAGGCAACCAGTTTTTACTACTTTAGTTTGTGGATTTTATGCACTTTGAGATGATCTAAATATTGATTACGGTAAACTCTGCTATTGCACACACATATTTTCACACCTGTACAGTTTGAGAAAAGAGTTTATTGACCAAGAAGGACAAATGGTTGTTAGATCAGAATTCAATGATCGTCAGAAGCTAGACTCAACTGATCAGGATTGCTGACGTTATCAGTATTGCATGGTCATCAGTATTTGATCAAGCGTCAGTATCTTATTGATCATCAGGATTCCTACTCAGACTATGATCAGGTTTGATCATCAGGACTTGAAGCTGATCAGGATTCCTACTTCGAGTTATATTTGGAGTCTAGATAAACATGGAAGTTTGTTCCTGGTTTGTAGAATGCAGCTATCGATTAAAGATATGTTTCTATCTTTGTTATGATTAGGACTTATCTTGTTATTGATAGAGAAGCTGTGTGCACTATATAAACACAGTTTTGGTTTCGATTTATGTAATTCATTCACGAGAGATTATTCATTCGAGAGAGAACATAATCGAAGAGAAGCTCTTAAGAACAGAATTTCTTGAGAGAGTTTTTGTAAGCTTGCAGCTCTTAAGAACATCAGAATTTCTTAAGAGAGTTTGTAACAGTTTTATATCAAAGTTAATAAAGCTGTTATTGTTATTGTTATTGTTATTGATCTTTCATATTTGTGTTATATAAAGTCGAGAATCTTATACAATTGTATTCAACCCCCTTCTACAATTGTTATTTACTGGGCAACAATTGGTATCAGAGCAAACTGATTTAATTCTGAATCAGATACGATCTAAAGATGTCGACAACCAAGTATGAAAGCATGAAGATTCCCATCTTGAAGATATCAGAATATCCCACATGGAGGGTAAAGATGCTGATGTACCTGGAGGCTATGGATCCTGACTACTTGGACAGGATTCGTGATGGACCATATATACCAACAAAGTTCGTAGAACGAACAGATACAGTACCAGAACATTATGTGGTCAAAGCTAAAGCTGAATGGACTCCAGAAGAAAAAGCTCATGTACTCAGGGAACCAAAGATAAAGAATATCTTGCATAATAGCCTTGATGTTGTTATGTCAAACAGAGTGATTGCATGCAAGTCTTCAAAAGAAATCTGGGATACTTTGGAAACTCAGTGCCAGGGATCTGCATCTGTCAAGAAAAACAGAAGGGCTCTATTGATTCAAGAATATGAACAATTCGATGCAAGACCTGAAGAGAGCCTGACTGATCTATATGATAGATTCCTGACACTATTGAACAGCTTATCCTTAGTTGACAAAGTATATGAAACCGAAGATTCAAACACCAAATTTCTTAGAGCTTTACCTGAAGAATGGGATACTCAGACCTCAATCATTAGACACTAGTATGATCTGAACATTGTGTCTCTTGATGAGATCTATGGGATGCTAAGAACTCATGATCTTGAAGTTCAACAGAGAAAGAACAAGAAAAGCAGCAAGGCAAAGTCAATTGCTTTGAATGTAGAAGCAAAATCAAAAGGGAAAGCTATGGAGGTCTCTAGAAGGAAAGCAAGAGTAGCTGAGTCAGATCCTGACGATTCTTCATCAGATACTGATGGCAATCCTGATGCCAATACTGGTGATGAATCTTCTGATTCAGACATGGAAGAGATGGTTGCTATGATAGTCAGAAACTTCAGAAGGATGAAGTTCAGGAAGAATAGAAGACAAGGCAACTTTCAGAAAAAGACCTCCAAAGCAGACAAAGACAAGTATATCAAAAAGGACAGCAAGGGTAGCAAATTTGACAAGTCAAAGGTTAGATGCTACAAGTGTAATGGTATGGGTCACTTTGCTTCTGAATGCAACAAGACAAAGGCACTCATCACATCAAGTAAGGATTGGATGGACTCTTCCTCAGAATCTGATACTGAGGTAGTCAACTATGCGTTAATGACCAATGCTGATGTAACTGCTGCTCCTGATGATAAGGTACTAAATACTATCTTTGATTTTGATACTAATAATGCTTCTGAGTTAAGACGTTTTCTAAAGTCATTACATATTAGCTTTAGAAGTCAAACTGCTGAGAATACTAGAATCTTATCTGAGATGTCTGACCTTAGAAAGAGGAATGAGATATTAGAAGCTGAATTTTCTCGTATGCAAGAAGTACAAAAAGAATGTGATAATGCTAAACACATGCACTTAGAAATGACATCTAAATGTACTTCCCTTGAAAAAGAACTTGAATTTGCTAATGAGAAAATCAGAACCTGGACAGACTCTGGTAGGAAATTTCATGAGATTAATACCTCTAAGAATTGGAAAGAGTGTCTAGGATATAAGTCAGATGAAGATAAGAAATTAGCAGAGAAAATTGTCATTGATGAGACAGTCAGTCCAAAGACCTATAGACATGTTATAGACTCAACCAAATCTAAGATTACTCCTGTTAATTTTGTTTTTGGTAAGGATTCCAATTCTACTTTTGAAAAGGGATCTTCTTCTACTCAAGGAATTAAAATTATAAAGTCTAAACCTGTCATGAACAAAGTCACTAAGAATCTAGGTCTATTGTCTCAGAAACAGCTTAAAGATAAAATCTGTGAGGTTACAGATAAGAAAAAGGAAGCTATTGTTAAGAGAAACAGGAATGGTAAAGTTGGGATCAATAAAGAGAATGGTTATAAATATATCCCAAATGCACCTAGAAAGTGTTGTTTTAACTGTGGTAACTCTAATCATCTTGCTATTGATTGTAAGAAGAGTAAGAAGAAGATTACTGATATTCCTAAGTCTGATGTTAGGAATAGATCAGTACTCTATAAACCGCAGAAGTCCTGTTTTCATTGTGGTAGTCTATGGCATTCTATTTATACATGTAAAGAGTATCATGATTTGTACTATAACTTTTATGATCCATTGCCTAAGTTTGAAAGTAGTACAAAGTCTGATAGAACTGAAAATGTCATAGTGAAGCATGCTTTTGTTAATACTGATGCTGACAAAGCAAATCCTGATGGAGTAAATCCTGTCAGGACTGCTAAAGTCAGAAAGTCTTCTGCTGCTAAAATTAATAAATTGCATGAGAAAGGAACCCAACATGTATGGGTTCCTAAGTGTTCTAACTAGTGTGTTTCTATTCTGATGCAGGGTAAAAAGAAAAATGTGTTAGTCATGGATAGTGGATGTTCTGTGCACATGACTGGAAACAAAGCCCTGTTATCAGAATATGAGGAAAAAGCTGGCCCAACTGTGTCTTATGGAGATGGCAACATTGGACAAACCTTGGGATATGGCAATATAATCATTGGAAATGTCATCATTGAAAAAGTAGCTCTAGTGAAGGGACTAAAACACAACTTGTTGAGTATTAGTCAAATCACTGACAGAGGTTATCATGTCAATTTCTATTCCACACATTGTGAAGTAGTCAGTAAAGCAACAGGGAAGATAGCACTAACTGGCTTCAGGCATGGTAACATATATGAAGCCAACATTCTCTCAGATACTGATGGCTCCCCTACATGTTTCATCAGTAAAGCTTCAGTAGATGAAAGTTGGAATTGGCACAAGAAGCTTTCTCATCTCAACTTCAGCAACATCAATGAGTTGGTTAAGAAAGAGTTAGTAAGAGGATTACCTAATGTCTTATATACACCTGATGGACTCTGTGATGCATGCCAAAAAGCAAAACAAAGAAGGACATCATTCCAGAGTAAATCAGAATCCTCTATTGAAGAACCATATCACATGCTACATCTTGATCTGTTTGGTCCAGTCAACATCATGTCCATCAGTAAGAAAAGGTACACTCTTGTAATTGTTGATGAATATTCTAGATTCACCTGAGTGTATTTTCTGCACAGAAAAGATGAAACTCCTGAAGTTCTGTTGGATCATGTGAGAATGATTGAGACAACCACAAAGTACAAAGTCAAGATTCTGAGAAGTGATAATGGTACTGAATTTAAGAATTCAAAGATGGAAGAGTTCTGCAAATACAAAGGAATCATTCAACAATTCTCTGCTCCTGGCACACCTCAGCAAAATGGAGTAGTAGAAAGGAAGAATAGAACTCTTATTGAAGCTGGCAGAACTATGTTGGAAGAAGCTAAATTACCTACATATTTCTGGGCAGAAGCAGTCAACACAGCATGCTATACACAAAATCTTACATTGATAAACAGGCATGGTGTCACTCCTTATCAGTCACTCAAAGAGAAGAAACCAAGTCTGAAGCATTTGCATGTGTTTGGCTGTAAATGTTTTGTTCTCAGAACTCATCCTGAACAGCTAGGGAAATTTGAAACAAAGGCTGATGAAGGAATATTCATAGGTTATCCTACATCAAGAGCCTTCAGAGTTTTTAATTTGAGAACAAGAACTGTCATGGAGTCAATACATGTATCTTTTGATGATAAGAAGATAACTGGAATCACTGAAGACTCGCATGATAGATTGTTATTTGAAAATGAAGCTTCCAAGGAACCTGAAGAAAGTGAATCAGAAGCTGTCCATTCATCCAGTACTGACGGGTCACCAAATCCTGATGACTCACCAGGTACTGATGGTGCTAATACTGATGATGCAAACAACAGTAATACAACTAGTAGTGCTAATGTTGAGGGGGAGCAACGGCATTCAACTACAAGTTCAGAGTCAACTCAATCATCAGAACAGAATTCTTCAGATACTGATTCAAGTGAAGATCCTGATAACACATCAGGAGGGCATAGCAATAATTCAGGGAGAGCTTCAAATCAATCAAATTCTTTCAATCAAGATAACACCAATCCAGGGGGAGCATCTACTTCAAGAAACAATTTGACACCAGCAAGGAAATGGACAAAAGATCATTCTCCTGATTTGATAATTGGAGATCCTGATGCAGGTGTTCAAACAAGAAGTGCAACTCAGAATGAATGTTTATATAATAACTTTCTATCCAAGGAGGAGCCTAAGAAAGTTGAAGATGCACTTAAAGATGCTGATTGGGTTACTGCAATGCAAGAAGAACTGAATGAATTTGAAAGGAATGAAGTCTGGAAACTGGTACCAAGACCAAAGAATAGATCAATTGTTGGTACAAAGTGGATTTTCAAGAACAAGACTGATTCTGATGGAGTCATTATCAGAAACAAAGCTAGACTAGTTGCAAAGGGGTATTCCCAACAAGAGGGAATTGACTATGATGAAACTTTTGCTCCTGTTGCAAGACTAGAAGCCATCAGGATATTTCTTGCTTATGCAGCACATAAGAAATTCAAGGTTTTCCAGATGGATGTTAAAAGTGCTTTCTTAAATGGTGAACTGGAGGAAGAAGTTTATGTTGAACAACCTCCTGGTTTCATTGATCCTACATATCCAGATTATGTCTACAGACTGGATAAGGCACTTTATGGACTAAAGCAAGCTCCAAGAGCATGGTATGAAACCTTAGCTCAATTCTTACTGGAAAGTGGATTCAAAAGAGGTGCAATTGATAAAACTCTATTTTATTTGAATCATGGTAAGGAGTTGCTGTTAGTTCAGATTTATGTTGATGATATCATTTTTGGGTCAACAAACAATAAGCTGTGTGAAAAGTTTTCCAAGCTTATGCAGTCAAGATATCAAATGAGCATGATGGGAGAAATGAGTTACTTTCTGGGTCTTCAAGTTAAACAGACTGATGAAGGGATTTTTATTAATCAGTCTAAATACACAAGGAATTTACTGACAAGGTTTAACATGCAAGACAGTACTCCTGCTTCAACTCCCATAGCTACAGCTACCAAACTTGATCCTGATCAAGGTGAAGAGGTAGATGTAACTCACTACAGAGGAATGATTGGCTCTTTATTGTATCTCACTGCCAGTAGACCAGATATCATGTTTGCAACCTGTCTATGTGCAAGATTTCAAGCAAAACCTAGAGAACCACATCTGATTGCAGTCAAAAGAATTTTTAGATATCTCAAAGGCACTCCTTCACTTGGCCTTTGGTATGCAAGGGAATCAGATTTTGGGTTGTGTGGTTATTCAGATGCTGATTTTGCAGGATGCAAAATAGACAGGAAAAGTACTTCAGGAAGTTGTCAGTTTTTGGGTGGAAGACTAGTTTCATGGTTCAGTAAAAAGCAGAAATCTATTTCCACTTCAACTGCAGAAGCTGAGTACATTGCTGCAGGAAGTTGTTGTGCTCAGATAATGTGGATGAGAAATCAGTTGTTAGATTATGGCCTGTCATACTCAAAAATCCCTATTTATTGTGATAACCAAAGTGCTATTGCAATGACAGGAAATCCAGTTCAGCATTCTCTTACTAAACACATAAGTATCAGATATCACTTTATAAGAGAACAGGTTCTGGAAGGAACAATTGAACTTCACTTTGTTCCTACTGATCAACAACTAGCTGATATATTCACCAAGCCACTACCTGAAGCTACTTTCAATAAGTTGGTGAATGAACTTGGAATGATGAATTTTGAGAATTTCTGAGGAAAAGCTACAGAGAGGAAATCCTGATAACTGTCAAATCCTGATGGTTATTCAGAAAGGTATGTATCTTTGATCAAATCCTGATAGGACTCAATCCTGACAGGAAATCAATTGGTCAAATCCTGATGTTCAGATATTGAAGCTGGTATGAAAACCAGAGGTTCTATGCTAATTTGTCATCAACACTCCTGGTAAACTCTGGACAATTAGATTATTACTTAGTCTTTGATTAAGTTTTCAGTCTTAATTATCAATGTCATTATTATCAGAGTTTATTATTTATCATATCTATATCACTTTGAGTGTTACTAACAAATTTTGCAGGAAAGTACAGGAAGCAAACAATTGAGAAAATAGACAAATTTCATTAATACTTGAAGATACATTACACATGAAATATGGAAATTACATATTTGTTTTCCTAGTCTATTTTCTACTCAGGAACTCGTGCTTTACAGATAAGCATGAACACGTGCCCTGCAAATTAGCATGAATGCTCCTGAGCAGCTTCACAGTCCATCAGAACTGGAAGGTCTCTTGTTCCATCCTTAAGAGACAAGAAGAGGAGCTGATTTACTTGAAGGCGGATCGTCACCGTGACCACCGGGACGCCTTCGTGCCTCCAAATTGCATGACATACAAGCATCACGGATTCTCTTCTTTCGTTTCTCAAGCTCTCGGACGAGCTCTTCATCATCTTCATCCTCATCATCTTCATCATCCCAATCGTCTTCATCCTCTTCATTGACAACGATGAGATTTTCAAGAGGATTCCAATCAGGTTTTGCCTGATGGAAGTTATGAAGAAGCACATCAGCCATCGCATTCACAAAAGCATGATGCTCCTGTGGATCAGGAATAGGCTGAGGTCCCTCTTGCTCTGCAATCTCTGCTAGAGCCTCATCCATTTGTTGCCAAATTCTATCAAGTTCTTCATCAGGTATGTTGTTTTGATTGTTGGCAGCCATTGAAAAACAAAGAAGGTGAAAGGTTTTCGTAAGTTTTTCTCTGGAGAGGGTTTGTGTTTTAATAGATATATGATGATTGTTTAACAGTTCTCTTTTATAGAGAATGTGAATTAAGGGTGCAGGTCATTTCTACAATCTCGATGAGACGGTTCGGTTTTCCATAAATATTTTTGCCTCGTTTGCTGGTAAGCGTGTTTTAATTCTATGACCATTAATTTGGTTATTTTTCTTAAACCAAAACGCTATTCAGGATTGTTAAAATAAATTTTGTTTTCCTAAATAAAATTTTATTTTAATCCTATTGAATATTTTTTTCAATCCTGATATGGCAAAATATTTTGTGCGGAAATGCTTTTATTCCTGATGAGGTTAGGTTTTTCTTACATCAGAAAATGCCTACTCGTTATGGACTACTTTCTAATGCTATGGTACAAGGCCCAACCCATCTTGTTCCTGACACAAGCATGCAACCTAAACAGTCTAAACAGTTAACAACCACCTCTACTGTCTCTCAAAAGACTTTAGTTGTAATATCAAAGAAATCAGCTAGAACTGATGTGTCTGGAAGGCAATCAGGTTCAAAGGATTTTTCCTCTACACCACTCACTAAAAAGAAGATACAAGGGGGTGTACAAGGGGTCCTGGTGAAGAAAGCTGATAAGGTTGTTAAGAATGTTCCTGTGAAAAGGAAGTTAAGGTTGATTGATGAAAGTGATTCAGAGGATGACTTACCTATATCCTCTGTGATGAATGTGAACAAGGAAGTTGCTGATACTGCTACTAAAGCTGTGGTACCTTCATCAAAACCACAAAAGACAAGGAAATTATCAAAGAGCAGGTATCATATTCCTTTGACAGTGCAAATGAAGGATACTGATATTCAGACATCAAATCCTGATGTTAGTATTCCTGATGCAACAACAAAAGTTGTCTCTATATCAGACTCTCCAGCCTCTCCATCTCAGATTAGAGAAATTTCTTGGGAGAAGGTTTCTACAACTGCTTCTTTGGTTGGTCTTACACCTACATCAAAGAAAAAGAGGAATGCAGAAGAGTTAGTCTATCAGAGACAGAAGAAGCTGAAAGGATCAAGCCCACAAGAACCTGAATTTCAGAGTAATTCAGCAGCTACTGTTGATCCTGCCACACAAGAACCACTCAATCAAAGTTTGGGTGAAGGCTTAGCTAGTGGAATGGTCACACAAGAACCATTTTCTCAAAGGGAGAATGAAGACATCAACATTCCAGCTACACAAGAACCATCTTCTCAAAGTGAAGATGCAGGCAAAGCTACAGCTTCTGTTGAAAGATTGGTCGAGAACATTGTCAATGAGGGAAGCACACAAGAACCTTTAGCTCAAAGTGTTGAAGCAGCTTCTGAACCTCAAGCTCCACAAGAACCATTGGTAGAAAATACTGATGCAAGCATATCAAATCCTGACGATGTTCATCCTGACGCTAGTGGTGCTCCTGATAATGAACCTATTTTGATATAGCCACTTCGTTCAAGGCCAATGGATCATCCTATCTCAGAATCACAGGATAAACTGAAAGGTATTGCAATTCTTGATCCTGATAAATCTCATGGTTCTGATGATGATAATTCTGATGATGATAGTGATGATGATAATGAGAATAGAAAAGAGAAGGAACAGCTTGCTACAGCACTCAAGATTAGTCTTGGAACTAATTTTGGTTCATCAAGTACTTATATGGCTAGCAATGCTTTCACTGGGAAAGATCAGAGACAAGATTTTTCTACTCCTTCCTTTGATCCTGCAGAGGCATTTAGACAGAATGAATGGAACAATTCATGGCACCAATCTGATGAATCTATCAGTTTTTCTTCTGCTATTGAACATGCCTATAATGCAGTGAAGTCTATAGAGAATCAAGACTTGAAGAATCATCTGAAGGCTACAACTCTGTTATCCAAAAGTCTGAAAAGTGAGATTGATTCTATCAAGGGCTCAACTGAAAAAGTGAGGACTGATATCTTTAATAATTTTACAAAGGTGCCTACTACTTTACAACTAAGGGTAGTGGAATCCCAAGTGAAATCTGTTGTTTCAGAACAAACCTCAATCACTCAAAGAATTGATTCTCTGGATACTAAGGTAACTGAAATTCAAGCCTCTCTTTCCTTAATTTTGCAATTATTGTCAAATCCTGATGTCAAAAAGGGGGAGAAGGTTATTCAGACAAAATGTACACCTGATCTAGTATTAAGAAATAATGATGATGATACTGGAGATGATGGTGGTGACAAAGTGATACAAGGAGAAACCTCTGATGCTGTTGTTATGAAGACAATCCAAACTTCTCAAAGTCAAACAACGCAGTCAACTCATGTTTCTGATTCTGGAGTTAAGACAGTAAGAACATTGGTGCAATCTCAGATCCTGACGGAAGATCAAATCCTGACACCTGGTCATGGACAAATTCTTGCTACAATTCCTGAAGGTGATGAAGATGTGATTATTGATAATCCTGAAGATGCATCAAATTTATTCCAGAAGTTTTCTACAAAAGACGGTAGAATTGTTACTCTTTATCACACTGATAAAAGAGTTCAACAATTATTTGCCAGAAAAGCACTCTCTACAGCAAGTGAAGAATATCCAGATCTCTCACATGAAGAATTCTTGAGACTACAAAAAGAGACAATGGAAAGTTATACTGCTCCTGCTAGAGGTAGAGGAAGCAGAGGTAGGAGAGGTGCTAGAAGAAGTAAAAGAGGTTCTTCAACTCAAATAGTACCTAGACAGACAAGGTCTAGAGGGTTAAGAATTGAAGAAATTCCTGAACCTATTCAAACTCTAGTAGTTCCTGACAGATCTACTTTTGGTGATGATGGAATTGTTGAAGAAGAACCTGAATTGAGAAGAAAATCAAGTAAATCAACTCTCAGCAATACAAATCAAATTGAAGATTCTAATCCTGACAATATTCAAGATCCTGACGAATCTGAAATTCTGCAAGAGGTTGATTTGATCATCTTATCTACTGTTGTTGATTGTCACAACAAAGAAGTAGATGAAGAAGAAGAAGCCAGAAGAAGAGATATTACAAAAAGAACAAATGAAGATTTCAATCTCTATCTACAAAGGCTTAAAGTTTCAAATAAAAGACAATGGAGAAATTCAAGCAGACAAGAATCTTTACTTGAAAGAAGCTACACTCATGAAAAGGAGAAATACAAGAAGTGGAAACATATTAGCACATTAAGTTGTGATACACCTATCAATTTTCAGTCTGGTGGAATTATTACAAGCGCTTCAAGTGTTGTTGATTTGTCTGATATGGCTAGATCAAAAGCACTCTGGTTAAAGATGTTTTCAAATCTGAAGCAATTGTCAAGTAATTCAAGAGGAGGTATTGGACACAGAGATGGTGAATATCTGAATATGTCATATGTTGATCCTTACTCCTTGACAGAAATTGGAGGTACTCTAACTTCTGAAAACCTGAACAATTTATTAGCTGTTGATCTAGTTATAGATTGTCATGATGGTTTTGAAAAGAAAGAAAAGCTTCTGTACTTCATGAAAGATGGTAGTGTGAAGATTCTATCTATTCAAGATCTGCTGATGAAAACTACACAGGAACTGAAATATGTTCACTATCTGTTAAGATGGAAGAACCAAGTGTACAAAGAATGGAGTGACATGATTCTATCAACTATAAGAAGAAGACTGGATGGAAACAGTAATTTCAATGGTAATTATACTCCCATGTACTTAAATCAAAGAGGTCAGGATGTGGAAATGCAAAGGGGTACTGCTGTTAAAGAAGTAAATTTTGGCATGACTCATCTTTCTCTCAATCCTGATGGGAAGGAAATTGCTTATCTTTTGCTTGAAGAGCACAGTCTACAGAGAAACTCCATACAGAATCTCAGAGCAGCTATCTACCAGATTAATGAGGAAGATGAAGAACTCAGAAATCTTAAGGAAAGACTGATTCAAATTCTTGAAGAAAAAGAAGAAAGTTTATTATCCAACTTCTTGAAGATGAATCTGTTCTATCACAAAGCTTAAACAGATAAGTTGTTTCTGAAGATACTCGTACATTTTGATACATGTTTTTGACATCATTGAATATTTGGAATCTATACTTTATTTCACAAAGTATGAGATTGGGGGAGATTGTTAGATCAGAATTCAATGATCGTCAGAAGCTAGACTCAACTGATCAGGATTGCTGACGTCATCAGTATTGCATGGTCATCAGTATTTGATCAAGCGTCAGTATCTTATTGATCATCAGGATTCCTACTCAGACTATGATCAGGTTTGATCATCAGGACTTGAAGCTGATCAGGATTCCTACTTCGAGTTATATTTGGAGTCTAGATAAACATGGAAGTTTGTTCCTGGTTTGTAGAATGCAGCTATCGATTAAAGATATGTTTCTATCTTTGTTATGATTAGGACTTATCTTGTTATTGATAGAGAAGCTGTGTGCACTATATAAACACAGTTTTGGTTTCGATTTATGTAATTCATTCACGAGAGATTATTCATTCGAGAGAGAACATAATCGAAGAGAAGCTCTTAAGAACAGAATTTCTTGAGAGAGTTTTTGTAAGCTTGCAGCTCTTAAGAACATCAGAATTTCTTAAGAGAGTTTGTAACAGTTTTATATCAAAGTTAATAAAGCTGTTATTGTTATTGTTATTGTTATTGATCTTTCATATTTGTGTTATATAAAGTCGAGAATCTTATACAATTGTATTCAACCCCCTTCTACAATTGTTATTTACTGGGCAACAATGGTAAACACTGATGTATTGTGTGACATATGCCGAGGTAACTTTGTTTTAATCTCTGATGGTTAAAATAATTTCTTTGTTTCAGACATTTTATAATTTTGAGATTAGACATTTGTTTTTCGAAAAAGTATGATTTGTAACGGATCCATTTTGCATTAAACAGAGAAAAGAAAGAGTGTGTTTGATAAGTCCTGATGGTGATTAGTAGCTATGTAAAACAACACAATGGATCTTTCTCATTAATTGATTCAAACTTTGTTTACATTCAGACAAGTTCATACTCTTGTCTAGCTACTTGTTCGGTTAACAGGTTATTATACCATCTGGGATTTTCAAGGCTTGACAACCCCCTGATGTTGAATCATCATCATCATCCTCTCGCATTCTCTTTCTGGCTTGCAGCTTGCAGGATTCCAAGAAGAATTCCTTCTTCGAACCCGTCAAGTAGCTCTGATAAAAGAGCATCATACAAATCTCCACAGCGTCATCATCTGCAAGGATGGGCACATCATATGGCCCAGGACGAATGATGTGCACATAGGGATTGGAGATAGGTCCTTCAGCTATCTCATCATCAGCGATGAGACCTTCATCATTCAGAAATGACAAAACAAGAAACTCATCAATGATATAGTTTGCTTGTTGACGCCAGTTCAGATTCAAGAAAGCTTCTACATCCATAAATTCAAAGGTTCCTGCCATTTGATGTATGGTAATTTTTTTTCTTGATATGTGTATTGCCTGTTGTTACAATGCTCTAGCTTTTATAGCATCCAACAGGGCAACTGAAAGGTTTTGATTGGCTCGAAGCTATGGGAACAGTAAAGTGCGGAGTTCCAAGACAGTCATTATTCTTCTGACTGTTGAGCTCCTTCGTACTTTATTATTATGTTTCTGAGATATTAAAATCGATAATTTTATTATTATTGATTTTTTTTTTCAATAAGCGGATATGTGATGCCAGGTGTCTCCTCGTCTGCACGTATGTATTGGAAGTTGTTCAATACAGCTGTCAGCATATACACGTTTGACATGTTTCCCACTCACATGATTATAGGAGTAAGACAGTTGTGTATTAATGATTAAAAACTCTTCAGTTTTTAATCTTTAATTTTCTTTTAAATACAATACACACATCTTCAGTTAAACTTTTCACATCTTACTCATTCACATCTATTATCACACACACATATTCACAAACACCTTTCTACACATAAACTCTGTTATTTCTTCAAAATCTTCTAATGGCAACCACAGCTTTCGTTTCGTCTGGGTTAGAGTTCGTTCCAAACAACTATACCGCACCACTAAACACTGCAAACGCTCCAGAATCATTTCATATGATTCAAAAGTTTCTTGCTCAGTCAGCGATTGGGCGTGCTTTAGTTGAACCAGCCACACTTTCTGGTTTACAAATCAAAGCATTCTGGGAGACAGGGATTTATGATGACGGTGGTGAAACTGGGAACCCATCCATAATTTTTGAGTTTGAAGAAACAGAGTATGTTATTACTGCTGGTACTATTCGAGCTGCAATGGGGTTTCCTGAGTATCCTTCTTACACTATTGGAATGGGTGATGAGGATTTAATCTGAATGATGCGAGAGATTGGCTACTCTGGGCCATTGACAAAGATTGGGCAACTCAAAAGGCCGTTTCTGCGCAAGGAATGGAGTTTCTTCTTCGATTGCATCACAAGGACATTTGGAAAGAAATGCACTAATTGGGATGCTATTCCCACAGATAGTCTGCAAATCGGGTATTCTTTATTATATGATAATCATTTTGATTTTGCACGACTTGTGTTGACTAACTTAGGGGAGAAGATGACAGAGAATAGAGGAGTTGTTTATTTTTCTCGATTCTGTCAGCTTTTGGTTTCTTATTGTGTTGAAGGCGAAAATGTATTTGAAGCAGATGTTTCTTGTTTTAAATTACATAAGAGAGTATTTACTGATCTAGTAAATAAAGATATTAAGAAAGGAATTGTAGGAGACCTTTTGCTACCTACTTCTGTGCAACAGTTTGTGGATGCTCAAGTAAATCCACAACCACAAGCTGAATCTCAACCAGAACCTCCATCAACTTCTGTTACACCTGCAAGGGGAGGTAGGACCAAACATATTGGTACTAAACCTGCGAGGAGATTATCTTCTGAAGCTGGGGTATCAAGACCTGAAGAGATGCCTCAGAAGACAAGGCTAAAGAAAAGAAGAGCCAATAGGGCAAAGTCTGTTGTTGAAGCCTCAGAGACTGAAACTGATGAAGAAACTCTTCATCAGAGAAAAAGAAGACTAGTAACTGCACATCTTTTTGGTGCTATCAATGTCAATATGGACAGTGTTTCTGAGGAAACTGAAGCTCCTGCATCAGAGAATGAGGAGATTGTCACTGAAGCTGTTCCTCAAGATACTCCTGCAATTGTTGTTGAGGAGAATATTCTAAATGCTGATGAGGACAGAGTGTTTGTAAACACTGAAGCTCCTGAAGTGTTTGTTCAGGAGGATGCTGCAAATGCTGAAGCTGTCAATCTAGACAGGATAAATACTGATGCTACTATGGATATCGATGCTCCTACATCAAAGGCTAATGATGTAGTTGAGGAAGCTGCTACTCATTCTGATAGCAGAGTTTTTGATTTTGAAGCACACACCTCTATCCATTCTGATCATTATACAGAGGGTGTGGAAGCTGATCAAGTAACTGATCAGGTAGAAGAATCTCTAGCCACTCACACTGAAATTATTTCTTGTGATCTTGACAAAGGTGAGGAGGTTAATCAGATTCAAAGAGAAGCAGAGGTTTTTGCTAAGGTAAACTCTGATATTCCTGAAGCTGTAGCAGAGGAGAAAATTGATGAAGCTGCACAGTTTACTGCTGAAAATATTCTTGTTGATAATGAAGCAGACAATAATGAAGAAGCTGGAAATGATGCTGAGGGTTCTCATTCACACCCTAGTATTCAAGTTTCATTGGCTGATGATGTTAATAGTGATGAAGTCGGGGAAGTTAATAGACAGACCAATGAGCATTTCCAGAATATGTACTACAAAAATTGGGCTGATGCAGATTGCGTTTTCTCAGCGCAAAGGGCTGCAGATTTGTTGTCTGATTCTGTCAAGAAGATATCAAATACTGATGTACTTACAAGCTTACAGGCAACTGTTGTTCAAGTCAAATCTCTTAATAATAGATTTGATGAGAATCAACAGATGTTTACAAATCTTAGGAATGAATTTTCTCTCCGGGATACTCTACTCAATTCAAGCAGCAAGCCAAGGATTCTGAGGAAATCAAGAAAAGGCTTGGAAAAGTTGAGGAGAATCAGGCTGAAATGTCTACTCAATTGAATTCTATTTCTAATGCTTTAGAATTGCTGACATCAGTATTACTTTCTGATGATGTCAAAAAGGGGGAGAATGTACCTAAAGACAAATGCAAAGACATTCAAGCTCTGAGACGGAGGGATGATTCTACTGATGGGGGAAGCAAAGGAAATAAAAGAAAGGTCATTGCTCAAAGGCAAAGCAGGACAAGAGTAAACTCTGGTAGACAAATAAACTCTGAAAAGATAAACTCTGGTGGTCAATCTACTTCAAATCTCAAGAGTTTAGTTGTTTCAACTAATCCATCTACTGATGAAGAGATTGCTGCTAAGATATTCATGAAAGAGCATGGAAAGAATGTTACTATTGAAGATATCCAGGCTGAAGAGCAGATGCTTGCTGAGGAACACAAGAAAAATCTTGAAGCTGGAATCTACAAGAAAAAGGAAATCAAGGCTCCTAGAAAGAAAGAAGTTGGTATTTCTATCAAAGAGAATATTCAACAGAGTATACAAAATACAAGGAGACCTGTGATTAGAAACTCTGATAAGGGTAAAGGCATAATGATTGAAGAGCCTAACCTGAATAAGAAGTTTAAATCAACCTCTGACATTGCTCAAGTTGAAACAAGATTAGATAAATCAACCTCTGACGCTGCTCAAGTTGATGTTTCTATTGAAGATGTGACAACCTCTGACAAGGCTCAAGTTGTACAAACTCAACTCAAAGGTTTCTTAAGACCTGTACTTTCTGAAACTCTGACATTAGAACCTGTGGATTTTTCTCAAACCAGGACAGTACATGGAAAACAATCTTATGACAAGTCTGGTTTAGGTTCACACAGAGAGAAGAGGATAAATAATAGTCCAATGGATCAAACTTCACTGGCAGAACCTGGTGTTGGGGTTACTCAAGAGAGCCTTGACAAGCTGGAGTCTGTTCAGTTAATTTATCATAAGGGACTTAGGAAGGATTTTCTGTTATACTTCATGGCTGATGGCAGAGTATACAGAATAGGTGAAAATGATATAGATTTGAAAATGGCTGAAGAGTTAGAATATGTCTTATATCTACTCAAAGTCAGAAATCAAAGGACTCAAAATGCTGCTGAAGTTTTGAGAGTAAGGATGATGAGAGCAAAGGTTCTCAGTGGTGCTAAGATTACAAGTGCTTACATTCCTAAGTACAAAGATGCTCATGGAAATCTTGTTGAGATGAGAAGAAATAGTGCAAAGCTCTCTACAGCTCTTGGAATAAAAGTTCTTGAATTCAATTTAGAATCTGATAAAGCTTATTATATTAAGCTAGGGAATGAGATGAGGAAGAATTCCATCTATTCTCTGAGAGCTGCAATTTATCAGACTGGAGAATCTGATCCAGAGTTGAAAGAAGTGAAGAAGATCATGATGGAAGAGCTAGAAAGAGCTGAGAAGAAACTACTATCAGACTATATCAGGACAGTGCCTGATATTCAAGAAATCAAGTAAAGTCTGACTGTAAGTTTTTAATATATTTTCTATTCTAAGTCAAATTTAAACTCTGTTTTAAATTAAACTCTGTTATATGTTAAACACTGCATTTGTTAAATGTTTTTGACATCATCAATTATATGTTTAACTTGTACATTTTATTATGAACAAGTTGGGGGAGATTGTTAGATATAATTGCTGACGTTTGTTTATCAGTGTTTAAGCAACAGGTACTGACCAGAGTTTATCAGAAGCCGGTCAGAGTTTAATTAAACTCTGACAGGGTGAAGAGTTTAAAGGAAGCCGGTCAGAGTTTATTTAAAGTCTGACAAGGTGATAGTTGAATTAGCTGTCGGTGTTGAATTGAAGATTCTAGAAGCAATATATTCTGAAGATGGAAAGAAGCAGAATATATTGATACAGCTAAGGAGACGGAATAGAAGATAAGAAGCAATCCTTAATTGATATCAATTGTATAGCTAATTGTTAGGAGTATCAATTAGATAAGGATTGTATGTAACTGTGTACTATATAAACACAGATAGGTTATCCCTAGAAGGGATGCGATTATTGAATATATTATTCTTGTAACCTAGAAGCTCTTTGTGATTCATTAACATCACTAAGAGAGAATTATTAAATATAATTCAGTTTGTTGATTTACAAACCTGTGTTCTTAATTGTTATTCTCATACATACTTGATTATATATTGTGTATTCGGCCTAACAAGAGAAAACCTAATCAAAGACAATGTAAAACTATTTTATCTATTTTCAGAGAACTGCTACACTTGATTATAAAGCCCAAGTTTACAAGTCATACTATAGACAAAAACTATCTCTATTTTCCAGGTCCAGTATGCTTGCTTCTTCATTTCAGATGCATGTGACTGAGATGTTGTACTCTTGACAAGTTGGCTTGTTTGTACATCTCTTATGTTTGCATGGAAATTGAATGTTTTTTCTTCTTCGAGGTTCACCAGTGTTTGGCTTCCATATTTTTTTGTTTACTCTATCAACCCATGTGCTTTCCAGTGTCAAGTCACCATCAACCTTTAGTCTTGAGCTTCATCCGTTGGTAGTGTTATTGACTATCCGTGGATAGCATTAAGCTGGTCATCCGTGGATATAATTGAGTTGATCATCTGTAGGTAGCATTAAGTCTTCATCTGTTGTCATTCATTTTCACTTAAACAGAATTACATAGCACAACCTATTTACAATTAGCTATCATATTTTGCTTATCTACTGAGACAACATGACTTGGTACTTAATACTTTCAATCCTAATACTAGAGTAAAATTGAATATGTTACATGATTATTTATCCGTGGATAAGCTTTCCAACAACGGATACTACAAAAAATATGTCATCCGTTGTTAGTTACAAAATGACTTATACATAAATGTGTTATATGTTAAGTTATCATCAATAACAACATATTTCCTAACAAGGTATCTTTAGGATCCTTTAACCCATATTATATTATCAAATTTAAGAATCAACAAAAGTTAAACTTTGAAAATAAATTAATTTTTTACAACTTATGCCAACAAAGGAAAGTTTAGTGCAGTAAATTATGGCAAATGGACAGATTGAAGTGGTGTTTCTAAAATTGGTCGGGAAACAGATTTTCGAACTTGAATGTTGTAATTGGGATGAAATACATCTGTGCAATTGGTTACATCCACATGATATTGAAATTACATGATTTATTATTTTTTGTTGATAAATTAATTACGACTATGAATCGATAAATAATTACATTAATCTAACAAAAAAAAGATCAAAGATCCAATAATCATTTGCAATGTATTAAACTAATATTAAAAAAAAATTAAATATGCAAATATGGGTTAAAGATTCAATTATTATCAACATTTAAAAATCTAATAATTAATGTTTCCAAGACTTCGAATTTGATATCGAATCTCATCAATAACAATATATATTCGTGTTAATTAAACTATAATAATTAAAATATGGTATACTTTGTAGTTTGGTTAACTACTTTCTTTTTCGCTAACGACTTTATTTTTTGGTATCCTTTAATATTAATTGATTATAAATAAAAATACATAATAAACAAATTGCAATATATTTGTTAGTACCAAGTGAAAAACTCTATACTAAACTATAATAAGTAAAATATAGTATAATTTGTAATTTGGTTAATGTGGTAAAATATAGTTAATGCCTCTCTTTTTTGGTATTTTTTAATATTAATTTAATTGTAAATAAAATTAACTCACCAAGTGTCAATTAACTCACCTCTTCTGCATACCCAAATTCTACAAACTCGCCTTAAAGAATATATAACTGTTAGGAATATGTTGTTCTTGATGATAATTATAAAAACACTTAGTAGATTTTGTATTAAGTCATTTTGTAACTGTCAACGAAATGGCATGCTTTGCAGCATTCCGTTGACAGGTAGCTCATCAACGAAATGAGTGATGTAGCAATTGCACTGTACAATACTTCACAGTTTGATATGCATTTTGATGTATGTATTAGATAGGTTTCCTAAGTCATGTTGACTAAGTACTAGATAGGCAAAATAGGTTGGTTAATTGTAAATATCTTGTACCTTGTAATTTTGCCTAAGTGAAGACATGTCAACGGTATGAGGATTACTCTATCAACGAAACAAGGATACACCATCAACGGTATGGAGTTTACTCATCAACGAAACGAGAGAAACACCATCAACGGAATGAAGAATAAAGCTATCAACGAAACACATCTCCCTGCTATCAACGAATCATTATTGCTTTTCTGAATAGTTGACAAAGTGATAGTGACAGTTTACTGAACAGATCTAAAGGTGATGTGGAAGTGTACTTTGCATTGGAAACCATTAAAATGGACATGGGGAATAAGGAAACATCCCAGTTTCCAATTGGGCTCTTGGGAGTGATTATAATAAGCATGAAGACAAAAGCAAGGATCTCCAAGGACCACTGGACAAAGGGATGAAAAGCAAACTGTTGGCGGTTACCTTTAGTGTACTTTAGTGTAGCCAAAAATAGTATTGTAAACTTGGGGAATATATAACCAAGTGTAGCAGTTAAGATAGAGTAAGAGAAGAAGAAAAAAATAGTTTGTATTAGCTATCTTTGAGAGCATTCTTCTCTACAACTCTGTAACTGAGCAGCTGTGTACTTTTGTATCACAGATTATTTCCGCAATAAAAACACTTCAGTTGGATCATCAAACAATCCAACTGAATTATTTATATCTTGTGTTTTTATGTATTCAGTTCAGTTTTATTTTATAAAGTGTTTTAAGTTTAAGAAAATATCAAGAATTGTATTCAACCCCCCCTTCTACAATTCTGTTAGGTCATTTGGGATTAACAATTGGTATCAGAGCAAGCTTCTAACATACAAGAAGTTTAAAGATCAAGACCAAAAACAGAAGCCATGGTGAAGAAGGATGCAGGTGTGAAGATACCAGTTCTTGATAAGGACAATTACTTTCACTGGAAAGTAAAGATGCATTTACATCTCATGTCTATGGATGAGAGATATGTAGACTGCATTGAGAAAGGTCCACACGTTCCCATGAAGTTTGCATCTAGAGTTGGAGTGCCAGATGATGCTCCTGATGTAGAAATTCCAAATCTTGTCTCAGAATGGACTATTGAAGATCTTGCAGAAATCCATAAAGATAAGAGAACCATGAACATTCTGTTTAATGGTTTGGAGCAAGAGATGTTTGACAATGTCATCAACTGTACAACCTCCAAAGAAGTATGGGACACTGTTAGAACTCTCTGTGAAGGTACTGAGCAAGTTAGGGAAAACAAAATGCAACTCCTTATACAACAATATGAGCATTTTCATTTTAAAGCTGGTGAAACCCTAAATGACACGTTTAGTAGGTTTCAAAAGCTTTTGAATGGATTAAAGTTGTATGGGAGGATCTATCAAACCAAGGATTCAAACATTAAATTTCTTAGAGCTCTTCCAAAAGAATGGAAGCCTATGACTGTTTCTCTCAGAAACACTAAAGAGTACAAAGACTACACTCTTGAAAGGCTTTATGGAACCTTGAAGACTTATGAGCTGGAAATGGAGCAAGATGAGGAAATTGAAAAGGTACAGAAGAAGGGTGGATCTATTGCATTGATTGCATCTGTGAACCAACTGGAAGATGACACTGAAGAAGCTGCAAAGGCCACAACTAGTCGAGCTAGTTGTAGAAGTGATGTTAGCAAGGGTAAAGGTAAAATGACAGAAGAAGAAGAACCAGAACCAGCCAACTTGGATGACTTAGATGAGATTGATGAACACATTGCTTTTCTGTCAAGAAAATTCTCTAAGTTCAAGTTCAAGAGAAACTCAGAAGCAAGGCCACCAAGAAGAGACTTTCAACCTAACAAATCAAACTGGATTGAAAAGTCTAAGTCAAAATGTTTCAATTGTGGAATGCTTGGTCACTTTGCTGGAGACTGCAGAAAGCCCAAGGTTGAGAAGGGCAACAGGAAATTTGAGCCTGTTGATTATAAAAAGAAATACTTTGAACTTCTCAAGCAAAAAGAAAAGGCTTTCATGTCTCAGGAGTATGATTGGGCTGGTAATGGTGAAGATTCTGATGATGATGTTGAATATGTCAACTTGGCTCTTATGGCTAACAATCATGAGCAGGAAGCAAGCTCCTCAAGCAACCAGGTAACAATTACTAATCTTTCTGAGCTTTCTAAAGAGGAATGCGATAGTGCAGTAAATGAAATGTCTACTGTATTATATAATTTGCGTGTTACTCTTAAATCACTTACCAAAGAGAATTCAAGAATTAAAGAGACTAATTTGCTCTTAAGTGATAGGAATGCAATGTTAGAAGCACAGCTCATTGAATTTGAGAAAATGAGATGTGTTAGTAGGGATGCTAAGAAGGAACTTGAGAACGTATTACAAAGGGAAGAAATTCTTAAGACACAACTTGAAATAGAACAAAGTGTGATTGCTAAATGGAAAGATGCCAGGAATGTTGCTACCAACATCATTAATGTTCAAGGTATGGAATCTTTCTGTGAACAATCATGGAAAAAGAACAAAGAGAAACTAGGGTATGTTGGTGAAACCTTAGAATCAGAAACAGAGTCAACAAACAACAATGATCATTTGTTGAAGGTTGATATGTCAACGGAATGCAATGTTTCGTTGACACATGAACCATCAACCGATCAGGCTGTTTCGTTGACAGACAAAAGAAAAGATAAACTCACTAGACTTAATGACAAGTATGGTCCTGTCACCAAGAACTTTGTTCAAGGTGAGTCTAGTAAATCAAAGAAAGTTGAGAAGCCTGTTGAAAGAGCTAATGTAGGTCACTTATCCAACAAGCAATTGAAAGATAAGTTAGAGTTCAAGTTGAGGCTAAGGGAAATAAAAGGAATAACAGGAATGGCAAAGTAGGAATTAACAAACACAACAATTACACACCTGATAAATATGCTCCTAGAAAAACATGTGTTAATTGTGGAAGTGTTAGTCATTTATCTACTAACTGCAAATCTGTTAAGAAGACTGTTAAAGTGAAAATTCCCAAGCCTGCAATGAATAGTTCTATGCCTACAATGCCTGTTATGCCTAACATGTTTGCTCCATATGCACAATTTCAAAATCCATATGCCAGCATGCCATTTGTGTCTAATCCATACATGAATATGTTTAATGTGCCACAAATGCCATGGAATATGAATAACATGTTTGTTCCTCCAATTATGCATGCTAAGAATGAAAATGTGAGCAATCCTCAGAAATCAACACCAAGGATGAAGATTGATTTAAATCAATCTGAGCCCAAGGTGAAAAATGATATAAAAGGAAAAGCAAAGGCTAACAAAACAGGACCCAAGGAAACTTGGGTACCAAAATCGACTTGATTTGGTTTTATTGTGTGCAGGGAGACAAAAGGAATCTTTGGTACTTGGATAGTGGTTGTTCAAGACACATGACTGGTGATTCTACCCTGCTCACAGAGTTTCAGGAAAGAGCTGGCCCTTGTATTGCTTTTGGAGATGACATCAAAGGCTACACAAAGGGATATGGCTTGATTTCAAAAGAGAATGTCATCATAGATGAGGTTGCATTGGTGGATGGTCTTAAGCACAACTTGCTTAGTATCAGCCAACTTTGTGACAAAGGATTTTTAGTTACTTTTTCTAAAGAAGCCTGTGTTGTTTCTAAAGGAGGAAACAACAATGTGGTAATGACTGGATTCAGAAGAGGAAATGTGTACATTGCTGACTTTAGTAGCAGAAGTCCAGAAACCATCACTTGTCTTTTCAGCAAGGCAAGCAAGGATGAAAGTTGGCTATGGCACAAGAAATTATCTCATCTGAACTTTAAAGTTATGAATGATTTGGTGAGGAAAGATCTTGCTAGAGGAATTCCACAAGTGGAGTTTTCCAAGGATGGTTTGTGTGATGCCTGTCAAAAAGGGAAACAAAAGAAGGCATCATTCAAAAGCAAGACAGAGTCATCAATTGTCCATCAGCTTGAGTTGCTTCATATGGATTTGTTTGGCCCTGTAAATGTCATGTCTATTTCAAAGAAGAAATATTGTCTTGTGATTGTTGATGATTTTTCTAGATTTACATGGACTTTCTTTTTGCTCTCCAAGGATGAGGCAAGTGAAATCATTATCAATCACATCAAGATGGTAAACAATCATCCTGACTTGAAAGTAAGAAGGATTAGGAGTGACAATGGGACAGAATTCAAGAATTCAAGCATGAAGGTGTTCTGTGAAGAAAATGGTATTTTGCATGAGTTTTCAGCAGCAAGGACACCACAGCAAAATGGTGTAGTTGAAAGGAAAAACAGAACACTTATTGAAGCTGCAAGGACAATGCTAGATGAATCAAAGTTACCAACTTATTTTTGGGCTGAGGCAGTTAATACAGCTTGCTTCACTCAGAATATTTCTTTGATTAATCAGGCCAAAGGAATGACCCCTTATCAGCTACTCAAAAGAAAGAAGCCACTATTGGATTTTCTTCATGTCTTTGGATGCAAGTGCTTTGTTCTGAGAAATCAAGCTGAGCATTTGGGGAAATTTGAAGCAAAGGCAGATGAAGCAATATTTGTGGGTTATGCAGCAGGGAAAGCCTACAGAGTCTACAATCTCAGAACCAACATTGTTATGGAATCTGTACATGTTGTTTTTGATGATCTCAAAATTCAGGGTCTCTGTGATGAAGGTTTCCATGAAAGTCTCTCTTTTGAGAATGAGGAAGGAGAACAAATGGATCATGATAAGACTATTGAGAAACAGTCCAAAGTTGTTGTATCTAGCACAGATGAAAGCAGCAGTGAAGATGAAATTGCTGCATTAAGATTGAAAAGAATAGCTGCTAGTAGGCCAAATGGTCATTCCGTTGATAGTCAGAATGAGCGTTTCGTTGACAGTCAAAATGGTCATTCCGTTGACAGTCACAGAAATGCTTCCAGGAGTGATCAATTAGGGACAACAAACTCAGGGGGAGTTTCTCAAGGACAAATATCTAATCTAGGCAATCATGATCATGAAGCTACTTCTTCAAGAGCAAATCTACCTCCCTCAAGGAAATGGACTAAAGATCATCCCTTTGAACTTATTATAGGTGATGTGTCTTCAAAAGTCCAAACTAGAAGAGCAACTCAAGAAGAATGTCTATATAGCAGCTTTCTGTCTCAAGATGAGCCAAAGAAAGTTGAGGATGCACTTCTAGATCCAGATTGGGTCTTGGCTATGCAAGAAGAGCTAAACCAATTTGAAAGGAACAAAGTTTGGAAGCTGGTGCCCAAGCCTAAGGACAGGAGTGTCATAGGCACAAAATGGGTGTTCAGAAACAAGATGGATGAAAATGGCATAGTCACAAGGAACAAAGCTAGATTGGTTGCAAAAGGCTACTCAAAGGAAGAAGGAATTGATTTTGATGAAACCTTTGCTCCTGTTACAAGACTAAAAGCAATAAGGATTTTCCTAGCCTATGCAGCCCATGCCAATTTCAAGGTCTATCAAATGGATGTGAAGAGTGCTTTTCTAAATGAGGAATTGGAAGAGGAGGTGTATGTAAGTCAACCTCCTGGTTTTGAAGATGATGATTTTCCAGAATATGTATACTTCCTCCTCAAAGCACTCTATGGTTTGAAACAAGCACCTAGAGCCTGGTATGACACACTTTCACAGTTCCTCCTTGAGAATCACTTCAATAGAGGTACTGTAGATAAAACTCTTTTTCATAGGATTGTGAATGACTCTACAATACTTGTTCAAATATATGTAGATGACATAATTTTTGGGTCTACAGATGAAAAACTTTGTCAAAAGTTTGCCAAGCTTATGCAAAGTAAGTATGAAATGAGCATGATGGGAGAGTTAACTTATTTTCTTGGTCTTCAAGTAAAGCAAGTTAATGAAGGCATTTTCATTAGTCAAACCAAGTACATTAATGATTTGTTAAAGAGGTTTAACTTAATGGAATGCTCTCCTGCCAAAACACCCATGCCTACTGCCACCAAACTTGAATTGAATACTAAGGAAAAATCTGTGGACATTTCAAGTTACAGAGGCATGGTTGGCTCACTTTTATATTTAACAGCTAGTAGACCTGATATTATGTTTGCTACATGTCTATGTGCTAGATTTCAGGCTGATCCTAGGGAATCCCATTTAGTTGCTATTAAAAGAATTTTCAGATATCTCAAAGGAACACCAAACCTTGGCATTTGGTATCCTAGAGAATCTGGTTTTGAACTAATTGGTTATTCAGATGCAGATTATGCAGGATGTAAAATTGACAGGAAAAGCACAACAGGAACCTGTCAATTTCTAGGAAACAAGCTTGTATCATGGTTCAGCAAGAAACAAAACTCAGTTTCCACCTCCACAGCTGAGGCTGAGTATATTGCAGCTAGAAGTTGTTGTGCACAGATTTTATGGATGAAAAATCAACTACTTGATTATGGAATAAGAGTTGAGAAAATTCCTATTTTCTGTGACAACACTAGTGCCATTGCCATTACTGAGAATCCAGTGCAGCATTCAAGGACCAAGCACATTGACATCAAGTACCACTTTATTAGAGAACATGTTATGAATGGTACTGTGGAGTTACATTTTGTTCCAAGTGAACAACAACTTGCAGACATCTTTACCAAGCCACTTGATGAATCCACATTCTCAAGATTAGTAAGTGAGCTAGGTATGCTAAATTTCTCTTAATTATTTTGAGATTTTTGCAAGTTAATATGCAGCCAGGAACTTGCTATAATTTTTCTGAGAATTGATTTTCTCAGGAAAAGGTGAAATTTTGTCTAAGTCAAAATTACTATGTCAACGAAACGCACCATTTCGTTGACAGTCTTAGCATTTTTCTGGGTGTTTCGTTGATAGCTCTTTTATATCAACGAAACGCAGCTTTATCAACGAAATAAGACTGGACTTTAACGCCCAATCCTGATTCGTTGATATAGCGCTTTTTAATCTGAACCGTTGAAATTTCACGTTCTTTATCACGATCTATACATACACCCCTGTAAGTATAAATCGTGGTAATTTTTTTAATTCTAACGGTTACTTTTTTAAGCCAATCAGGTAATTTAGATTAATTATTGGACTTAATTTCTGAGAATTTTTGGGGGAGTATTTAAGAAACTTTAATTTCTTTATTTCATTTCTACCTGTTCTCAAAAATTCCAAAAGTTTTTCTAGCTTCTTCTCTCTAACAAGCAATACAGCTCGAAGCTTTTCCTCACTCAACAATGGCACCCATAGTCAAGCTTATGTCTGCTGGTGGGTTCATCTATGAGAAGAACAATTCCATTCCATTTGTTGTTAAGGAGAGTCCGAACAGCATCTTTTTCAAAATGATGGATTTCATGAGGAACTGTAAATTGAGCTATGCGATGTTTCACTCTACACCACTCTACAATGAAGTAATCGAGGAGATTTGGACCTCATGTGAGTATAGTGGAACAAACGGCACACTGCAATTCACTCTTCAAGGTAATGAGTACCTAGTTAATTCTGATGTTTTGCAAGCATGTTTACATATTCCTGATAATAACTATGATGCTTTGCCTTCTAACACTGAAATAACTACCATGCTAAATTCTATAAACTACTCTTTGCCTACTGATAATCTGGGTAGAATTATTAGGAGAGGTTTGGTTAGGGAATACAGTTATTTAGCTGATGCATTCATTAAGGTCTTTTCTGGAAAGATTAGTAATTTTGATGCATTAACTAACTCTATGTTAATTCTCCTAACCATGCTTCTAAATGATAGATATTACAACTTTAGCACCCAACTTATGTATGAAATTGGTGCTAAGTTGGGTGATAAGGCAAATAGGAAGAAAAATATCTATTATGCAAGGTTTCTGATGATGCTGGCTAATCATGTTAGTCCAGCACCATTAGTTATCTCTAACCCTACTGCCAGGTTTGAGTGCTTTGTGCAAGAGAAGAGAGTATTGACAGACATACTGAGGCTGAACCACAATGGTGATGTTCCAGTGGTGTATCTGCCAATCATTGAGGTAACTACTGCTATCCCTGTTAGTATAGCTGTTACTTCCATTGTTTCATCCAATCCAGTTGCTATGGAGTCTGTAGCTGTGACCCAACAGGCTCCTGCCCCAGCAAAAAAACCAAAATCTAAGAAATCCTCCAAGCCAACCTCAGGTGCTTCTCAAAAGGCACCTGTTGTAAAAACTACCACACAACCTAAGGGGAGTGAGTCTGGAGTTGTGAAAGGTGAGGGAAGGGGTGAAAGTCAAAGAAACCCCAAGGATAAGGAAGGTGAGGTAAGTGTTTCCCAGCCTAGCCCCATTGTGTCTTCCCAACAAGGCACAATGAGTAAAACGGATTTAAGCACAAGTCTAATTGCATCCTCCCAAAAGGATGTAATTATTGAAACAAGCTCTCAACCTAGAGCACAGTCCAAAAGGGTAAGGGACACTTCAAGCCCACAGTCTACATTTTCCCAATACCAAAGGAGAGTGAAGCAAAAATCCCAGGTTTCACAGGGTGCACACACACTGGAAGCAACACTTCCAGTTTCTCAAATTCAGTTTGATGTAACCCCTATTATCACTCTGGGGTTACAGTCCCATTCTCTAAACATCAATCTTGAATTATCTCCATCAAATTCACCAACTCAATCTCTAGATGTGGACATGATCCATACATCTATTCCTGATTCTCCAACTCTAATCTTGGAGAAGCCCCACTCTGAAGCTGGTGGCCATCACTTGTTAAGTGATTTGTTGGGCCATCAACCAATTTTTCCTGAAGTTGCAAGGTGATCTGTGGACCAATCTCTCAAATCAATCACCACAGACTCTACTGTAATTTCTCATTCTCAAAGTGCTTTCTTGACTTCATCAACGAAACAGTCTATTTCGTTGACAAGTGTTTCTCCATCAACGGTATCCATACCGTTGACAGTTCAAACTACCATTCCGTTGATAGTTCACTCTGCACCTCTAATTGAAAATCAAGTTGTTTCCACAACTAGTGCAGATGATCTAGTGGTAGTTGAGACACTTCTAGGATTGAGAGGGAGTGAAACTGAGAGGCTGGCTTGCAGCCAGACAAAAGGAGAGAATGAGAGTGAGAGGCTGGCTATTTCTTCCAGCCAGGCAAAAGGAGAGATTGAGAGTTCCACCTTAGTAGGTGAAGGTGAGGGTGTGAGAGGTGTGAGCCATGGGGAGCCCATGATGCAAGAATATAGAGGAGAGAGAGAAGGGACTACAGGAGTCATAAGGGAGGAAGCAGCCATTGCTAGTGAGTCAATGGAGGTCAATGAGGAAGAAAGGGAACTTACCTTCCAAGAGCATTATCAACAAACTCTGGATAGTATTTCCCTGGATCCTGAGACCTTTACTCATCCTGTGTCAGCCTATCAAGTTTTGGCTCAACAGGGCAATGTGGAGGCAGAGAGGTCACTACAACTAATTCATACAACTGCATCAATGCAAAGAGCAAAGGATGCCTTGACCAATCTATCTCCAGCAGCTGCAGCAAGTGGTGAGTTTGATTTCTCTGATGATGAGGACAGCTTTGGTGACAATCAGGTGGCCACTACTTCACAGACTGGGACTTCTGTGGTGCCTCCTACACCAAACTGGCTTTCTCAAGATTTACAAGGAAGGATCTCTCTGGATGCTGCAATCACAAGGCAGTACAATGAGGCCTATCTGGCTCATGAGTCTGCAAATGCCAATGACAAGAAATTCTACAAGGCTATTATGGATTCACTGGAAATCCAAAGGCTACAGATGATGCAGACAAGGATTGAGGCTAGAGAAATCAAGGACTCAATTAGCAATCTCAAGGATGCTAATGACAGGAGGCTAGATGAAAAGCTTCCTCTTCTCACTGTGTCCAAGATGAACAGGTTTTTCACTAAGGAACCTGAGGTGGCTACCTCCTTGAAGACTCTCTCTTCTAGAGTGGACAAGGTGGAAGCTACTTTATCTCAGATGCAAAAGGAACAGGAGAAGCAGACACAACTATTGGCCCAGCTAGTGGCAGCTCAAGGACTCCCAGTCATCTCTCTTGATGATAACAAAAAGGGGGAGAAATCTAAGGAGCTAGATCTAGACATTCAAATCACAAAGGTTATGGTCCCAGCCATTTCCCTGCCAAAGGAGCCACTAGCTATGGGGGAGTCAGGAAAAGCTAAACTGGACAGCATTGACCTGATTCAGCAAGCATCTATGAAGCTACAGCTTGCTGAACAAATTAAAGACCACTGGTCCAGGATAGATGAAAGAGTCAAGAAGTTAGCTGGTACTGCAAAGAGTTCAAATCCATCAACGGATCAAGCTTCTTCTACAGAGCCATCAACGAATGCCATGGTTCTAGTGTCAACGGAATGGGAGCCACAGACCAATTCTTTCTATAAGATAGAGCCCCTTCTACATGGAGTCACTCAAGGACCAAGAAAGGAGAAAGGACAAACTTCATGCATTAGGGATGTGGAAAAAGCTACATTGCAAAGAAGCCTATCTCCCAAGTCTCCTGCTAAACCAAAGGGCAAAAATACAGAAAGGACTTTCTATCCTGCACCTTATCCAGATGAGCACAAGCTTCTTGGTCTACTCATCACAAAAAGCAAGGAAAGCAATGATTATGAGATAAGGAAGCAAAGGGCAATTGTCTACAGGAATGGACAACAAATCTGTGTTTGGGCTGGTCACCCAAACTTTGCTGAAGCTAAAGCTGAAGAGTCAGAAAGAGCAGCAATGCAAGCACTTGCAGTTGCTCAATCTCTTGATGAAGAAGAAAGACAGCAAGAAGAAAAAGCCAGAGAGGAAAGGAGTGCAAAGAAGAGCACAAGGCAACCAAAGGCAAGAGCTAGGAGAAATATAGCCTTTGAGAATGATGACTCTCAGAGTATTGCATCAGACTCTTCTGTACCAACTGCTCCTCCAACAATTCCTGATCCAGCTCTAGGGGAAAAGTTAGCCTGTGATCCTAAACATCCTGTTAATTTCCATGATAAGCCAATTGAGCCAAAGGAAGAGCCAATTGAGTTTGATGAGGCCAACTTTCCAAAATTCCTCTTTGAGATGGATCCAAAGAAGAAATCTAAGCAAAGGGCTACCAAGGCTAAGCCAATTCTAGTAAGGAGACCACAAGCTGAAAAACCTCCTACCAACCCAGAAGACTTCATCTACATTGCTGATATCAGGGAGGAGTCTGACCTACACATCAATCTTGATGACCTAGTTGAAGTGAGAGGAATAGCAGCTTCTTACAAACTACCAGAGAGATTGGTGTTTGTCTACAAGGGTGGGAGAGAACAGGTTTGGCCTCTACATAGAATTCTAGGAGAAGACTATCAGACACTGCTATCTGTGTTCAAATGCCTGAAGAAAGATTTTGGCTTCACCAAAACAGCTAAGTCTGAAGTTGTTTCCAAAATCTGCCAAATCAAAGCTAGCTGGAACAAGCCTGGTGCACTTCCCAGAGTATTGAAGGTCCCTCAAACAGGAAAGAAGATTCATCTCCAACCTTTTTGGATGATGGAATTCAGAGACAAGGACAACTGTAGAAGATTCTTCAGAATAGAAGACCAACTGGAGAAGGCATCCAATGAAACTTTAAGATTAATGCAATCCAAGTTGGGGAATGAAGATGAAGAAGAGAAGATTTTCTACAGAAGACTTCAAGCTCAGATTGAGGAGAACAATGCAAGAAAAGGGAAGAAAACAAGACCACAGAGGCAAAGATGAAAAATCTGCTCAGTCTAGAGGAGCAACTCTGTGCACTTGTTTTGTAAGATTTTCTACTTTGTATTTTAATTAAATTCAATGAAGCTCAATGCAATTTCTACTTTTATCATGTGTAATTTGACTGAGTGTTTTTGTTATCATCAAGGCTCTTGATTTATGGCTGTTATTCTATCAGTCATAAATTGGGGGAGATTGTTAGGAATATGTTGTTCTTGATGATAATTATAAAAACACTTAGTAGATTTTGTATTAAGTCATTTTGTAACTGTCAACGAAATGGCATGCTTTGCAGCATTCCGTTGACAGGTAGCTCATCAACGAAATGAGTGATGTAGCAATTGCACTGTACAATACTTCACAGTTTGATATGCATTTTGATGTATGTATTAGATAGGTTTCCTAAGTCATGTTGACTAAGTACTAGATAGGCAAAATAGGTTGGTTAATTGTAAATATCTTGTACCTTGTAATTTTGCCTAAGTGAAGACATGTCAACGGTATGAGGATTACTCTATCAACGAAACAAGGATACACCATCAACGGTATGGAGTTTACTCATCAACGAAACGAGAGAAACACCATCAACGGAATGAAGAATAAAGCTATCAACGAAACACATCTCCCTGCTATCAACGAATCATTATTGCTTTTCTGAATAGTTGACAAAGTGATAGTGACAGTTTACTGAACAGATCTAAAGGTGATGTGGAAGTGTACTTTGCATTGGAAACCATTAAAATGGACATGGGGAATAAGAAAACATCCCAGTTTCCAATTGGGCTCTTGGGAGTGATCATAATAAGCATGAAGACAAAAGCAAGGATCTCCAAGGACCACTGGACAAAGGGATGAAAAGCAAACTATTGGCGGTTACCTTTAGTGTACTTTAGTGTAGCCAAAAATAGTATTGTAAACTTGGGGAATATATAACCAAGTGTAGCAGTTAAGATAGAGTAAGAGAAGAAGAAAAAAATAGTTTGTATTAGCTATCTTTGAGAGCATTCTTCTCTACAACTCTGTAACTGAGCAGCTGTGTACTTTTGTATCACAGATTATTTCCGCAATAAAAACACTTCAGTTGGATCATCAAACAATCCAACTGAATTATTTATATCTTGTGTTTTTATTTATTCAGTTCAGTTTTATTTTATAAAGTGTTTTAAGTTTAAGAAAATATCAAGAATTGTATTCAACCCCCCTTCTACAATTCTGTTAGGTCATTTGGGATTAACAATAACACTAAAAGTTATTCCATACGAAGTTTTAAGATTCAATTTCTAACAACAATATATTAAAATTTATATTTTAAACTCCATTAACTACGTACTATTAAAATTATAAAAAAAAATAAAAAAGACATATATTATTTATAATTAAAATATAATAAAATATTGGGAAATTATTAATATCACCCATCTTGTATTGGCTTTTATGAATGGTACCACTTCGTACTTTTGACTTACAAACGGTACAATTATGTAAATGATTGGATATTAAACAAACCACTCCGTCCATCGAACGTCAATTAAACGTTTGATTATCCCTTTTAATCCCGTATTTTCTCTTTAAAAAAAACAAAATACACTTTAAATACATGTTTTAGTAGATAAACGTTAAATAAATATTTCCCAATACATTATTAACGGGTCATTCATGGGTATTAGGGGAAAACTGAATCGACGATCGACGATGGAGCAAGAAGCGATCATCTTTGTCGATTGTTGTGCTTCATTACAGGTATGTATTATTCGTACATGCATATTATGTGTATTTCGATAGTGAATTTCGACTTCAAGTACTGTTGTGATGCATGTATATATACAATATATATATATATATATATATATATACTATTTTGTTTGGCTTTTGTGTGTGAATTAGTTCCATATTTTTGCAAAAATAGGTGATAATAATAAGATTTTAAGATTTGATTGGAGGGGTAATGAGGTTGATATTAAGGTTGATGTTGATAAGAGTAATTTGTTAGATATTGTTATTGATTATGAAGACGAAGCGAAAAATCTAGGTAAAAAGATGGATTTTCACTTTCCGACTTTTGGTTACGTGTATGAAATGGAGCAGCATAAGTTGATAAAAGATAGTGATCTAATGAAAATGTTTGATAGATTGTAGAATAAAGAAGTGATAACTATATGGGTTGGGACTGTTGTTAAACCTAATGAATTGTACAAGTTGGTGTTGAACTTTAGGAGGAGGGCTGAAGCTGCCAAAAAAGGGAAGGAGGTTGCAAGTGAAGAAGGGAATGGGGGTGATGAGATGGTTGTAGGTGAAGAAAGGAATTGGGTAATGAGATGACAGGTGAAGAAGGGAATGTCTCTGACTTGGATGACACTGAGCTTGCTAAAACCAGGAGAAAGAAAGGCAAAAAACCAACCAAAAAGGCAGCCAAAAAACCACCAACAAAAACTCAGTCAAAAACCAGTTCATTCAAAAGCAATATACCACCTCCCATTTCACCACAAACAACTTTCAAATCCTTAACTGTTAGGAGGAGTCCTAGGTTTTCTCATGTTCCAAACACTTCTCAGAATGACTCAACCATTATTACTTCCTCAACTTCAGACCAGGGTTTATTTTGAAGGAAAATTCCTAGGACCACATCCAAAAGGAAGGAGGTGAAAATGTAATGCAGTGGTTTGCAAAGTTAGGTGATCCTTCAACTTGGAGCAAGCATAAATTTGACCCTAATGTCTGCAGTGATTCAAATACTTCAAATTTTGTGGAGAGTTTCAACTCTACTTTGGGAATTGATAGGTGCAGGTCTGTCTTGACTTTACTTGAAGGTACACTACAACTATTTTAAAGCATGTCTTACATTACATTCCTGACCCTACATCTTACTGACTCTAATTCCTTCTTACTGATAGGAATAAGAAGAGTGTGTATGGTGAGGATGACAACTAGGTATGCAGCAGCACTTAATTGGAAGGATGATGATGTGTGCCCCAAAATTGTTAAGCTGGTGAAAACAATAAGCAAGGATATAATAAATTGCAAGGCATTCATGTCTAAACCAGGGGAATATGAGATACATGAAGGTAAATCTCAATTCCCTTTGTCATTGAATAACAAGATATGTTCTTGTGGAGCTTGGCAGATTTCAGGGGTTCTTTGTAGGCATGTTATTAGGGCTATGATTCATGCCAAAATAGATCCTCTTAAGGTAGTTAGTTCATGGTACATGGTTAGAACATACAAACAGACCTATGGGTTTAGCATTTCCCTTGTTCCTGACAAAGACCAATGGCTAGTGTATGAAAACTTACCTGCTTTTAGTCCACCAACCATGAAAAGAGGGGTTGGAAGACCTTGTAGGAATACGAGGAGAGAAGAGGGAGAGGAACAAAAGGGAAAAAGGTCCAAGACAGTTAAGTGCACAAAATGTGGTGCCTATGGACACAATTCGAGGACCTGTAAGGATGGGTTAACCGAGAAACAAAAGAAAGAGATGAAGGATAGTGGGAAGACTATTGTCATTAGAATTGCTACAGTGAGGGACCAATCTTATGCAGTCAAGGCAACAAAGGCAGAGGCATCAAAGGCAACAAAGACAACAAAGGCAGATGCAACAAAGCAACAGAGGCAGCAAGCACCATCTACTCAGTCATCCCAGGCCAACAGCTCACATTTCCCAGATTCTCAGTCTCACTAACAAAAATAGACTTGTGCTGTTTTTAATTCAGTCTTAATGACATTTTCATTTCATTTTGTGGTTTAGATCATGTTTCAGACTATACTAAATGTTCTCGAATAAGTTATTTTGTGCAGACATGTAATGACTCTGTTTTTGGTATTGTCATAGTGTGGCAACAGTTATAAACCCGGGAAATTTGAAGTTTTATTTAGTATGCATGTCTTTTTTTAATGATTTAACGTTTGGGTTGACAGAATGCTATTTTTAATGGATAGATAAATACACAGTGATATCGTTTGTAAGTCAAAAATACGAAGTGGTACCATTCATAAAAATCAATACAAGAGAGGTAATATTAATAATTTCCCTAAAATATTTAAAAATAACTCGTGCGAAGCACCGACTACAAGCCAGTAAAAATAAATAAATTACTACAAGCGTTTATATTTTGATCTACACTTTTTTTAATTAGCAATCGGCCCAAAAGGAAACAAAACCCTAACATATCTACATTACAACAAAGCATATCGGCACCCAATATTTTTAATTTTTTTTAACAAAACGCGACCCCCGAATTGTTGAGAACGCTACGGAGCTCTAAGTTGTTCACCTATACATACACCATTCTCCAGGTATATTATACACACACACACTTTCGCTTCTTTTGTAATTTTGATTAATTTTTCAATTTCAGGATTGTTAGGGTTAGTTATTTTGCTCCTTTCTTGTTTTCTTTTTGGGTTTCTTTAAGTTTTCGATGTGTGTTTATATTTGTGTGTATGTTTGGGATTGTAATTTCATCTCAATTTGTAGGTTTGTTTGTTGATTATGTATTATTGTTATTGTGATTGTAATTGTAATTATCTGTATTTGATTAGTCGTTGTTTGTTGATGATCACTGGTTGTCTGCTATTGTGATTTTGATAGCAATTGTAGTATTGCCTGGAGATAGATAGATAGATAGATAGATAGATAGAGAGAGAGAGAGAGAGAGAGAGAGAGAGAGAGAGAGAGAGAGATGAGTTACTTTATATGCTGCGGAGAGGGAGAGGGAGAGGGAGGGAGAGAGAGATGAGTTAGTTTATAGGCTGCGGAGAGGGGAGAGAGAGATGAGTTAGTTTATAGGCTGCGGAGAGGGAGGGAGAGAGATGAGTTAGTTTATGGGCTGCGGAGAGGGAGAGAGAGAGAGAGATGAGTTAGTTTATAGGCTGTGGAGAGGGAGAGGGAGAGAGAGAGAGAGAGTTAATTTACCGCACAGCGAGAGATAGTTAGTTACTTAGTTTATAGGGCCGCATGAGTTAGTGAGTTAGTTAGTTCGTTAATAAGGCAGCGCACAGTTGAAAACAGTTTTAGTGGGAGAACACGTGTAGACAATTGTTTCGTACTTTAAAAACTTTTGCAACAAACAAACAATATATACGGAAAGTGCAAACAAACAATATTATATTATAAATACCGCTAACAGGTGTTCCTACGGACCGACACAAAATGAGAGTGACCGTAGATATTAATATATGTAATATGATGATGAATTGACTATATTGGTTTTTGATTGATCTTAAGAGGAATAGAAATCAGATTGTGCATTTATATTACATGTTTTTTTTGTATTGCTGGCTTGCGACTCAGTTTGGAAATATCTGATGTTTATGGATATCTGTAGAGGGGAAATGGCTGGAAGAAATCGTGGTGGACCTCCTTTTGCGATGAAAGGTGCCCCTCACGCGGGAATGCCTCCTGGTCATGAACCTCCTTACGGTAGGAACCTTGGTCCAATGCCACATCCTGCTTTGCTTGACGAGATGAGAGAATCCCAGTTTCGGATGGATCATAGACAGCTTCCTCCTCATCCTGCTATTATTGAGGAGCGTCTTGCTCAGCAACACCAAGATATTCAGGCTCTTTTAGCTGATAACCAGAGGTTTGCTGCTACTCATGTTGCACTTAAGCAGGAGTTGGAAGCGGCTCAACATGAGCTTCAGCGAACAGATCATATTGCTCGTGCAATGCACGCGGAGAAAGATATGCAGATGAGGGAGCTGGTTGATAATGCTGTCAAATTGGAACAAGAACTTCATGGGGTGGAGGCTATGAGGGCTGAGCTCATGAAGTTACATGCTGATATTAAGGACTTAACTGCTGATAGACAAAAGCTTACTGCTCAGGTCCAAGCAATGTCTCAAGATTTGGGTAGAGCTACTGCAGACCTGAAGCAGATTCCGGCTGTGAAAGCTGAAATTGAAGGACTCAAGCAGGAGTTGCAGCGAGCAAGGTAATTTTCAACACTTTATATATCTTTCGTTTTTGGCAATTAACACTTAATATACTTGATAGGTCTTTACGAGTATTAAGGCTCGTGAATTCTGAATTGTAAATGTTTTTAAACTAGTTCAAATTGATATTGTATTGATAAAGAATTGTACACTCTTTTTATACTAAACCTCATTAAACTGAATGAAAGGGTGGATTAATCCCCATTTATAGCTAATTATTAATGAGTTTGAGGCTTTGCACTACTGTGACATCTGGGACATGGTTGTTCACCTTGATGCTCCTGCCTCAGTATTTCTTCTTTTGTATGTCTTCTAGTTCTTTCCATACCTTCTAATGCATTTTTTAACTATCCAATTCCACAAAGAACTAATTTTACTACAGAAATAGTCTTCACAATGATTATCAAAGTTCATCTTCTATTGGCTAATAGGGCTACAATTGAGTACGAGAAAAAGGGATATGCGGAGAATTATGAGCATGGTCAAATGATGGAGAAGAAGTTAGTTTCGATGGCTCGAGAGTTGGAAAAACTTCGTGCTGAGATGGCTAATGCAGAAAAAAGAGCTCGCGCCGCTGCTGCTGTTGGAAATCCAGGTATGTTTTTTTTAACATGATGTCCTTTTAGTTTACTGAATCAACACCCTAAATCTATTTATCTTCATGTATTGATTGATGTATGTCAATCCCTTGCTATAGAATTGCACCTTTGGATAGTTAGGTTGATTTTTATTGTTGGAGATATTATTACACAATGAGGTATATGTTGTGCAGTATTACTAGTGCTACTAGAATTTAGACTATCATTGTAAAACTTGCATGTTAATAATTTAATGCAATTCGCTGCTTTAGTTGCTAATAGAATCACAAGAATGACTCGATATAGCCCTTTTTTTTGGTCCTTCTCAAGATCAAATACTTCTAATAAATCCGTGTTTCTTAAGTCATTAAGGACCAGGAAATCACTTTTAAAGGTACTTTTGACTTATTCAAATTCAATATTACTGGTTAACATCAGTTTCAAACCTATCTGATCGTTGAATTTCTAGTTAGTAGAATTGAATTTAGTACTGATTGTTGAGCAACTGATCTGTACATACTACATTTCATAACGAATATCTGAATCGGAGGTTATTTACGGTAGAAACGGTATGAACATAATTTCATTCAATGCCCTAGCCAGTAGCCACTCAGCATGATGTGTTAAAAGTAATGTTTCTGAAATAATATTTAAGGAAATTTAGAGCTTATTCAGACTAGGTTTGCCTATCGATTTTATGTTTGATGTTCTGAAATGATATATCTTTGCTTAAGAGCTTCTCAAAGATGCCTTGAACATCCAGCTTCTTGTTTTTTCCTTATTGAGTTTTTATCAGCTTTGTGATTGATGTAATGATATGTATGCATTCAGGTGCAGGTTATATGGGAAGTTATGTCAATCCTGAAGCTGGTTATGCCACAAATGCCTATCATGCTTCGTATGGCATGAATCCCATGAATCCTGTAAGTTTCTGTTTTCAGTGTTCACATGAATTTTATTTGGCCATTATCACTTGTAGTTCTTTGTGAGATTCTTCTATTCAGAATGTATATGTAGAATATTTTACTATCTTTTCACACATCAGGTGCAGTCTAGTGGAGAAGGTTATCCTCAATATGGACCTGGACCTGGTCCATGGGGTGCCTATGATGCACAACGAGCTCAGGGACACAGATAGAGTACTCCATGCTATGCTGGTCTCTTAATTTCTTGCTGTGCACTGGTATTCAAATTGAAAACTTAGATTTTGCTTTGAATTGCCATCTCATGAAACAACATCTAGACTAATATTCTCATATTTTGGGAAATGTAATCTATGGAGCAAATTTTGCAGTTGACATTTATTTAGTATTTGCAAATGAATGTTTATTAAGTTTAAAACTTCATGGCCGTCTTCTAGTTATTTATTTGTATGTGTTTGGAGTTCTTTTTTCAAATAATAGGAAATCATACTGGACATTTGAACGTCCGGATTGTTAATTCAGCTATTTGCTAGGTTTTTCCGTTGTATTCAGTGTGCTGTTTCTTAAATCTTAGGTAGTAAAAAGTTTGCTATTATTTAGTTTTTAGGTCACTTGGTCGTATATATTTTTTTGGTCAATGATATTTGTGTATGCTGTATATTCATGTAAATTGGGAATCCACCTGCTCGGTTCATGACCAAAGGGGTTCTCTCTCTATAGACACTATTGGTGTTTCTTATGAAACTCTTGCGATTTGGCGTGTGTGGTGGACTTCTGTTTAGTATTCACTTGTCTTTTGGTTTTTGGTTACAGAATTTTCCTCTTCTAAACTCTAGGCTTTCTGTTACTGAAGCGAGAGATTTGTTTGATATAGCTAACAATAAGATGCCCGTGGTTTACCATGTAAATATACAATTCAGGCAAATCTATGATGACTACTAAATAGGGAAGCTCCACTTTTTGTGCTCGATGCTCAGTGCAATTTAGCTGAAGCATTTGATGTTGGAGCGCAGCATTTTGTTTACTTAAGGTATAGCTGCCGAGTAGATTAGTATTTAGCCAATTGCGACTACTTGCACCATTAATCTCCGGGAGATTCTTGATTGTACAATGCTTTTTGGTGCAATTTTGGCAGTGTTGGAGATTAGTTTGGGCATCTTTGGTGTTCTGTTTTGAGAAAAGCATTATATATTAAAATCTGTTGCTCACATTAGAAATATCATTCTTGCCAATTCAGCAAAGCAAAAAAACAATCATTCTTGCCTCCTGTTTTCATTTCTGCCCAAACCACAAATGTAATGATCCTACAGAACCCAGTTCCTTTTTTCATTTGATGGAGCTCAACATTTAAACTTAATATGTCCCTCAGTACAGGGACTGATTCCACTTTTAAGAAAACTAAAAATAGTATGTTGATTTTGTTTAGTTTGTTTTAGGATTTCACTTCCAAATGTTTGTGCGAAGCACTAGAATACATTCTTATATTAATAGTATAATTGTAGTCTGCTAAATCATGGTTTTTGCAACCTGGTCTTGCTTGTAGTAAGCTTGTTTTAGTAGTTGCTAAATAACTTCACGTTTTGCATATGTTTCTACTAGCCTACATTTTTCCATGTAGCAGTATGTGAGTTGAGCTCAGCCAGCGGATAATTTAGTTTTTAGTAACCAATCCCTATAAGCTCAGAGTCGTCTAACTGGCTAAGAGGCTCTAAGTTTATTGCTTTTCTAGGAGTTGTAGAATCTGGACCACGATCTACCAAGTAACATTAGCATCCAACAATCCAACATTGGAATGTTAAAAGAAAGTTAAATGTTCTATGCTAGTTTTACCATGTGTGATTTTTTTATAGCAAATAATTGCACAAGCCTTCTGGGACTCAGGCAAGTTTGGGTTTCTTGTCTGCTTTTTAACAAACTTAAGGGAAGTGAGAAACTTGATTTCAGCTAAGAACTGGCTTTTGAAAGAGATGATTGACTCCTCCTTTGATGCATGTAGATATCAACCTCAGCTGATTCAAGTTAAAGGAATTTTTCAGTTGGTTCTATGTTTGATCTCAAACTGTATCAGCGCTGTATATCAGTTTTTTTGTCAGTTACGAGCCTTCTCTCCCCTCTGCTCTCCCTCCAGTTCCCCTAGCTTTGGAGTGTTCCATGAACCCTCCCTCACATCAGTGCTAGTGCACCTTTCACTTGCTTTTGTTGCTCCTTTTTTCTTCAATAGTACTCATGGCTCCACTGGGTATATAGCTAGTTAGATTTGCTGTAGTAAGCAAATAGTAGGCGAGTGACTCGTTGGTGTTGGAAGTACATTAGTGTCATCATTTTTGCTTCTTTGGAGTTTTGAGACAAGGTTTCAGGGAAACAGTAAATATAATTGAAGGAGTGAAATTATGTGTTCAGAAGTCTTTTTCAACAGTGGGGCGGCATGCTGAATCACTTAGTCAAGTAAGTGACTACTTTTAAGCATATGACACTGATTTATTGTTTCTTTGATACTTGAGCTTGTATTTTTTTATCCTATCTGGTAAGTTGATTTCTACGGTTTTTGAATTTGACAAGGGACAGAGAATTTTACAACCATCGTGATTTAGAGTTCCAAGATCGGTTAAAGTTTTTCACTCTAGTCAGTATTTATTGCTAGGTTTAGGACTTACAGGGTGAGAACTGAAAAGCATAGGTCAAATTTCCGGGAACTATTAAATTTGTGTTGTCTTGAACCTATAGTCTTAAGAAGTCCTAATATTTTAATATTTTAGCAGTGTAATTAGCTTAATTGAGTTTATAGCTCTTGCCTACATCCCTTATGGTACTAATATGAACTGGGAATTTCTTTATGTGATGATTGCAAACATTATCCCTAAAAACAAAGTATAAATGTATAATGTTGTCTGTTTTTCAGTTTACTTCTTTGTGTCGTGTTTTATCATGCTATCTAATTATATGCGGGTTATAGCATTTTATTTGGATTTTTTGCCTTTTCTGTTGATAAGAAACTGTGCATGTGTGTGTGTGTGTGTATTTCTTAGAAATTGACTTTCTTGCGTTGGTTATATATTTTATAGTGTTTTATTTAGATTTTTTGCCTTTTCTGTTCATAAGAAACTATGCATATGTGTGTTTTTTACAAATTGACTTTCTTGCGTTGGTTATAGCATTTTATTTAGATCTTTTGCCTTTTCTGTTCATAAGAAACTATGCATGTGTGTGTGTGTGTGTGTATTTCTTAGAAATTGACTTTCTTGAGTTGGCTATTAGGAAGAAAGAATTCAAACATTTTATCTCCAAATTAGTTTAGGTGGCTACCAGCGGAAGAGTTAGTTTGTCTTTAGGGTAGAGCAGTTCCTCCCAAAACTGGCAATCTAGACCAAACCTGGGCAATACAAGTGGACCGAACCTATTTGCCTGGTTGATATGGTCCAGTTTCTGTCCAAATCAGATGCAACACTGCAAAAGGTCGGGTTTGGTTTTACTATCATACTGACCAGAAAAACCGAACCAATCATACTGACCAGAAAAACCGAGCCACATAATCTATTATATCTTAATATAAATAATACTATATAATATTGATACGAAATATTATATTATTTCAAATTCTGCTTACAAATATGTATTATGTCCGATTTGATCCCATGTGTATAGTTTACTGTATTTACCGACCAGAAAAACCGAACCACCTAACCAAATATACATTTAATATTATAATATTTATGTTATTTAAAATTAATATTAAAATTATTTTATTTTGAATTCTAATTACAAACATGTTTTATGTCATACTACCATGTGTATAGTTTATTGTATTTTATTTCAAATATTTTGCCTTTATTTATTTCCAGTTAGTATGGAATTATGTGTTTGTGTTTATATCTTCTGTAAAATTGAACGTGCATTGGTTGTTATCTTTCATGGGCTTGGGAACGGGTGTCATGCATGGGTGGGAATCCAAGTATCGAACTATGATCTTATACCCATATTTTAATTTTTTAAGTAGGGGTGCAGGGGGGCTTAATTTCTAATTGAATCCGCCTTTGCATCTGGTAAGGGGAGGCGCCTCTCCATCTTGGTGACATTGAACACTGTCGTGGCGTCGTCTTCACCAGACTCTTTCTCCAACAGCTTTCTCCGGCGATCGTCGTCGTTTATATATATATGTACATGATATTATTTATGTATACTGTATACTTGTGTGTGCATGATTGTGTATCAGACTATCAGTTATATATAAATAATAATTATTAATAATTTATAATACTTACATGTGTATCTATTACCAGGAAAAGTAATATGGAGACCATACATGTTTTGCAGAACAATATATTTTGCAATGTTCTGCTTGTATGGTCTCCAATATAATATTAATAAGTTATAATACTTATATGTGTATCTATTACTAGGAAAAGTATTAATGGAGACCATACATGTTTTGCAGAACAATATATTTTGCAATGTTCTGCTTGTATGGTCTTCAATAAAATATTAATAAGTCTATTACTAGAAAAAGTAATATGGAGACCGTACATGTTTTGCAGAACAATATATTTTGCAATGTTCTGCTTGTATGGTCTCCAATAAAATAGCGCTCTCCATATAACTCCACTAACTATTACGGTCTAAGTATCATGTTAGAATTTATCTGATTTATCTGCTCTAATTAATTCAAGTATATATATATATATATTCTCTTCTAGATAATATTTACATAGATTTATATATCTATAAATATATGTAGATTTCAGTGTCCAACATAGCTGCAGAACTAAGCCTTAAAGCCTGGGTTTGGTTTTACTAATAATGCTGACTGAAAATTCCAAATTGCGCGAATCGTTATATTTAGATTAAAATAATCGAATGTTATGTATATCTTTTTATATTTAATATCTAAATAATTTATTGTATATATTTAACAGAATAAATAAATGTGTGGTTCTATTAAGTTTTTACCTTTATATGATATGGTTTAGAACCTAAGTGTTTTATTTTGGTTGGTTTGGTTTTTGTAACTACTTGTATCGGTTTCATAATATGGATTGAGTTTCACCCTACAATTGGCCAAACTGACCATGCGCTCGCTGGTAGTTCCCTGTACTGACGTCCAAGTCAATCAATGTGCAATCTCTTTGCATGATGTGCTTTACCTCTTGTACTGTACTGATTTCCCTGCTTTTATGTGGGAAGCTGAAGCTGATATATGTCAGACTAGGATGTTTTTTGAGATTTTTTTTTTGTTGCCTTGCCATATGCCTTTTTTTATTTATGTGCCTTCCCCTTTTTAATTTGTGTGTCTCTATGTGCATTTTTATTGATTAGTTATAGTGTTTTCATGCCTTAGTTTATCCCGACTCCTGATATGGTGTCTTCGTTACGTAGTGGATTTTTTTTACTATACTCTTCCAGTTGCAATAATATATGTCTCGTATTGCTAATGATGTCCTAACTAGTGTCAAGAATATTCTTGTGTATGTAACATTGTCCACTTTTTCCTTGTATCAGGGTCCCTCGGAGTTGCAACAGCTAGGATACCTCGGAGATTCAATGACGACTGTTTTTGCCACAAAGGGTCCATCATAATGTATGCATGGTATGTGCTCCAGACTTGTTTTTTTCTTTTTCTGAAGACTATGTCTATTTTGTAGTGTCATTTTAGTATGTATTTCATGTAAGATGAGATCATTGGATCTTAATGTGTACAAGTACAAATTATTTTTTGAATTTATTTTGTTTTGCCATTCTTAGTCGGGAAAGAATCAAACATAGTCGATCTACTGCTGTTTGATCATTAACCTGTGTTAGTGTCATTCCATTATATATTTTCAGGGGTGGAATCCTTTAACACTTTAGAATTTGAATTTAATTGCTTACTATCATTGTAGGAGGTACATGGTGGAAGTTAAATAAGAAACCTTCAAATAGAGGAAGAAACAAATGTGATTAAGCGAAACTCATGGACCATGAAAAGAATCAGCTATGTTGGACCAATAAACCTGTAGTTCAAATTGATTATGGCCTCATTGGGGTAATTTAAACCACCTAATCATGAGACTTGCCCTTTTTCAAATCCCTAGATCTTTGTCGGTTCTGTACTCTATGTTCTCTGCTCAGATAGATACCCAGGATCCTATAAGCAGACTTGATATCAGAGTCTCCATATGTATATGCAAGTGTAATAGGATGTAAAGTTCAAATATTGATGCGTTAGAAGTCCATATTTAATCATGAGATCTTACAAATTGTACGGAGTCTATCTACTTCCTATAAATATACTTATGTTGGTGTCCTTCCAGAAATTTGGTTGGAGGTGGCCTTCTAAACTTCAGAAGTTGAATTTCACTGCTTACTAGTATTGTGTGGTACATGGTAAAAGTTTAATAAAAACCTACAAGATAGAAGGAACAATATGCGTTTTAGCTGAGCTAGTGTACATCCATGAAGAAAAGCAGCTATGTGAAATCTATAAAAGACGTAGCACATTCATGAAGAAAAGCAGCTTTGTTAGATCTATAAAACCTGTAGCTCAAATCGATGTATGTTCCCACTATAGTAACCTAAACTAAATCCTGAGAATCGGCCAAACCCTCTTCTAAATGCCTCAAAGAATACATAGATCTTTGTGAGTTCTGTACACTTTATGTTATGCTGGTATCCTAAATGCACATGTATAGAGGCACACCTAGAGTGCACATGCCAGAAATTTTGATATTTTATTTGTTCAATAAAAAACTGATACATTTGTTTATTATTCTTAGCAGGCTGCAAATGCTATAAAAACGGAGGCGTAAACTGACAGATGATGGCACATGATGTTTCTGATCTGGTTTAATCCTTGGTGTCAAATCATCACTTAAATCTTCCACAAGGCTTTGTACCATTTAAGCCTATGAACTAATAATTATATTAAAATTTATGTTACATGGTGAATCATAAACAGGGATGAGTTGGACAGATGCCTGGTTGGGAAAAAAAATAAAATCACCACCATTATTTAGAAACCAGGGCAGGAATTGCACCCTGATTATCTTCTGAAAAGGGTGATTATAGGTTGATATTTTTTGTATCGACGTTGCTTACATCCAACTTTATAATTTATATAAGACGCTTGTTTCTACTGAAGCCTGCGGAGGGGTCCTTGCTCCTTTGGTGAATGAGATAAGATCATAAGAATGATAAATGTTGAAAATAAAATTAAGGTTGAAGAGAATGAAGTTCCTATTTTTTCAGACGAAATTATGAAGAAATATTGACCAATTTCTAGAGCGAGATATAATGGAAAGAAGATATGCTTCTCATTTATGTAGTCATAATTTCATATACAGTATAATAGGTTTTTTTTTTTTGATAAAAAATTAATGATAAAAAGAAGATATCGAGTAAGATTAATCGTACTTAATTCAGATTTTGAGGCGTGGCAAAAAAAAATTCAGATTTTGAGGGTATATTTAATTAGATTTTAAAAGATTAATAATGATCTATTAATTATTAAAAGATTGTTTGATATTTGAATCCTAGACAGTCTCAAATTTTAAGTATGTTCTGTAATTCTATTGAATATATCTTCAAATTTTAAAAATCCAAATTACTAAGATTTTTTTTTGAAAAGGAAATTACTAAGATTTTTAAAATCATAACTGAATACATCTCCGAAAAAATACTTATAAATATCGTTACTTTTTTTTTTGTTGCTAAATTTACTTTTCTTGTAATAATTTTTTTAATTTTTCTACTACATGTAGTAACTAGTAAGTATAACATACAAAATTATTTATATTCCTTTAAATTTAATAATTTTGTGACCAGATTCCGTTTCTTGTTTCAGCTCTAGCTAGCTATTGAAATTCGAAAATTCAAAGCACTCAAAACTCAAAAAATTTCATCAACCGCCTCACTTAAAAATCGAAATTTATTTCACCAAATTTTAGTTTCCCGCAAAATTCAAATCCAAAACCTCTCAATTTCATTTCCCGGGTAATCTCCCACCTTAAAAACCCCCTCTTTTAAGTACTTAAACCCCACCATTTTACATTCAATCAAGCCCTAAAAACTGTTCAAAATTCACCAAATCTCATCAGAAATGGAAAACAGCTTCAAAGATTTGCCTCCCCTGAAGAGATTCAGGCTCATTCAACAACAACAAGAGCTCAAACTCAAATCTCTCCCCGCCAAAAAACGCAAGCATTTCAATGTTATTTCATCTCCACCATCACCACCACCTACTTATTCTCTCCCAGCCAAGAAAAGGGTCTCTGCCTTTCGCCCTTTTGACCTGAATCTTGAGTACCCTTTTTCGGAAGACGATGAATTAGGCCAAATCAAGACACCCCTTGAAAAAAATCAAGAAAATCAAGAAAACGATGAAATTGTTAGTGTTGATGATGATGGGATTGTTTGTGCTGTTTGTCAAAGCACAGATGCTGATCCATTAGACCCTATCGTGTTTTGCGATGGTTGTGATTTAATGGTTCACACTACTTGTTATGGTAGTCCATTGACTAATGGTGTGCCAGATGGTGATTGGTTCTGTTCTAAGTGCCTAATTACCCAAAAAGACAACACGAAAGTTGTTTCGTGTTGTCTTTGTCCTGAGACTAATGGCGCGATGAAGCGCACTGTTGATAAGAAATGGGCTCACATTGTGTGTGCTTTGTTTGTGCCTGAGGTGTTTTTTAAGGACTCTGAAGGGCGAGAAGGGATTGATTGTTCTGAGGTTCCTTCAAGAAGGTTTCGTAAAAAATGCTATGTTTGTGAATCGGTGAAAGGGTGTGTTATCGATTGTTCTGAGCCTAAGTGTCCTTTGGCATTTCATGTTACTTGTGGATTGAAAAATGAGCTTTGTATTGAGTATAAGGAAGGGAAGAGTAAGGGGGCTATCGTCGCGGGTTTTTGTGAAACTCATACTCGTTTGTGGACTAAGGTAGTCTGTTTTTGTAAAAATTTTCGGAATGTTTTTGTGATAATTTGAATTGTTATGTGACTTTGGATTTTGTTTTTGTTTGCAGCAACAGCAATCAGGGAAGTTCAAGATTGTTGCAAGAGAAGAGCATAAGAGGAACTAGAAGTGGTCTTAGGAATCTTAGATTCTTTTGTTGAATTCTAGGATTGTACTTGCTAGAACTTATATCAAAGTGGTTATAGAGTTGTTAGTTTTGCAGTCTTTTTTTCATTTTGTTTTGTAATGATTATAGGTGGATTTGGAGTTTGGTCTTTTTAATTATAATATTTTTTTTATAATAGTTGCTATTTTAATTGAGTTTACGATGGAGTTGCAGTCTTTGAATTACTATATAGATTCTGCATTAGCAAAGTTCTATTTGAGCTACAAATGGAGGTACTGAAATAATTGAATATTGATACTTGATAATTTTTGACAACAATTGCATGGGCCCTCAACTAAAGGCCCAAGGAAAAGTAGTTTTGTTCATTGGATGAAGGCCCAAGATCAATGAAAGTATGAAACCCAGTATGAAGCTAAGATTTTCAATTATATATTTATCATGATTAGGAATTTAAACAATTAAACTTAACTGAGATCAAAGAGTCCACGCTCCATACATTCAGCATTTCAGCTTCTTTTTACTACACAAATCCCATCTCAATTCTCAAGTGCTAGTTCTGAACAATTTCTTTTATTTTTAATTTTAAACACTTTGTATTACAATATTTCACTGATTTACGGTAGAACTTCGATAAATGAATATACTTGGATCAACAAAATATATTCATTTAATAAAATTATTTATTTATCGATAAATGAATATTGTATTCAATTATCAATAAATAAATATTTATTCATTTAGACAATTATCGATAAATGAATATTTGGGATCTCTTAAAAAATTAGAGTAAAGTAAAATTTATCAAGGAGATGAAATCTTGAAGATGCGCTGAAATCTAGAAGATACATTGGACTATTGGAGTACGTCGAAATTTGATTGATTACAAAAAAATGTTACTCATTTATAACTTCTCGAATAATGCATACGTTATTCTTGTTTCAAAAAAAAAAAAAATGCATACGTTATTCGATTATATAATTTCAAAATGAAGATAGTACGTTACATAGCTGTCATATATGTAGAACAATTATTTAGGAAAAATATATATATGTAGAACAATTTGTATAAATGGAATATATATGCACATCGATCAATTTATTCGTTATATTTCATACGTTAAATATCGATAATCGAATAAAAATAATTTATGTCACATATGCATAACATTTATTTACGTGGAATTTATATGAAAACAAGACACCTCAGTCATTATAATTTTTGAAATAATTATAACTTTGACATGTTTCTAAAATTTTATAAATTTGACATATCATTACAATATTGTACTTATAAAATAATTAATTATATTTTCAAAATTCACATATATTTATTATAAATTAAACATGTGACTCACAATTTAGCCGCTACATTTGTATTATACAAAGAACCTTAAGAATACTGAATACCCCCATAAAAAATCGGGTTAAATATCAAATACATCATTGATCATTCATTATGTTTGAATTTATCAAATTAATCATTCATTGCAAAAATGATTCAATCTAATCACTAATTTAAAATTTTGTATCAACTTAGTCATTAAAATGTTAAAATTTTGTATCAATTTAGTCATTCTCAGGTGATCATGTCCTTGACACGAAATCTTAAATTAGTGACTAAATTGAATCATTTTTGCAATAAATGACTTATTTGATATATTTAAACACAACGAGTGATGTATTTGATATTTAACCCGTAAAAAAATCCTTGGAAAATCATGAAAAACTGACCATGCGAATCAGCTGGTGGACCGTGGATGTGAATGCAAAAGTGAAAATCAAGTGAAAAATATAAATGGACCCATAAAAACGCACACACTAACGCACATATACATGGTTCTTGTACAAAGAAATTAAGCCGGTAGGACCTAAAATATCAAATTAGAAATCTTAGCACAGCCTTTTTCACGACACCGTATGCTTGCCTCTGATGGATCTGATACTTGCATTATTGTTCCTGTGTGATAAATAAGAGCCCCATTTATAATTACGTGCTGATTTACAACAAACGTATAGTGCAGTATATTATATCATAATATTTTTATATGATATATGTAAATTAGAATTTTTTATATAAACTAGCTTATAGCCCGTGCAATGCACGGTTACTTCAATTTTATTTATAAATATATTTTTATTACCCATGCAACACACGATTGTTTTTTTAATATTTATAATTATATTTATTTATGAATATTTTAATATTTAAAAGTTATTAGTTTACATGATTAAATTATTGTTAAAAAAGATTTAGCCAAAAAAATTATAGTTAAAAATTTGATATTTATTATATTTTACGCGCTCAATTTAATATTTGTTTATATTGAGTTATAAAAATTAGATTTTGCCAATTTAATAATCCAAATGAAATTCACAAAATAATTTTTAATTTAGTTGTGGTTTTATAGTTCTTTTTCAATTAAAAACTATTCTAAAACTAAAAAGAGAATAAAGTGACGAAATTTAATGTTGAGAATTCTATTCGATTTAGGAAATCTATTTATATGTAGTTTAGATTATTAGAATACCCTTTATTAACCAAATACAGTTTTTGATGTTAAATCTAACGGTTGTCACCTATCTATTTAACATTAAACGATTTTTATTATTTTGATATTAAATGAGTTTCCTTATTTAATTACAACTATTTTTATGTTTTGACTTTTTAGAAAATTTAATCCTAATATAACATCTTTTAACTTATATCATTTTTAGACAATAACTTCTTTTTATATGATATAATCTTGATCATGTATTTTTAAAATTATTGGATCTAACGGTTGAGAATGTTTTGGCGGTATTTAGGACCAAACTACCATGTAATAGTTCTTCTTTTAAAGTAGTACACCGTGATCAAAATTCTGTATAAATTTCATTTTTTTATAGTATATCCGGTAAATATCTATGTTATTATATTAAAGTCTAAATAATGAAATCTTCCTTATAAGTTAAGTTTGGTCGCTTTGTTTGATCACTCGATCCATATTCGTTGAATCTTTCAAATTAAATTGTTGAAAAACATTAGATATAACAGTAAAATTATCATGTAGAATGATCTAAGATTTGAATCTACCAACAACATATTAAAATTTATAGGTTTTTTTGAAAAATAAGAATTTTTTCATTTTTTCTTGCACACATATGTTATTTGATAATATTTTTTGTAAAGTACGATTTTTCAGAAAAGTACTATACTAATTGATTAGCAAACTTTTAAAGTTTCGAATTTAATAATTTATAATGTATATAGGTTTAAAAAGTTTGGCATCTTATGTAGCTGAGTCTAAAATTTCAAAATAAGATTGTTTTTAATATGAATATAGTTCTGCTAACAATGAAATTAGGTCTGTATGAGTTCTTATAAAACAAAATCACCATTTACGTATAATTTATTATTCAATAATAAATAATATTTGATTAGTTATGATATAAAACTTAATAACATAGGATTAAAAATATGCACAAATTTATAAAATTTTATCCTCGTATTATTATATTCTTTGTTGATTTGAATTTTTCTTAGATTGATTTTAATTTTTGAACATAGATTTCTAAATTTAAAATAGTTAGAAAAAAGTAATTAAATTGGTGTTAAAATAATGATGACATAATAATTATTATTAGAATTTAAATATTCACTTTATTAATTTGGGCTTTATCTTGTGTTTTAAAAATCAGATTTTGACGATTTTACACCCCACATGAAGATAACTAAATTATCTTTAGTTAAAAGATGGTTTAACAATTTTTATCTAGGTGGAATTGTCCATGGAAGAGAAAAGAAAGTCACGAATTTTTTACATGGAGAATTCTATTCGATATAGAAAACTTATTTATATTTGGTATATTTGGTTTAAATTATCAAAATACACCTTTTAGAATTTAAATATAATTTTATTATTAATAAAATAAACTTTTTTAATATTTGATCTAACGATTTTCATTTATCTAGTTAAGATCTAATGGTCCTTATTAATTTGGTTGTCTACGACCAAAATTTGGGATAAGATCCCTATTATGATTATTATATATAAGGATTTAATATAATAAGGATATCAAGTATATACTGATATAAGTATCTTACTAACTGCTTTTACTTTTAATGTTTCGGTTTTATTTACGGTGTAAATAAAATTTTAAAATACATTTTTACTTAAAAATTATTAAATAGAATAAAAATTATGTTATGATTATATAAAATTTTATTCTCATATTATTATATTCTTAATCAATTTGAATTTGTTCTTAATTAATTTTGATACTTTAATGAAAGAAACATAAAATTTCTATATTTAAAAGAATTAGTGGAAGAATAAATAAATTGGTGCTATAATAATAAAAAAAATTATTAAAATTTAGATACTCACTTTAATATTTGGGTTCTATCCTGAGTTTTAGAAATTGAATTTTGACGATTTTACAACTCATGCGAAACTAACAAAATTATCTTTAATTTAATGATGGTTTAATAATTATTATCTAACTTGACCAGTTGACCTACCCATAAAATAAACTGAAAAGAAAAGATGGTTAAGAAGTTTTACACAAAGAATTCAATTCAATATAGAAAACCAATTTATAATTGGTTTAAATTATCAAAGCACACTTATTAGTATTTAAATATAATCCTACATTTAATCAAATACACATTTTAATATAAGTATTATATTCAAAATTATCGTTTATGAATATGAAACCCTCAACATTTTAATAATATTTTGATATTATCCTTTTATGTTTGTTATATGTAAAATAATATAATTATAATTTGGATTAATCGAATTGTTATGTCCTTCAGAAAAAAAAGTGTTTAAATTTATTCATACACAGGAGTTCTCCTAAGCCTCTTATAACGTAGGGTATCATTGTAATCGATATGAATTGTTATCTTGATATTTGGTTTAATAATTATTATCTAACTGGAACTATACATAAATTCAAGAGAAAAGAAATTTAAGAATTTTTACATAGAAAAATTTTAAATTATCAAAATACACTTTTTAGTATTTAAATATAATTCTATTATTAATCAGATACACTTTTTAATATTAGATCTAACAATTCTCATTGATCTATAATTATTAATTTGGTCGTATACTAATCGTACACGGACCAGATCGATTTTAATTTTTTCTTAAATTGATTTTAATATTTTATTGAAATAAACAAAGAATTTATAAATTTAAAAGAATTAGGAAAAAAAAATTAAATTGATGCTACAATAATAAAAAAATATTTATTAAAATTTAGATAATAACTTTACTGTTTGGGACAACAGATTTTAACGATTTTACAGCCCACGCGAAGCTTACAAAATTATCTTTAATTTAATGATGGTTTAATAATTATTATATAACTGGAACTATCCATAAAATAAAGAGAAAAGATAATTACGAATTTTTACATAAAGATTTCTATTCAATATAGAAAACATATTTATAATAGGTTTAAATTATCAAAATACACCTTTTAGTATTTAAATACTATCCTATTATTAATCAAATACAATTTTTAATATTATATCTGACGGTCCTCATCGATTTGAATATTTATAGTTTTATAATCCAACGGATCGTATACTTTTGGTAGTACAGTGACCGACCAAAGTTTTGGATAAGATCTCCCTTATGCTTATTATATATAAGGAGTTAATATGTGAAATGTCTTTATTATATAATGTACCGTAATTTTTATCATAATATAGTATGCTGCAATAATCGAATGTTTTGTATAAACGTATACGGAATTACAGACTTATTAGGGGTAGGCTTGACGTAAAGTGGTGGCAAATTAGTATATACGGATCTCGCATGTTGGGGTTTCAAGGAGTAGTTGGAGATCTCGCTATTTTCATTTAAGCAACTCACATGCAAATGTCTATTTTCTTATAATTTAACACTAATAATCTTCTTTGTAGAAAACACTCGCTATCTGCTACTTTGTTTTCATGTGCTTCCGTTATGCTTATTTTGTTCTTTAGTTATTAGTCCCTGCTTCGCTGCCTCACCAAATGTATCTACGCATGATCGTCAAATCGTTCATTGTTGTGCGAAACCCGCTTATGAGATCGCATTTTTAAATGTTATATGGATTAACCGTTACGTAATATGTGATATTAATACATAAAAAAATAACGTGATGGTGTGTGAATAACATATAAGGTGTATGTAAAACATTAAACAAATAATAAGAATAACGTAAGGAGACAAGGAATAAAACCGAGTCCAACGCGTGATTGTCTTCTTAAAGCGTATTAGTCCTCAACGTATGTGCGAGCGAATGGCTTCTCATGATAAAACGGTTTGCAGTGAGGCTGTCGAAAAACGTCACTCTCGACGAGCTTGAGAAAACAAGAGAACTATCACCGGAGGAAGAGAAGAGAGATGTGTATAAGAGAGGATGTGTTTTCGAATGAATAATCCTAAGGCTATACACGAGTTTATATAGGATAGGAAAACTTGTGCGCTACACAATTGCCTTAAATAATTAACCGCGTTAGTTAATTAAGCCGGTGTTAATTTCCTTAATTAATTAGTCACGCTAATTAATTGTGGCGGTGGCAAAAAAATCCGAAGTTAAAAACGGAATTGATTTTATCAGATAAAATCATATCTGCAAAAAAATCTGAAGTTAAAAAGGGAATTGATTTTACCAGGTAACTCAAAATCAAATTCGAATTAACTAAGTCATATTTTTTAAGCTCAAGCCAAGTGGAAATAATATTTTAGCAAAACTGGTCCGGTTTTACTCGGGCCCAATTTCTGCTCCATTTGTGTCTGTAGGTCGCACACGCGGAAAGCCCGAATGCTTGTGAAGCCACGAATTTCCCCTCGAAATCCCATGATTTGCACCCCCTGCGCGCACATAGGTAATGGAGCAACACATTACTAACACACTTGAACACTACACAAGTGTATTGCTATATAAAACAATGAAAACACCTTTTGCATTTCAATGTGGGATATAAGGTTACAACTTTCAACTTCCACTTCCAAGAGAACAACTTTGGATAATCATAACTCATCCATCCCTTAGTCGTTTTGAGTGTTTAAACATGCATTGGAAAGTTCTCGCGGAGGAGAACACAATCGAAGCATAACTTGTTGCGAACACGCATACAAGGCTTACTCAAATCGGAGCTCAAAATGACTCGACAATGTGGGGCTAAAACCCACATTTTCCAACAATCACCCACATGGATGAGATTGATGTTTCGGTAGCATACACAAGTCAGACTGACACGGAGTTTGGCTTGGTGATAGTTTCTTCGATCATATATAGCATACGATAGGTAGAGAATGCTCCTTGAACCTTCGCTCGAGTAAGCATACGACTTTACTGGTAGATAGTAGACGCGAGTGTCTTTGAACTGTTCGACCGTTTGTGTAAACGATGATATACTTATCACTATATCCTTTCTGATTCGTTCAGCTCTCATGATTATGTCCATTTTGGCCATGGAACATCGTTCTGGTTCTACAGCAGTTTCTAAAGAATTGTGCCTCACAATTCTCCTTTGAAGCGGCCCACTTCTCTCCCACATAGGTGATCTTTATCTTATAGAGTAACCCGCGTTTACTCAACTGAATTCCATGCATTCAAAATCTTGAATTCCATGTATTCCACGAAAGATCATTAAAAACTCGAAAGCTTACCCTTGTACCGTATGGGTCTCACTGTTTCTGCATCATAGGAACAGGCCAGGGGTTACCCCCACAGTGATTTGGTCATCATGATTTAGTTGGCTCATTGAACCATGTTCTTGGGACCTCCAGTCAACAATGGTTGGGTGTCCACCATGACGCCGTTAAGGAATAGGCTTAAGGCCCATCCCTCTAGATGATTTGTCAACCAGTTCTCTTGATAACCCTTTGGTTAGCGGATCCGCGATATTATCCTCTGACGGTATAAAGTCAATAGTGATAATTCCGGTTGACATTAACTATCTAATGGAACTATATCGTCGTCTTATGTGACGGGACTTTCCATTGTACATTGTGCTCTATGCTCTGCCAATAGCAGACTGACTATCACAGTGCAGTCCTATTGCTGTCACAGGCTTTGGTCATCTCGGAATATCCTCGAGAAATTGGCGTAAGTATTCAGCCTCTTCTAACGCCACAAACTCAGCTTCTATCGTGGAATGAGTTATCACCATTTGTTTCGAGGATTTCCATGATATTGCCGCTCTAGCTAGTGTAAACATATAGCCACTCGTAGACTTTAGTGCTTTCTTACTAGATATCCAATTTGCATCAGTATACCCTTCTAATACTGTTGGATAACTACCATAATGCAACCCATAGTCTCGAGTTCCTCTCAAGTACCTTAGTACTCGAATGATCGCTTTCCAGTGATCAGCTCCCGGATTACTCGTAAATCTACTCAATTTGCTAATTGAGTATGCAATGTCTGGTCTTGTACAAATCATTAAGTACATCAGACTTCCAATTATCCTTGAGTATTCTAATTGGGAGACTGTTACACCTTTATTCTTGGATAGATGCAAAGTCAGATCCACAAGTATTCTAGCTTTCTCAAAATCATCCTTGAGAAACTTATCAAGAATCTTGTCAACATAATGCGGTTGACTTAGTGCGAGAAATTTGAATCCCTAGAATCACATTTGCCAGTCCCATGTCTTTCATGTCAAATCTTGATTTTAACATGTCCTTGGTAGATTTGATCACTTATCATTGCTTCCAGCAATAAGTAGATCATCTACATATAATGTCATCATGACATACCCATTCTCGTTATCCTTGTAATAGACATAATTATCGCATTCATTGATCTTGAAGCCATTAAGCAACACGACTTCATCAAACTTTTCATGCCATTTCATTGGCGCTTGCTTCAAGCCATATAAAGATTTCACCAATCTACAGACTTTTCTTTCTTGTCCAGGGACCACAAACCCTTCAGGTTGTTTCATATAGATTTCCTCGTCTATATCTCCATTTAGAAAAGCTGTTTTCACATCCATTTGATGTATTGTTAGATTTCGCATAGCAGCGATAGCAAACATCATCCTTATGGATGTTATTATCGATACCGGAGAATATGTATCAAAGTAATCAAGGCCATATTGTTGCTTGTATCCTTTGATTACAAGTCTAGCCTTGTACTTATCGATCGTTCCGTCAATTTTCAACTTCTTCTTGAAAACCCACTTGCTACCTAATGGTTTACTACCACTTGGCAAGTCCACTAATTCCCAAGTATGATTCTGTAAAATAGAATCAACTTCACTTTTGGTGGCCTCTTTCCACATAGGTCCATCAGGTGATGTTACTAATTCCTTATAGGTTTTCGGATCACCTTCTTCAAGCAAATATGTCAGAAATTCTGACCCATAGGATTTTTACTTTCTTTGTTTTTGCTCCTTCTCACTACCCCCACATCTTCGTCTTCACTCTCATCATTCTCATTATCGTCTTCTATAGACTCATGAGTACGTTTAGACGTTGTAGGGCGTTCAGGATTACAAGGAAATACATTATCAAAGAATGAGGCATTCCTTGACTCCATGATCGTATTCTTTTGAATATCAGGAATCTTAGATTCATACACAAGAAACCGATATGCAGTACTATGTAGTGGATATTCGATGAAGATACAATCCACAGTCTTTGGATCAATCTTCATCTTCTTAGGTGCAGGGATTAGTACCTTCGCAAGGCACCCCCACACTTTCAGAGTTTGTTAACTTGGTTTCTTTTCCTTAAACATCTCATAGGGACTCATATCCTTATTCTTACGAATCATCATATTTAAAAGATGGTTCGCACTTAAGATGGCTTCCCCCCAAATCGACTGCGGAAGACCAGAGCTTAACATCATCGCATTCATCATCTCTTTGAGAGTGATATTCTTCCTCTCAGCCACTCCATTTGACTGAGGGGAGTATGGTGCAGTGACCTTATGGATTATACCATGTTGTGTACAAAATTCCCCAAAGGGTTCAACATATTCACCTCCACGATCACTTCGTATCGTTTTGATTTTCTCTGTTTGTTGTGTCTCAACTTTTTCCTTATAGATTTTAAATTTATCTATAGCTTCGTCTTTGCTTTTAAGCAAATATACATAGCAGTATTTCGTACAATCATCCACGAATGTAATAAAATACTTATTGCCTCCTCTAGTCGGAGCAAATTTTAAGTCACAAATGTCGATATGTATTAGGTCTAGCACTTTGGTGTTTCTTTCAACTTGTTTAAACGATGATCTCGTTAATTTTACCTCAACACAAGTTTCACACTTATGTTTTGAATCGATATTCAATTTCGGTATATATTCTTTTACACTTAACCTTCGTAAAGTGTCATAATTTACATGTCCCAATCTAGCATGCCATAAATTAGGAGACTCAAGCAAGTAAGCAGAAGAATTCTTTATTTCATTATTGTCCTTAACAGATATCACATTGAGCTTAAAAACCCCATCGGTTACATAGCCCTTGCCTACAAACATACCATTCTTAGACAAAATAACTGTATCTGACTCTATTACAATGCGAAATCCATGCTTATTCAACAAGGAACCATACACAAGGTTCTTGCGAATATCAAGCACATAAAATACATTCTTCAAAGTCAGATTCTTCCCAGAGGTCATCTTCAGAATCACCGTGCCTTCCCCTTCAATGGTAGAAGTCGCTGAATTCTCCATGTAGAGCTTCTCACCAGCATTGGAAGCTATGAGGCTAGAGAAAATCACCTTGTCTGAGCAAACGTGCCTTGTAGCACCAATATCAATCCATCATTCCTTTGAATTGGAGCCAACCAGGTTCACTTCAAGACCGTAGCACATAGGTCTATGTCACCCATCTCCTTGGAGATATCATCGACCATGTTTGCTTCTTTCTTCTTGTTGGGCTTCTTGGGCTTCCTGAAATCAGAAGACCTATGACCCACTTTATCACAGTTGTAGCACTTCCCTTGAAACTTCGACGACTTCGAGATTCCTCCCTTGGGTGCCAACTTTGCTCCTTTACCATAATTGTTCTTCTTGGGCTTATGTTCCACCATGTTTGCCTTTTCAATGGCAACATTTGTATTCTTCTCGAATCCCCTGTTGTCTTCTTCAATGCGAAGTCTAACGATCATATCCTCCATAGATAGCTCATTTCGCTTGTGCTTAATGTAGTTCTTGAAATCTTTGCAACAAGGTAGAAGCTTTTCAATCACAACAGCAATTTGGAAAGACTCACGAATGAACATCCCTTCAGCATGAATATCATGGATGATCACTTGCAGTTCTTGCACCTGACTAACCACAGTCTTTGAATCCACCATCTTATAATCAAGAAAGCGGCCAACAATCCACTTCTTAGCCCCAGCGTCCTCGGTTTTATACTTATGGTCAAGAGATTCACATAAGGCCTTAGATGTTGGCTTTGAGCTATACACGTTATACAACGAGTCAGCCAAACCATTAAGCACGTAGTTCCGACAGATATAATCAGCGTGCTTCCAGGCATCAATTGCATACACAGCATGTGCGTTACTCTCAGCAGTGAGCAACAGTTCATCCTCTTTCAGATAGCGATCAAAATTCAACTGGTCAGATTAAACAGCATCTTTTGTTGCCAATGTTTGAAGTTCGTACCATTGAACTTCTCAGGTTTCTCAGCATGTGCAGCAGGCACAGTAGGAACCGTCGACACAACAGGTGTAGTAGCCATTATAGGTATAATAGGTGTCTGTACTACCGATGTTTGCACACCAGTAGAACCAAAACCTCTTATAGTCTGTCCAAATGGAACATTAAACTGTCCAACGACAGTATGTCCCGAAGACACATGTTCACTCGATATCTGATCCCCATCAGGTGTAACTTGTGCGTTGAGACTAACCGAGCTTCCATTGTTTACAGTTTCAATATTCTCCATAGATCTGTTACTCAAAATCAAACAGAGGCAGATGTATCAGTCACATATTATAATATAGATTAATACGCTTTAAGATTGTTACACAATCTGTGATATTAATACATAAAAAACAACGTGATGGTGTGTGAATAACAAATAAGGTGTATATAAAACAGTAAACAGATATAGTTAACAAATAATAAGAATAACGTAAGGAGACAAGGAATAAAACCGAGTCCAACGCTTGACTGTCTCCTTAAAGCGTATTAGCCCTCGCCGTATGTGCGAGCGGATTGCTTCCCAGGATAAAACGGTTTGCAGTGAGGCTGCCGAAAAACGTCACTCTCAGCGAGCTTGAGACGAACAAGAGAACTATCATCAAAGGAAGAGAAGAGAGATGTGTATAAGAGAGGATGTGTTTTCGAATGAATAATCATAAGGCTATACATGAGTTTATATAGGCTAGGAAAACTTGGGCGCTACACAATTGCCTTAAATAATTAACCGTGTTAGTTAATTAAGTCGGTGACAATTTCCTTAATTAATTAGTCACGCTAATTAATTGTGGCGGTGGCAAAAAATCCGAAGTTAAAAACGGAATTGATTTTATCAGATAAAATCATATCTGCAAAAAGATCTGAAGTTAAAAACGGAATTGATTTTACCAGGTAACTCAAAATCAAATTCGAATTAACTAAGTCATATTTTTTAAACTCAAGCCCAATGGAAATAATATTTTAGCAAAACTAGTCTGATTTTACTCAGGCCCGATTTCTGCTCCATTCGTGTCCGCGGGTCGCACACGCTGAAAGCCCGAAGGCTTGTGAAGCCACGAATTTCCCCACAAAATCCCATGATTTGCACCCCCTATGCGCGCACGTAGGTGATGGTGCAACACATTACTAACACACTTGAACACTACACAAGTGTATTGTTATATAAAGTAATGTAAACACCTTTTTCATTTCAATGTGGGATATAAAATTACAACTTTCAACTTTCAACTTCCACTTCCAAGGGAGCAAATTTGGATAATCATAACTCATCCATCCCTTAGTCATTTTGAATGTTTAAACATGCATCGGAAAGCTCTCGCGGAAGAGAACACAATGCAAGCATAACTTGTTACGAACACACATACAAGACTTACTCAAATCAGAGCTCAAAATAACTCGACAATGTGGGGCTAAAACCCACATTTTTCAACATTAACTATGATTCATTTAAGGTACATTTCTAAGATTCATAGATTTAAATGAATGCATTATTTTACATCATATCAAAGTTCGACTTTGAGAAAAATCACATATTTGAACCCTCAAATGATGTGATAGATTGAGTAGTTTTAATTGAAAAAGTTGACACACTCGACATATAAGAAATATTTTGGGAATCAATTCAAAGCTCCCAACTTTTTTTATTTAAATATTACTAGTATGTTATCTGTCTATTAGGTACATATTTTTGCTAAAAGCATATGCACTAATGAAAAAAAATAGTTGATTCGTTAAACGGATTGACGAATTGACGAAGTTTAGTTATGCAACAGTGTTTTTTTAGTCCGTCAATAAAATTGAACTCGCTCAATCCGTTAGCCACTCCATCAAAAAAATTGATGGAGTTATTGAAGGATTGATGACCATCAATTTGATTGATGGACCAAAAAACATTATTGAATTGATAAAATTCCATCAATTCATTGATTCGTTAGACGAATTAACTACTTTGATTTGTGCTGCATAAAAAATAGTAAAATAGTTAATTTTATTTGCATAGTAATAAACTTCATCAAATAAATTGACGAATTAACTGATTGAACACCGAAAATGAGTGTGGATGCTTTGATAATATGAAATGAGAACATGCATAATTATGATTTATGACGATAACTAATGTACTTGGAGAACAAGAGTCAATGTTGAAATTAATAATTAATTTGGCATCAAGGTACCATAATTGACAGTTTGTGTTTGGAATCTTGCTGCCCAGCTCGGTCGATTCTTTACACATATGTACCTTGAGTTTTGACCAGAAGTGTCAACCCATACTGAGTTTGTAACTCGCCGACAGTTACAAAAAATTTCTCCTAATAATCATGAAAAAAATTGCAAATTCTAGGTGTGTTATATTGTTCAAAAAATATAGATATACTTCAATTTAGTTTTTTCGAACCTTGTTAAAAAAAAATAAGGAGGGTGTATGAATGTGTTCAATTAGCAGAAAAAAACGAAATGTTAACCATAGCTCTTAGGGCTATGTTTAAGCATTAAAGTATTTTATCTTTTTCATGTTTAAATATTTAAATGTTAGTAATAATTTTTCAAAATTTGTAAGATCTTAGTAGAAGATTATAAATATTGATTGCTCAATTTTTAATGAAATTAATTATATTTATGTAAATGAGTCAAAATGAAAAATATAGGGGAAATTACCAAAAATACTACTTTTTCTAAGTTTTTTTTTGTAATTTTACCATCTTCTGGAAATATTTGCAAAAATACCAAAATATTTGCAAAAATACGGTCTGCAACTACTTTCAACCATCTGCAACTGCAACCAAAATCAACCACAGATGCAACCAAAAATACGGTCAGCAACCAACGCAACCGGATGCAACCAAAAACAACTTTTTAAAAATGGATTGAAAAATAGTTGAGAATTCAAAAAAAATTGTTAGTAAGATGTTTGGTAAGCTTGTGGTCTTGATTAATTCGTTCCTCTAGGGTTCAATAGTTAACCTTTGGGGTTCAATGGTTGGGTTTTAGAAATATTAAGAATGAGGAATAATTCGTATACGGAATTAGGGTTTAGGGTTTAGGCCCTAAACCCTAGACTCTAAACCCTAACCTACACCCTAAAATCAGGACGCCAGAAAAAAATCGTTTTTATTAAAAAGTTGCATATGTGGTTGATTTTGGTTGCATTTGCAGATATGATTGAAAGTAGTTGCAGACCGTATTTTTGCAAATATTTTGGTATTTTCGCAAAAAATTTAAAAAACACATAGTATTTTTGCAAAAAATAATTTTGGGTTGGGTATTTATGAAAAAAGCCCAATATATAGTTATGAAAATAAGCTAAGTCTATTAATGATAATATAGATAAAATATAGTACATTCTTAACCATAGTTCTTAGGACTGTGGACAAAAAAAAACATACGGTATGATTTATAATTCCAGATTAATTGAATGCGAAAGTGTTAAGCAATCAAATCTTTTTTTCAAAATTTAAAATCACAGTTTCAATAAGTATGTCATGATTGGATCCTAGCACTATAATTCTAATTAAATTCCCCAAATTCCTAGATTAATCATAAAATCACCCCTAAATTTTCCAAAAATTAAAAGTTTGACTACATGCATGCACTCTATCCAAAAAAATTTAAAATGAATAAAAAAAATTTAGCACAAAGTTTGACAAAAAAAGGGTTAATGCATGCTCTGTTATCCAAAAGTTGTTTGAAAAAGTAGAAAACGACATTAAAGCTCTGGGTGGTTTTCAAAGCATATCGATTATTTTTTAAATAATTTAATTGTATAACGTTCAAAAAATTTTATCTTGTCCATTTCTTCTCAGATTTTCTACCAACAGTCCTATTTTACTTGCCCACCTTTAATTTAAACACCCTCTCTGTCTGTCCTACTCTGTATGTTAGTTGTATTACCTTATTCTATATATATGTACAATGTATGTATGTAAGTACTGCCACCCCATACACCCCTTCAGACAGAACTGCATCAGCATTTCTTAATCTTTATGAAGTTGGTTTAAGTCATTATGCTAGCTTCTACAAGTTTAAGGTAAGATCTGTTTTCTTGTCTGAAAAAATTGTTTGGTTTTTGATTGTTTTGTGATGTCTGTGTTTACATTTTGGTGAGTTTACTTTCTTGGTTTTTGAAAGAATCTTGAAATTTTAACTTTAGGGTCTGGTGAAATTTTACATAGACTGGAGTTGTTAACATTGCTAGTTTTGTGCTGACATGTGAAGAATCATTGTGTGTATTTATGATTTTGTGTGTGTGTGTGTGCTGATTCGATAGAAAATTGAGTAAGTTTCTAGAATGAGAAATGTTAAGAAATATGGTTTTGAAATGATGAATCTATTATCATTTGCTATTTATGTGTGTTTGGTTAATTAATGTTTCGGAAGGTCTGCGTACATGTTACATTCCGCTTTGCGTAAATCTAAGTATGATTGTTCTAGTATAGTTACTGTGTACTAATAATAGTCTAATATTTAAGGTTTTAGTAAGTGTTTTCAGTTTTCATCATGTAAGCATACATTTTGTTCTGAAGAGTACATTTTCTGACTTTGAATTTTGAAAATCATAAGTGTAATTTAACATTTGAATTAGTTGAAAGGGTATTGAATATTGATAGAGAAAATACCCTTTTGCTGTGTGAGATCCAGTGAGCATATATGGGGGTGTAGATTGTAATGAATGCAACTGCACATCCTTTTAAGTGAGTCCTGAAAAGAGGGCAAAGAGTACTTTTTACACTGTTTGAGAAAAGCATGCACATCAAGATCAATAAATTAATTAGCTTTTCAATGCTTTTGTTCTTGTTTTAAGGGATCCTCTAAAGAATCCTCTGACAAGATAGTTCTATTACCACTAAACCTGACCTTAATAAACTTTACCTTTGTTACTTCTGAGTAATTGTCCTGTTAACTTTTTAAAATTAATTTTAAAGAACCTAAGTTTCTTGGTTCCCCAAAGCACATCCTTTAATAAGTTTTATTCAGTTTCCCATGGTCAATTTCTTTGATGAATATATATGGTTGGAATTCGGAATATTCGATATGTGGCATATGTTACTTATCTCAAGGGGAGCCTCAAAAATTAGAAATGCCTTGTAATATGTGGGATCATGAGGTGTTAGGACAAGCTCCCCACAAATAGGTTTGAAAAGTCGAGTTTTATGAGTTTGTTAGAGTAATTGCAGTTGTGTTTTATTTCACTTGCAGTTGCAGAGTCACAATCTTGAGGATTTAGTGCCCTGAACCCTTGGATTATGAGTAGCATTGCATCACTCTGCAACCTAATGAAGTTCAATTTTTTTTTTTTATTAAACTCCGATTTCATAAGTAGTAGAATTAAGGAAATGGTTAGGTCAAACTCTTTTGGTTGTGTTCCTGTTTTAAAGAATTAAAAGAAGAACAAATGGTGCTTAGCACGTAGGGAGAAACATGCTATCTATGTAACTCTTTGTGCTAATAAGCCTATTCAAGGTCTCGGAGAACTGCAATTATTTAGGCCTCATCTGAAATGAAGAAAAATAATGTTGGCAGTATTTCAATCTTACCAAACCAGATGACATTATTTCGCTTCTAACGACTTTTTTCTTGTTTTTTTTGCAGATATTGAAGATTTTGAACGTCTGAGATTTCGAGATTTTTTTTTTGCTTCTATACAAGCGAATTGCAACGAACAGATCAATGTCAAGATTAAGGTTAGAGATCTCTCTCTTATTACATTTCCTTTACCTGGATGTATTTGTCCTTATACTTTGATCTCATTCTTCCCGAGCCACACATATCATGATGCTTCGACGATTTGGAAAAGAGTAGACCGATGTTTTTTTTTGACATCTAAAATATCGCTAATTGACCTTTTTAGATACGTTCAGCATTGGATAAGTTCTGTCATCAAGAAGATGCATGTTTTTTTGTTGATTCTCTAGCAATACTGGCATAATTGTTGTCTCATCGGATCTGACTGCATCATAACATTGTGTATTTATAGAAAATCTTATATCTTCGTGCGTAACAGGGCTTCAGATGTTCCTCAAAAGAGTCCGAAGCTGGTGACTGATCGCAAAGTTCTATCTCATCAAGCGAAGGCATCATCTTTATCCTCTGATGGGAGCCCTAGGCTTAAGGATCGTCGGTCTCCAAGAGGTTCTCAGTCTGATCCTGTTCCTGTAAATCAAAAGAAATTGGGTTCCCGTATTGCAGGTTTGGAAACTCAGCTGGAACAAGCACAAGAGGAGCTGAAGATGCTCAAAGATCAATTAGCCTCAGCCGAGACTGCAAAGAAAGAAGCTCAAAAACAACTCGAGAGTAAAACCACAAAATCAAAAACACAAGAACATGACAAAAAGACTACAAAACTGAAGAGAGAAGCTCAACAAAAACCTCAGAAGAAGTCCGGAAAGGTAATCAGTCCAGAGTCTGACAAAGTCCTAAAAGAGTATCCTCATCCTTGTGAAATTCAAGTATCTAAGAAGACTGAACACGTACATGAAAATGTTGACAATGATCAACTGGAAACTGATGTATTCGAAGTTGAAGTTGAAAAAGCGACTGTTGAAGCTAAACCTGAATTTAGCCAACCAACTGAAGAAAATGAGCTGAATTCCAAGTTTGTTTGTTTGACAACAGAATCACCGGTTCTTGAACCAGAGAACCCAAGAATGAATGATTTGGCCTTGAGGAATGAGGAGATAATTCTACTGAAAGCTAATTTGGAGCTGAAGGAGAAAGAACTTGAGGTTTTCTCCCAAAGCAACGAAAACTTGAAATTAAAGCTCAACGATGCTACTGCAGAGGTATTGTCAGGTCGTGCAAAGGAAGAAGAAATTGCATTGAGGCTGAAACAACTTGCAGAAGAACTAGAAACAAGTAAAGGTTCTGTAGATAAATTAACTGAGAAGCTTGGAGCTGCCGAAGGAGCAAAACAAACACTGGAAACAGAAATGAAGAAGCTTAAAGTGCAGACGGAGCAATGGAGGAAGGCAGCTGATGCTGCAGCAGCAGTCTTAGCAGGAGACAATGAAATGAATGGCAGAAGACTATCCCAGAGGTGTGGATCGATGGATACACACTACTACGAGCCAGCAGTTGGTGGATACCCTGGTTTTGTGGGTTCACCTGGCTTAGGGGGTAATGACTCAGATGATGGTTTTGGAAATGGGAAGAGGAAAGGTTCGAGTATTAGAATGTTCGGAGACCTGTGGAAAAAGAAGGGTCAGAAATGATATCGGAAGTGAAAAATCGACTTTGAAAAGCTCATTCATTGTTATTCTAGTAGCTAGAAGTCTAGTCCAGTGTCCAGGATTTCAGATTCTGGACCATTTTGAATGTCTTTGAATTCAGTGAACACTGTGTACTATATGCTGAATGAGTGTTTTTAGTTTGCACTAGAACTTTGCTCTCTTGCTAGAGATCTTGTTGAGCTCTCTCTTCCCATGTGTTAATAATGCTAATGATGATTTTCCTTAACTAGAGATTTGTTTGCAATAGCTTTTCATGTTAACAAGTAATAAAAAAAACTGACGTGAAAGATTGCAGTAAATAATTAAGTACTAAGATTACATTATAATTTGAGAAAATTATTGAAAAAGTTAACTGGTTGTGTTTGAGAAACAAATAAAAAATATTCCGTTGCCGGGACTTGAACCCGGGTCTCTCGGGTGAGAGCCGAGTATCCTGACCAACTAGACTACAACGGATGATGGTCTAAATCTGCCATGAAATTATTTTATTAGTTAACACCTGCCATGATGTTCCATGGTCGATAATAATATCTTTTACACAGCTGTTTACATACAAATAGGAGCACAGCTTGATTGTTATGGTCATGACATGGATTGAAGACAAGGTATTAGAAATGTAAAATTCTTTTTCATGAAAAGGGTATATTTGCGTAAATTCGAATCTTTTCCGATGCGAAAGTCTTGTACAGTGTGATGTCGAAGACAAGAAGAAACCTCCTATGAGGCTGTAATTTTCTCAAATAGGCACAAATTGTTATCAGATAGCCTTGACTTGTGAACGGATCTTTTGTACTCAAACCAAGTAAACTCCTTGTACAAGCTGTTGTCATTTCCTTCCTTGAGTAGTGAAGGCAATGGAGCTATCTTCTCACTCAATGGTGGTCCTCCAAAATAAATCATTGACACTCTTGATTTATAGCTGTTTGCCAAAACCCTATGCCTCACACTCTTGAATCTCCCATTGGTCATCACCTATAACAATCAAATCGTACGAAAACTCCATCAAACAAACTGATGTAAATTGTAAGGGCAAGTCTTTTTGAAGAACAACCAAATTGATAGCTACTTAAAGTATGCAAATTTAAAATGCTAAAAGGTCAGGAAAAGCAATTGATTTTTTTTTTTTGCTTTTTATTGCTACCTGTAACGAGTCACCGACATTGATGAAGAAGGATTCTTGATCAGCTGGAACTGGAATCCAAGAGCCCCCAGTCAAGGAGATTTCGGGGCCTGATGTGTTATGAGACCTCAAAACTAGGATGATTTGAGGATCAGTGTGCTCTCCAAACCCTATCAAATTGTTACCATGAAGCTCAGGACATGGTGGATAATGATTCAACCTGAAAATAGAGTCACTCTGGTTGTCCATCAAAAGTTCACTAAACACATTCTTTTGTTGAATCAATAGTCCATCTGCCAACATTTCGAGAATGTCACAGGCCATCTTTTTCACTGCTTTCACATAATTATTCACACACAAACTGCAAATATATTAGTAATACTAATTATACAACTATATCTTTTATTATGACACACAATATATTTTTATTTCGGTAGTAATAATTGTCCATTAAACTACATAATATATTAGTATATTGTTATAATTCATGTCAAATTTTGAGTTTTTTTTTTCAAAAATCAGGTCAAGTTCAGATTTTAAATTCGAAACAAGTTAAAAAATAATATTAATCCAAATACAACAACTTGGATAATTCAAATCCGAAATAAGTAAAAATATATTGATCCAAGCAGTAACTTAGGTAATCTATAAGTACACCACAAACCTTAAAAATCATAATTTGTTGATATAACTAGTAATGATACTTGTTTCAAAAAAAAAAACTAGTAATGATACTTTATCTTATAAAATGAAGTAAAATTTCAAATCTCCATGATACTAAGATGTTATATATATTATCTTCTATAACATGATATATTCTAACTATTGTACTCCAAACAATAATAACAATAAATAAATATTGATGATTAACCGAATATGTGATTCAAATTATCTATGATAACTGTGATTAATAAGTAAATTAAGTAGTTTCATATTAGAGCTACATGGTTTCATTTTTAAGCTACATAAAAATAAAAAAAAGGGTCAAAATCAAAATTTTTGAAAACTTTTACATGTATTCAATACACCATCATACTTCTTTAACATAATTTGTCCAAAATGCTTAGAAAATGATATCAAGAAGAAAAATGTTAGGAAATCAAACAAAATATCCCAAAATATTTCTCAAATTCAATCTTAACGATAACATTTCTTATAAAAATATGGGATTCAGTAATTAACGAGTATTCTAGCCACTACCGTCCAGTTAAACTGACAGTGATAGATGAATTTGCGTAATTTTGTGTCCCCATGCAACGGCCTTTTCTAGATACTGCAATCTATGTTCTAACTTGTAACATCACTTTCATCTCCTTTATTATCATGATATGTATAATCAAATCTCTTTAGGCAACTGTTATGTCACCTTCCGGTCGTTTAAATGTTTCTATCATTTCAAGTCTTCCATCCATTCGACTACTAAAACATTAAAAATGAAGTTGTTTCTAGTCAATTTTTTTTAATATAATATATTTTGGTCAGCCGGGATAAGTCGTACATATTCCAGATTATATGTAATCAACGTCGATTAAATTAACTTCGATTCATTGATAACTCTGCATTGCATGCCTTTTAGTATCAAATCAGCAACTTCAACAAATGAACACACACATATCGGTTTTGCAAGTACCTGCACTAATTTTATGAACAACAATCCTCTATGGGATAAATTCTTCTCCCAATATTTCGGTTGTATTTGGATGGGGGTTGAAAAGGGATGAGTTGAGTTGAGATTTTAAGAACAATGTTTAGTAACAAAATTTTAGATCAGGGGTCGGGTTTGAAAGGGTCAGGCGGGGGTTGGTCTTGCGCGGATTGTGGTAACAAAATTTTAGACCTCGTTTCAGGGTGTTGGTGAGAGTTCGGTTTGTTCTTTCCACGCCACGTGTAGTTACGTTGCAAGTAAAAGTGAAATGTTGGTTGATAGGGTACGAATCGCACGGCCCACTACGACCAGGATCCGATCCAATAAAACAAGTCCAAAGCCAAAGTCCAAGGCAAAACAAGCTCAAAAACAAAACAAAGGTCAACAGACATGACAAACCACTGCATCATGAGACAAACAGGACCAACGGCCAGGCTGAAGTCCCGCCGGCTGGTCCCCTAAACAGAAGGCCCGAGCCAATCAGCAGGTAACACGTGGAACCCCTTAGCTCTATCCCTCCCCCTATAAATAGTAGGAAGAAAGAGTAGAAAGGGGTTCATAATTTTCTCACACACACTCTCTAAAGAATTTCTTTGCATTCGGTTTTTTTAAGGGTCTTCCTACCTAAACAATCTAACCTTACTCTCACGCCGGAGGTGCCGCCGACAGGCCACCCCCGTCGACATTGTTCTGCAGGACACCGATTCAAACACTCACCTGCTTTTACCCAGGTCCAACAAGGAAAATGCCCAGTACGGAAAGCAGAGTTATTAGTGGCGCTAGAAGGAGGACGAACATTCGACCTTGTAACCGACACCACAAGCAAACACCCGCGCCCCAAACCACACACAATGGAAGCCCGCAACCAAACAAGAAACAACCAGCAGCAAAACCACCAAAAACTGAACCCCCAAGAATCGGAAAACCCCCCAAGATGCTGAGTCGGAACACAACCGCCTCCCCTTGCCTTAAACCCGGAGCTGTTCGCGGGAATGATCGAAAAACAAGTGCAACTCGCCGTACAGGAGTTCCGAGCCCGTGGAGAGGGCCAAGGAGGTGGCCCCGAGCCCCTACCTTATCAGGAAGAAAGAGTTGGGGAACACAATGGAGAGCATAGACACTCGGTTTTCTCCCGGATTGGATACTCAGAATGCCTCGAGCATGAAAGATACCGGGGTCCGCACCATACCAAAGAATGGTGGGACGAATGCGACCGGAGGAGAAAGGAAAATGAAGAGCAGATCAGGCTCCAGGAAGCCAATAAAAGGATCCGGGAAGATGAGGAAAGGAAAAAAGAAGAGAACATAGCCCGCAGAATCCGGGAGGAGGAGGAACGGACCCGGAGAAACTCTACACAAAACATCGAACCTGACACTACACCATATATGATATTTGCCAACACCTAAAAAAAGTGTGAAAAATCATGAATAGTGTTGCTAAAAGCCAAAAAATAGCCTACGCCAACACTTTTCCCAAATTTTAAAGTGTTGGACTTTGCAGTGTGGCCGTAGGAGTCTATGCCAACACTTGATGCACATGCAGTAACACATGAAAAAACTGTTACCGTATACCCCAATGACTATACTTTCTTGTCTTTACCAACACTAAGAAAAGCGTTGGAATAGACCCTATGCCAAAACAAGTACTTCAAACTATGTTTTTAATTGGCAACACCCGGTACTCTATTCCAACACTTATTTGTGAAACACTTTTTTGTATTTGACAACACCATTTAACTTTATTGCAACATTAATTTGTTCAACATTATTCATTTTTTTCCAACACATTTTCGTGTTTTTAGCAACTCATTGTTACCTTGCAACATTTAAGTTCCAATTCCAAAATCTGAATTCTAATGACACTTTTTAACTTTAAGAACTTTCCAAACAAATATCAACTGCATTTTTCTACATCAATATAGACAAATGTTCGAAGCTATCCAGAAGCTACTAGAAAGACGACAAAAGCAAATCAAAAGCTACTAGACATAACTTAGTTTTACAAGGTATGCACAGACATGCTCTCAATGTATATCCTTGTATATGTCCTCTAAAATCTGTCATTCTGCCTCATGCTTAACCGCGCCAGGATAGATGCACTCCCTAAAAGTAGACACAATGAATGAAGTTAAGGATATCTTTGCAACACCTGTTGGACAAACAAAACACAATAGTGAAGCTCTCAGATCTCATTTAAACCGTAATATATAATTCATATTTTAAAACATAGAATATAATATGAATAAGAATGACAATATAAAGCACTTTATCAACAAAATAATATAAAAGAATATGACAATACTATAATTATTAAATAATGACATTTCAATATATTTAGACACATAACCAGTGGCGTTGCGGAGAAGAAATTTTTAAAATTTTAAAATATAAAAAATATAGAAACGATGATATCAGCATATAGGTGTATCTGTCTATTTTCATCGGTTTCCATCAAGTTGTACAGAAACAATGAAACAAATTGGTAACTTAGTGAGAGCCAAACAAAAACTAAGATGAATGAGTGTATGAACCTTTTTTAATATGCTAAAGTAAGTGGATAAGATAGCATCCACATTCTGCTTATAAATTTGCAGACGTGATCTGGCATGTCTGAATAAAAGACAACGTTAGTTATCACCACAGGATTTTATAACAGGTCAGCTAAGGTGGGTAAAATAGACTGCACAATGTTGCCTCTAAGCCTTAATGAAGCACTAACCATTGGTTTCTAATGGCATAACGATCATAAAGTTACTTGTTCTACAAAAATATGACTAAAAACATTTTTCTGTTTTCATGTGAAAACTAGGGACAATTCATCCAGAAATAGATTGTCAAAATTCTGATGACCATTTAGTAGACTTTAACAATTTCCTCAGACCCATGTTACAATCAGAACAGTAACAAGTTTTATATATCGTACCAGACTTGTGCCATGTAATGGCCATAATTAGTTGTTATCAGCATTATCCTCTAGAGTTTAGATCAGTATGATTAAAAGAATGCTTCCATTTTAAAATAAAGTGTATCAAGAAATTGAAGCTCCAAGGCAATTATTTCTACAATGAATATGTAAGTAGTAGAATCTTCTTCTTATCTGTAACATCTCCGATCTCTTACAAAGATGAGAGATCCGTGTTAAATAGAATTTTGTTATTTCCAACACAGTTAACACCAGTTTAATCACACTGGATACTGGAAATATTTTCTAGGACAGAGAACGATAATAAAGAGTCTCAAATTACAGAAGATAACTGCACTGTAGTTTTAGGACCATACCTTTTCCTCAGTGTCATCTGGATGGGTCACAAGCCTTGACTTCACTTCTTCATTTTTAGGAGAAAAATTCTTTATATGGTAAGTCTTCCATGTTAAAGGATCCAGTCTTCTACCAACACATCTATCTAATAGGATATCATCAGGTACCTGTATGTGAGGATGCCTGCTAAGTGGAAGATCAATTTTATGATAGTTTAAGTAGATGAACAATAAAGACAATAAGAACACAAGGTTAATCAAAGGGTGATGGGATGACACCTGCTGACTGCCAACATAATTGCTTTCTGCTTGTCACAGACTTGTCAATTACATGGACTTTAAAAATGAAGCCTATTTCTCTGAAATCAGTAATGCACCCTCATTCACATAGTGTCAACTTTTTAAAATAAACTCACACTTCACATAACATACCTTGCGAATACGATCGTAATAATAGACCCGTGCATAGGCACTAGCACCAGCGACTATCAATTTTGGTCTGAAGGGTGTTGCACTTTTTTTCATCTGTCATTTTAGAGAAATTAAGTAACATCCTTTCTTCATGTACTTGGGAACCCGACCCCATCCGAGCTAATGCAGATACTTCGCGAACTAAAGCGAAAGGTGGAAGGAAATGTCGAAATTGGGGAATCCATTACCACCTTTACCCTGGACGTAGAAGCGGCTCCGAGGCAAAAGGAAGCTAAGCTACCGTACCTTGACTCATAAAATGGAATAGGAGATCCCGAGGAACACGTCAACTATTTCGAACAGATAGCCCTGGCCTATGATTACACCGACCTGACCAAATGCCGCTTCTTCGCATCGACCCTCAAAGGGTGTGCTCAGAAATGGTTCGGGAGGCTAGAAACTCGAAGCGTTGGGTCTTGGCGATAATTCAGGGAATTGTTCCTCAGAAGGTTCCGAGCCAATAAACTCACGAAGTACACTTGATCCACCTAGAATCAATCAGGCAACATGAAGAGGAACCACTGTTCGGATACATGGATCGGTTCAAAGAGGGGGTAAAGAAGATCACCAGCCTAGATGAAAGGGAGGCACTTAACATCTTTAGGAGAAACCTAGACCCGGAACACAGCGACATGTACATCTTCGAACTCATCGACAAAGAGCCCCGGACCCTGGCGGCCGCCTACAACCTAGCTTTCAATTTTATCTAAGAAACCGAGACACTGAACTCCATGCGTCTCACCCGAATGGTTCCGGCCCCTAAAGCCTCAACCTACCCCAAGAAGAACACGGAAGATCACTGCGACAAGAAGTACAAGCCGATCCCGAGCGGGAACTACATCCACAGTTCGCAGTTCGGAGAACAACCAAAGACCCGGACTGTACCGGTGCGAGAACGGTTAACATTCCCCGGAGCTCAGGCCTGAGAGAAGAAGGAACCACGTCCTGTACCTCAGTGGACGCCTCTGACTCGGTCCCAGCCCGACATACTGAAAAGCATCAGAGACAAAACTTTCTACTAAGCCCCAAAACCTATGCAAACCCCGGATGACCAAAACCTAGACAAACACTGTGACTTCCACGAGGCACATGGACACTACACCGAGGACTACTTCTCACTAAAATACTTCCTGGAAGAGCAAGTCCAGAAGGAAAACCTTTACCAATATCTCGAAAGGCAGACAGGCAGCCGAAGGGAACCAAGCCCAAATAAGAGGAAGAACGTGGTGAACACCGTGATAGGAGGACGGAGAAAACCGTGATAGGAATACCTGACTGAGCCCCCCATCCTGTGCAAACCCGAAGCCGACGAGCCCCTAGAACTCTACCTCTCAGCCGGACCATGGGCCATCTCGGCAGCACTCGTTCGAAACCACAAGGACAAGCAAAATCCAGTCTAATACGTCAGCCAAGTCCTAAAAGACGCAGAGACCCGATATCCAAACACCGAGAAATTTGTGTTAGGAACTATGTTGTTTCTTGATGATAACTAGATTAACTTAGTGAAAATTGTATAAGTAAAAATGTAGCCATCAACGGATAGCATGCTTTTGCAGTATCCGTAGAAGGGTAGCTTATCTACGGATAAGACTCAATGTAACATGCTTGTGTAATCCCGATGTACAATCCTGATGTGCAGTCCTGATTTGTATTCCTGATTTGTAATCCTGATGTTGAAGTTGAAGTATTAGTTTTTAGGCTGAATAAGTCATGTTGACTATCAATGGATATGTAGAATATGGAGGCTAATTGTAAATAGTCTATGCCTTGTAATTTTACATAATTGAAATTGACTGTCTACGGATAACAACATTAGCCTTCTACGGATATGGACAATGTACTATCTACGTGTTAGAAATGAATACCACAAGAAACTAGACAGAGGGGGGGTGAATGGATAGTTTGATATATTTTTCGATCTTGAAAACTAAGTAAACAACTGTATGTGATTATGATATGTAATATGCAGAAAGTAAATAACACACACAATCACTTTAATCTACTTTGTATAAGCAAATTAAATACTACAGCTTTCCAGGAAATTCACAATCGAATTTCTGGCTTCTAAACAAGAACAGTTTGAACTTGCTTGCTTACAGAGAAAAGAGCTTAGCAAATAACTATGTGTATCTCTCTTACAGCTTACAGTTGCGTGTGCACGATATATATATTCCCCTATACAAACTAGGCACACACAATATTACACAGCTACCCCTTCTGAAAGTCCAACTTGTCCTGCCATAAGAAGTTCACTGTGTCAGGAAGGACCACCTGCTTTTCGGAGTCTTTCCCGTTTCTGTAGCTGCTTGTCTCTTATCTTTCTCTCCAAGTTTAGCTGTAGATTTGCCATCTGTTCTTTGGACCACCTTGCCAGAACAAATGCTTCAGTATTTGTCTCCTTTGATTCTTGGTTCTGTACCTTGATTTGTCTTGTTATGAACGGCTAAGTGTTGATATCGTGAACTCCACTTTATCCCTGACTTCGCGATCTCCCTTGTGAGGACTATGCGATATAGCCTTTGAAGACTTTGCGACATAGGTCATTTGACGACTATGCGACATAGGTCATTTGATGACTATGCGACATAGGTCATTTGATGACTATGCGACATAGGGCTTCTGAGGACTTCACGATCTAGGCTCCTTTGACTTTGCTGACTTCAACACTTCACGACATGTGTCTTGAGGACTTCTCGACATAGTACAAAATGGACTATGCGATATAGTACTTCACGACATGGATATTGGTGACTTCACGACATAGCTTTCTTTTGACTTTGCTATATAATGCCTTAGACAAATTCCTGCAACTTATTTCTTCATGGCCTTATTCAACTCTATCCTGCTGCATGAACACTTCTGAACTTCTACCAGGATAATTATTCAATGGCCTATATACATTCTAGATGCAAGAACTTTACTAAGCTCATTATAGATCTGAGCATACATGATAAAGCTATTGTCCATGAAAACAAGACAAGTACATTTAGAGACCTATACTATATCCCAGTGATAGAAATCACTAGGTCATGTAATGTGACATAGTCACATAGTGTAGGCTTGTTAATAGTGGTATTCAGACATGTCTTGAGCCTAACAATCTCCCCCAAATTGTGAGTAAGATCCTTAGGCACAATTTCATGTCTGATAACAAGCCTAACTTACATAAAAGGAAATTTAGTAACAGAGAGAACAATTCATGAACCTTGAGATCAGAAATTTGATTACATAGAAAAATTGAAAGCTTACAGATTACTTTTGTTGCTCAACAGCTTCAGCTTCCAATTGCTTCTCTAGCAAATCATCATATATCTTCTTTTTCCTTATCTCTTCTTTTCTCTTCAAGTCTATGATGGCTTCTTGAAGTTCTTCTCTTGCAATCAGTTCTTCAATGAGAGGTGAGCCTTCCAAGTCATCAATTGCAGCCTTGAGTGCACTTTCTACATAGGAATCAAGAAACTCCATCCTTATTTTGCTTTGACCTCCATGTGAGTTTTTGTACTCCACAATGTAAGGATTTTGCTTGACCCTGCACAACCCTTTCTGCCTTAGCTCTTTAGCTCTCTCCTCCATCTCAGCCATTTCTTTTTCTCTCTGAATCTTCTTCTTTTCATTCTCTTTCCTCATGTTTTCTTCATAGTCAGCATGCATCTTCAAGTACCTGGCAATATCTATCTTCCATGTCCTTTCTTCTCTTTCTTCAAAATTCAGTAAGGCATTTATCCTTTCAAGCTCATACTTATAGAAATATTGCCAGCTTCCTTGCTTCATTATCCTTTCTCTTCCATCAGTGTACTTGATCTCTAGATGATCCAACTTCACTTTGACTTCAAAGATCCTTTGAGCCCTCAAAAATGCTAGGGCATCTTCATCATAGTCCTCATCTAGTGGAAGCACATTGATGCCAGTAACATTTGTGAGTTTTCCAGTCTTCTTTGTTATCCTTATCCTTTTGGGTACACTCTTGATCTTCAAATGCTTCACAAGAGATACCTTTCTGGAACAAGGAGAATTAGTCTTCAGTGCCACATCACTTGGAAGAAGCTTTATTCCTTTCCCTTTCATCCACTGTAACACTCCACTAGCTGTAACTTTGTGGAAGTGTTTTCTTGATATTTCTTTTGTGGCTTCACCCTTCTTCTGTGGCAACTCAAGTTCAGAAGTCATGGATAATGATTTTGGAGGATCATTGCTAACAGTACCCACCCTAGACTTAGAGTCTTGTGTTGTGGTTAAAGTACTACTAGCAATGTCCTTGACTTGCTAAATTCCACTCCTAGTTCTCTTCACTGTCTCCTTTGCCCCCTTTGTGTCATCACCAGCATCTGTAGATTTCTTGGAAGATTTGCTCCTGCTGCTGTCACTTGGTCCATCCTTATTACTCCTTGAATGAGATCTCCTCCTGTAGGTTTTCTCCTCATCATCATCCTCCCCATCCTTCTTCTTGTTCTTTTCTGTGACAGATTCTGGCAAAACACCATGAATCAGAAAAGATTGTAGAATGTTAATCATCTCTAATTCCTCTGCTGTCTTGACTCCTTTCTTTGCTCTCAGCATTTGCAGCACCTGATTGATCTTTGTGTTATTCTTCATTTGCAGATCTTTGGGAATGACTAGTTGGTCAATACTTCTGACTTTGGATAGACTTTGAAAAATTACTGTCCTTGGCTTGGGTATGACCTCAGGCAGTCTTTGATTTTGGTCCATCTCCAAGTCATTATAAAGACTTTCATTGTTAGCCCCACTCTTTTCAATCAACTCCAGAATTATTGACACTTCAGTGAACTTCAGTTTCTCCAGAGTTTGAAATGCTAAGTGCCACAAGCAGTTGTCCTTGCATACCATGATTATTTCTCTCAGATAAACATCCCTGATTTTCCTTACTGCAACTGTGAAGTACTTGATGCTTTCCCTGAGCTTCTTTCTATATGCTTGTGCATCTCCTTGAGCATTCTTGTAGGTGGCTTTCAGAAACTCCAGGAATGCCTCATCATGATAGATGTTAGAGTTGGCAACTTCCTGTAGCTTGGCCTCAGTGATAAGTGTAGCTTGGGTAGGTTTAGCAATTGGAGTAGGTATAGCAGGTTGAGAGGTTGAGATGTCTTTAGGCATTGTGGATGGATAGAATGTTGTGGTGACTGTGCTTTTCTGACCTTGTGCATTGATGACCTCTACAGGGGGAAGATTGATTGGCTTTATTGTCTCTTCAATGAGCTTGCCCTTAAGTTTTGACTGCTTGGTAGGTGCTCCCCCTGTCTTTTTCACATTGACCTCCTTTCCTTTCTCCCCCTTAGGCTTGGGATCAGACAAAATGTCTTGAGTTTCCCCAGGAATAGGCAGGTTCATAGATCTCATCATTGAGGTCATCATTTGTTGCTGCACCAGCAAAATGTTTGTTGTGTTGGTGCCTTGATCATCTAGTTTGTCATTGAGTTGGCTTAGAGATGTAGATAGCATTCTGTTTTCATCCACCAGCTTATCACCATACTGGTTTTTCCACATGACATTCAACATAGCATTGGTGGTGATGGTAGATTTTGCTTGATTTTCCAGTGTAGAAGCCAGTTTCTTGATGTTGTCCGTGACCATGGCAAGAGTCACATCCATCATGGACACATTGGTGGAGGTTTTCTGGACTTCTTTGAGGATACCATCCACCTTGGGAAAATCAGAGAGATAAGAGGTTCTGAGCTTAGTGAGGGATCTTTCTGTCTCCTCCTGAATTGAAGAAATCTCTGATTGAAGCCCTTTCCCAAGATAATGCAGAGCCTTCAACTGGTTCTTGTATACATCATTCACAGCATCATAGATGGCAACAGGAGAAAGATCCTTAGCATTGGAGCCCAGAGAGGTGAGGTATTCTTCTCTCACAAAAGCCAGGGCATCCTTGAGCTTGAGAGTCCTCTTAGCATCCAACCAGGCATCCACATTCCCCTCTGGTTCAGCTGTATCCACAATCTTCTCCTGTTGAGCTTCAACATCCTCCTTATGGCATAGCAGGATAGCTTCATAATCAGCATTTGGAAGGTTGGAGGTGAGGAGATGTTGAGCTATCTTTGAGAACTCATCAATCTGTGCCACATGGAGATCTTGTATGGCTTCTTCAGACATTTTGGAAGGCACATATGACGATCCTGAAGGCCTGTCATGGTGCACAGGCTTCAGCCATTCTGACATTGTGGCCTGAGCCAAGTGAGAGCTAGTGCTAGGCACTTCATGAGATGTGTGAGTTTGAGTCTCCTCCAGCCTTGGAATGGCTGTAGGGTCTGATGTTGTCTCCATTGAAATGGGATGTGTTACAACATCAGCCCTATATGTCTGTGAAGACAGTTCCACATCCCTAAGGATGGGAGAATTTGGCACAGAGTCTCCAGTGAAAACTGGTGAATCCTCCATGTTTGTGTTGGTGTCATTAGGATATGCCTCAGCATGCATTCCCTGACCAACTGAATGTGGGTCCTGAGTGGTGAGCACAGTGTCAAGCACCATGTCACTTGAAGTTGGCTCAATCACAGGGCTGGATTGTGATTGATCAAGGGCAAGATTGTCATGAGTATGACTCTCTTGTTCAGAAGAAATTTTAGTGGAAGAATCTGAGAGAGAAGTGGGGTTCAGATTGGATTTTAGCAACTCCCCCTGAGAAATAGGAGGAGTTTCAACATTGATGTGCTCTCCACTTAGTGTTTGATCACCCTTATCACTCCTAGGGTCAAGAGTGAGGTCTTGACCCTGTGCAGACTCGTTACAACTTGCAGTGGGGAGGCTGCTCTTTTCAATACCCATGACCTGTTGAGAGGCCATAGACAGTAGCAGGTGTACCCCTTTTTGCACATCTGAATCCTGTTGGGAGGATTCAGTGGTAGCTTTAGATTTTGACTTCTTCTTTGGTCTGGTGAGAGGTGACTCAGGAATCTCACTTGCTAGCTCTACAGATTCATGGATAATAGCTAGGGTTCTCTTCTTCTTCTTTTTAGGAACATCAACCTTTTGAGAGATTGATGCACTTGGCTGACTAGACTCTACAGTGGTGTTTACAGTGGGGTTGCTGGATGGGATAGGGAGGCTTGGGTTAGACTGTGAAGCTCCTTCAGTCTCAGCCTCCCCTGTCCAGGAAAGAGCATGGTATATGGGCTTATCAAGTGGATAAGACGCGAATGTGTCCTGCATATGCGGGGTCACACTCAAGATCACATCCACTTGATTCCTTGTGTCCAATGAACCAAACAGAATCTTGGACATGGACTTGGAATAAGCCATCTTTGATTTATCAATACCCTCCAAGTCATGGACATTAGCATCAAGATAATTTAAAATAACTTGAAGAAAGCGAGGGTAAAAGATGTCATTACCTCTTCCACGGACTGTCCTCCCTAGCCTTTGAGTCAATTCCTTGAGGATTATTGCTCCAACATTGATTTCCTGATTGTAGGCTAGGGAATAGGCCAGCTTCACAGCAATGTGACTGATATGGTCCCATCCTGTCTTTCTGCAAAGGAACACCTTCTGGAGTGCATCAAATAGAAATGACCACTCCCTTCTTACAAACTTCTTATTCAGCTTTCCAGTATCTATCTCATCAGCATACTGAATGAAGGTCATGAAGTCTACTATTTGAGCATCAGTAGCTTCTTGGTCATGACCCTCCACCTTGAACCCTAATGCTTCATTTATCTCCTTCTCCCCAAACTGGAAGTGTTTGCCTCCAATTGAACAAGCTATCTCCTGGAACGAAGTTCCATCTTCCCTGGCCATTGTAGAAACCAACGCCGTTCGCCAAAATCCTTCCAATACATCAACATACAACGTGGGGTTCAAGGTTAGGGCTCGGCGGAGGTAGGAATCGTTCAGGAACCGTACAAAACACTTGTACCTGGGTTTAGCCTCAGCCTCAGAGGGAATGGTGAGAAGATTTGTTTCTTTGGGGATGGTTAAAGGAATAGAGGAGGATTCTGTTTGAGATTTGGGTGCCATTTCTTGAGAGAGAGAGTAAGAAAGAGAGTAGAGAATTTGTGCTTAGGTTAGAAAGTTTGAGAGCAATAGACAAGATGAAAAGTTGCAAACGGTTAGAAAATGGTATTTATATGATAGAGACACTGCGATATGGAGTTATGAATGTGTACAGTCTATCTGTATGTCGTGAAGTCAAAAGTGGCCTGTACCGCAAAGTCTTGCAAAGTATATTGCATAGTCTCAACAATGAACTATGTCGCAAAGTCTTCAAAATGAAAGGATCGGGGAGACTTTGCGATATAGTAGAAATACCCTGTCTAAAGCTCTCTTTTAGGAATTTTGAGCAATTTGTCAGACTTTTATCAAATTTTGAAATAAAATTAATTTAAATCAAAATTCTGTCAACTATGGAGACTTGTCGATATAGTTATTCGAAGTCGCGAAGTCATAAAATTAACTATGTCGCAAACTCATGAAATGAACTATGTCGCGAAGTCTCACAACCTCAACAGTTTGCGATATAAGTCTGTTTAATTTGAACTATGTCGTGAACTCTGAAAATCATCTATGTCGAGAAGTCTCAAAAGCTCACAACACCACTAACAAATATGATTTTGAAAAATATGCAGTAAAATACTGAAATATTTATAAATCATATCTCAGCTAATTTTCACTCCAAACAAATAGATCATTTAAATACAGTGAAAATTTACTGCTGCAACTATTAACCAGCATATTTACTTAGAACAACTGAATGAAGGATTGAGCATTCCAATTTCACTCACAAGTCTGTTGAAGACTGCTTCATTCAGAGGTTTAGTAAATATGTCAGCTAATTGTTTCTCAGTTGGAACATAAGAGACTTCTATGGTACCATTTGCAGCATGTTCCCTAATGAAATGGTACCTGATCTCAATGTGCTTTGTAGTAGAATGATTAACAGGATTAGCTACAATGGATATTGCACTAGTATTATCACACATCAGAGGAATGTGTTCTAACACTAGTCCATAATCCATGAGTTGATTTCTAATCCAAAGCAATTGAGCACAACAACTTCCAGCAGCAATATATTCAGCCTCAGCTGTGGATGTTGCTGTGGACTGTTGTTTCTTACTAAACCAGGACACTAACCTTTGACCTAGGAATTGACAGCTTCCAGAGGTGCTCTTCCTGTCAATCCTGCATCCAGCATAATCAGAATCTGTGTAACCAACCAGGTTGAACCCAGTGCCCTTTGGATACCATAGCCCAAGATTAGGAGTCCCCTTCAGATATTTGAAAATTCTTTTGATGGCCATCATGTGAGATTCCTTGGGATCAGACTGGAACCTTGCACAAATGCATGTGGCAAACATGATGTCTGGCCTGCTAGCTGTGAGATAGAGCAGGGATCCAACCATTCCTCTATAGACCTTGATATCAACTCTCTTGCCTTTCTTGTCTTCATCCAGCTTGATTGCAGTAGACATAGGAGTTTTAGCTGAGGATGACTCTTCTAAACCATATTTCTTTAAAAGATCCTTGACATACTTAGATTGGTTTATAAAGATGCCATCCTCCCTTTGATGTACTTGCAGGCCTAGGAAGTAGGTTAACTCTCCCATCATACTCATCTCATATTTACTTTGCATCAACTTAGAGAACCTTTCACAGAGTTTTTCATTTGAAGAGCCAAAGATGATATCATCCACATAGATTTGAACAAGAATGATATCATTTCCATGCTTCTTGAAGAATAGGGTTTTGTCAATTGTACCCCTGGTAAATTGATGCTCAAGAAGGAATTGAGATAGAGTTTCATACCAGGCTCTTGGTGCCTGTTTGAGTCCATAGAGTGCCTTGAGCAGTCTATACACAAAGTTTGGGAAGTCTTCACTCTCAAAGCCAGGTGGTTGAGACACATAAACTTCTTCAGCAAGATCACCATTGAGAAATGCACTTTTCACATCCAATTGATACACCTTAAAATCTGAGTGAGCTGCAAAAGCCAGAAAGATTCTGATGGCTTCCAGTCTAGCTACAGGTGCAAATGTCTCATCATAGTCAATGCCTTCTTGCTGACAATATCCTTTGGCAACCAGCCTTGCTTTGTTTCTTACTACCACTCCTTCTTCATCCATCTTGTTTCTGAACACCCATTTGGTGTCAATAACATTCTTTCCTTTTGGAGGTGGCACTAGTTCCCATACCTTGTTTTTCTCAAATTGATTCAACTCTTCTTGCATGGCAACAATCCAATCAGAATTCTTCAAAGCTTCTTCAATTAATTTAGGTTCCTCTTGTGACAGAAAGCAGCTATACAGACAAGTATTTAATGTTGCCCTTCTTGTTCTAACTCCCTCACTAGGATCTCCAATGATTTGATCCCTAGTGTGGGCTCTGTCCCATTTCCTTGTGTGCCCCTGTTCATTTCCTTGATCTGTTCCAATCTTATTTTGGTTGACAGTTGCATTCTCTTCTTCTCCCCCTGTGTTTGTGAATCCTTGCACAGGTGTTTGAAGAAGATTGTCAACTTCAAGAGTTTCATTTTCTAGAACAGTTTGAACAGGGGGTTCATCTTCACTTTCAGAATCCTCAAGATAACCTTGATTCTCAAATCTCAATAGCACACTGTCTTGATCACTTGTTTTCAGTCCTGGAGTTTTCTTGTCATCAAAGGTAACATCCATGCTTTCCATGACTTTGTGTTGCTCAGGTACAAACACTCTGTATGCTGTCCTTTCCAGAGAGTATCCAATGAAGATACCTTCAAATGCCTTAGCATCAAATTTTCCAACATGCTCAGAGGTATCTTTCATCACAAAGCACTTGCTTCCAAACACATGCAGGTGCTTGAAGGATGCTCTTTTTCCAGTCATTAATGAGTAAGGAGTTTTGCCAGACTTCTTATTGATTAATGTTCTATTTTGCACATAGCACGCTGTGTTAACAGCATCAGCCCAAAAGCTAGTGGGTAGCTTTGCATCCAGTAGCATTGTCCTTGCAGCTTCAATGAGAGTTCTATTCTTTCTCTCAACTACTCCATTTTGTTGAGGTGTTCTAGGAGCTGAGAATTGTTGAGAAATTCCTTTATCTTTGCAAAACTCATACAATGTTGAATTTCTGAACTCAGTCCCATTATCACTTCTCAAAGCAACTACAGAGGCACCAGTGCTTTGTGCTTCTTTATCAACTCTCTTGATATGCTCTTTTATGACTTGGGGTGCTTCATCCTTGGAGAATAGGAATTCCACCCAAGTATATCTTGAATAGTCATCTACCATCACTAGAGCATATTTCTTTTTGGAAAGGGACATTACATTCACAGGGCCAAATAAGTCCATGTGAATTAGTTGCAGAGGTTTTGAGTTTGTATTGAGCAACTTGTTCTTGTGACTTGATCTTTTAATCTTCCCTTTCTGACAAGCTTCACATGCTCCATCTTGCACAAACTCCAAGGCAGGCAAATCCCTGATGAGTTCTCTCTTGGTTAGAGAGTTCATTGCCTGAACATTTAAGTGAGACAGTTTCTTGTGCCACAGCCAGAATTCCTCATTTGTGGCTTTTGTGTAGAAACAACAAATTTCTCCCTTATCTGCAGCCTTGAGATTTGCTACAAACAAGCTTCCTTTCTTCACACTAGTTAGAACAACTTCACCACTTTCCCTTTTTGAGATTGAACAAAGGTCTTCATCAAATTCCACTTTGAAGCCTCTGTTGGTAAACTGTCCAATACTCAAGAGATTATGCTTCAGTCCTTCAACAAATGCTACATCTTCAATAATGACATTTCCAGATTTAACACTGCCATATCCCATTGTATAACCAATGTTGTCATTTCCAAAGGTTACTGATGGGCCAGCCTTTTCCTCAAAATGTGATAGCAGGGCTATATCACCAGTCATGTGACTTGAGCATCCACTGTCCAAGATCCATATGACTCTTTTATTCCTGTTGCCCTGCATTCACAAAGTGACTAAGTTGTTTTTGGTACCCACACTTGGTAGGGTCCAGATGATTTAGAAACATTTTGATTAATAATTCTTCTGTCATAAATTGCATTTCTCATAGTAGGAGACTTCACTTTTTCTGTGGCTTTGGAGTTTACACTCTTAGGCTCACATGAAGTTTTCACCCTCTCAACCCTGATTGGGGACCCTGTCCTATGAGAATGTATGTGTGTGTGTGATTCACCAGATTGTGCAGAGTCAAGTTTATGTTTAAGAGATAAACAGTTAGCAATCACAGTCACATAGCATGTCATGCAGTTTGGCTTACCACAGAAAGAATCATGACTAGAATTTATGCTTGCAGAAAGGTTACTTAGGTTATCAACTTCAACAATTTCAGGCTTACTACACTTATGAGTCAAATGATTAACAGATAGGCATTTTTGACATTGTTTCCTAGGAGCATTTGGCACATAAGCATAGTTGTTTCCTTTGTTAACACCAACTTTACCATTTCTGTTTTGTTTCCTTTTCTTAACAACTTCTTTCTTTGCTTTAGGACTCTTGACAAGATTGTCTTTGGACTCTTTCTGATTGACAAGATCAGGAAAGGAAGAAGTGTTCTTAGCAGCCTCATCTTCTTCAAGTAGTTGTTGCTTGATGATCAGTAGTTCCTCATCAAACTCAACATCACTCTTTCTGAAGATGGGCTGTTCAACACTTGAAAGTATGGTTGGGACATTTTTGTTTGTAAAGGTTTCCTTTCCTTTGCCCTTGACCTTCTTCCTTCCTTTGTCATTATCATAGTCAAAACCAACTCCAACCTTGCAGTCTACAGTGTGTTCCTTGTGGTAGGTTTGAATAAGTTCAGAGGAGTTTTTGAAGCTTCTTAGTTTCAGTTCAGTTTCAGCAATTTGTTCTCTAAGGGCTTTCTCTATCTGCTCAGCACAAATCACTTTGTTTTTAAGATACTCAACCTCCTTTTTCAAACCATCCAGGTTCACAACCATTAACTCAAGTTTCTCATTCTTTTCTGTAAGCTCAACATTCTTAGCAGTTAGTCTATCAATTTCTTCATTAGCTACTAACATGCTAGTATGAATATTAAACATCTCAGTGCTCATATCTTCAACAGTTTGCTTATATTGAATGGGAGTCATATCAAGAGAAGTAAGAATGGGTACCTGACTTGAATCACCATCATCAGAAAATGCCATCAAGGCATAGTTTGAGTACTCTTGTTCTTCTTCTTCATCAGAGTCATCCCAGCATTTTCCCTCAGCAATAAAAGCTTTGCCCTGTTGTTTCTTGAGTAGAGCTTCATACTTAGCTTCAAGCTCTAAGTATGCTTTGTCCTTCTTGACTTGTTTAGGCTTTTTGCACTCAGTGGCAAAATGCCCAAGTTCATTGCAGTTATAGCATCTTATTTTGGTCCTATCCACACTTCCTGTCTTGTATCCACCCTTAGCAGCACCAGCCATCCCTTTTCCTTTATTGAAGGTGTTTGAGCCACTAGATCCACCAGTGTTTCCAGTATTGAACTTGGACCTGAATGGCTGCTTTCTTTTAAACCTTATGTTAGGATATCTCCTAGCCATATAAGCAAAAGATTTGTTTTCCATTTTGTCCAGTTCCTCCATGCTGTAAAACTCATCTTCCTCAGGCAAATCATAGATGACCTGGACCTCATCACCAGTGTCTTCAACTTCCAGTTCCTCAATCTTCACTTGACTGACTTTAAGAGAGTCCATTCTTTGACTTAGGTTGTCAGCAATAAGTGCACAGGAGGTATTAGCCACTAATCCTTGCTTTGCTTGAATAGATCTCTTTTGAAACAGCTCCAACTCATATGTCTTCAAAACACCATATAACACATCAAAACCAATCTTTGTTAGATCTCTTTCTTTAAGGGAAGAGATTCTTGGTTCCAAGTGATCTGGAAGAGTTAGTAAAAACTTCATATTGAGCTCTTCTGTTTCATAGTGTTTGTCATAGAGTTTGAGCTCGTTTATCAGCTTGTTGAATCTCTCAAACACTTCTGTGATTCCCTCTTTTGGCTGAGCCATGAAGGCTTCATATTGTGAAACAAGAATCTGCTTCTTGTTCTTTCTTACTTCAGTAGTTCCTTCACAAAGCACTTCTATAAGATCCCACATCTTCTTGGCACTAGTACAATGAGCAACAGTGCCATACATGTTGAAGTCCATAGATTCACAAATGATAAGTTGAAGATGTCCATCCAGGGCAACTTTTTCTTTTTCAGGATCAGTGTATTTTGAGGGATCTTTGGGCACATGTTTTGCTGGTATAATCTCAGTGCCACTGGTTGATTCACCAATCTCAATCATTGGAATGAAGGGACCATGCTTTAGAAAATCTAAATACATGGGGTTAGAAGCTTTGATGAAAAGCAACATCTTCTTCTTCCATAAACTGTAGTGCTCCTTGTTAAAGGGAGGAATCTTGATACTGCTTAGTTTCTGTGAACTCATTCTTGATCTTTTCCTGTTTGTACGTTAACAGCCTTCGCTCTGATACCACTTGTTAGAAATGAATACCACAAGAAACTAGACAGAGGGGGGGGTGAATGGATAGTTTGATATATTTTTCGATCTTGAAAACTAAGTAAACAACTGTATGTGATTATGATATGTAATATACAGAAAGTAAATAACACACACAATCACTTTAATCTACTTTGTATAATCAAATTAAATACTACAGCTTTCCAGGAAATTCACAATCGAATTTCTGGCTTCTAAACAAGAACAGTTTGAACTTGCTTGCTTACAGAGAAAAGAGCTTAGCAAATAACTATGTGTATCTCTCTTACAGCTTACAGTTGCGTGTGCACGATATATATATTCCCCTATACAAACTAGGCACACACAATATTACACAGCTACCCCTTCTGAAAGTCCAACTTGTCCTGCCATAAGAAGTTCACTGTGTCAGGAAGGACCACCTGCTTTTCGGAGTCTTTCCCGTTTCTGTAGCTGCTTGTCTCTTATCTTTCTCTCCAAGTTTAGCTGTAGATTTGCCATCTGTTCTTTGGACCACCTTGCCAGAACAAATGCTTCAGTATTTGTCTCCTTTGATTCTTGGTTCTGTACCTTGATTTGTCTTGTTATGAACGGCTAAGTGTTGATATCGTGAACTCCACTTTATCCCTGACTTCGCGATCTCCCTTGTGAGGACTATGCGATATAGCCTTTGAAGACTTTGCGACATAGGTCATTTGACGACTATGCGACATAGGTCATTTGATGACTATGCGACATAGGTCATTTGATGACTATGCGACATAGGGCTTCTGAGGACTTCACGATCTAGGCTCCTTTGACTTTGCTGACTTCAACACTTCACGACATGTGTCTTGAGGACTTCTCGACATAGTACAAAATGGACTATGCGATATAGTACTTCACGACATGGATATTGGTGACTTCACGACATAGCTTTCTTTTGACTTTGCTATATAATGCCTTAGACAAATTCCTGCAACTTATTTCTTCATGGCCTTATTCAACTCTATCCTGCTACATGAACACTTCTGAACTTCTACCAGGATAATTATTCAATGGCCTATATACATTCTAGATGCAAGAACTTTACTAAGCTCATTATAGATCTGAGCATACATGATAAAGCTATTGTCCATGAAAACAAGACAAGTACATTTAGAGACCTATACTATATCCCAGTGATAGAAATCACTAGGTCATGTAATGTGACATAGTCACATAGTGTAGGCTTGTTAATAGTGGTATTCAGACATGTCTTGAGCCTAACACTACGGATAACAGTACTAGCTGTCTACGGATGTGATCAAGATACTCTCAACGGATACAACTCAAATGTCTTCTACGGATACACAATGTACTTTGAAAAGGACAATTCAGATAGTGCACATGGGTTGACAGAATTCACATAGCATGGAAACCAGCATTTCTGGAAAACTCACGAGAAGAAGAAGCATTCTGTTTTGTCTAGTCAAAAGTAGCATTTCTATAAAAGATAATCAGCCAAGAAGGGCAAGCTACCAACACATGGACCACTACTCAGAATGGAGAAACAAGGATCTTGAACAAATTTACTTTTTATATTATTAACTGTTCGAAATATCTTGTAAACTTGGGATATATAACCAAGTGTAGCATTATTCTAAAAAAAGAGAAATCAGTTAGGCAATTTAGAGAGCTCAAAGCAATATCCTTTGAAAATTGCCAAAGCTAGAATAGTGTGTATGCAACTGTGTGTTTATTCATAAACATCACAGAGATTTCTTCGAAATAAAATCTCTCAGGTGGACAAATCAATCCACCTGAATTTTTAATTATTGTGCTAGTTTTATTTGTTTGTTTTTCTGTTCTTGAATTAACTTTCATATCTCTACTGTCAAAAACTAAAGAATTTTTTTTAAAAGATTGTATTCAACCCCCCCCCCCCTTCTACAATTTTGGTTCATTATCTGGGAATAACAATTGCATTAGCCCTGGGAATAACAATTTGCATTAGCCCTTCATCAACTACATTCGGGACGAGGATCTTCCCCTAGACAAAAACGAATCCAGAAGGGTCAAGTACAAAGCATCCCGCTTCTTCCTCAAAGACGGACAGTTAGACAGAAGAATACTCAACTCCCCCATCCTGAAATGCGTTGATGAAGACGAAACCCAGTATTACCTTGTCGAGGTTCACGAAGGATTATGTGGAGACCTCATGGAAGGAAAAGCTCTAGACTACAAAATCATAAGGCAAGGATTCTACTGGCCCACAATCCACGAAGACTCAGTCCAGTACGCAAAAAAATGCAAATAATGCGAACTGTTCAGTAACGTCCCGAGACAAAGCCCAGTCTTCCCATCCTCTGTCATGAGCCCCATCCCCTTTGCCATGTGGGGAATTGATATCATGGGACCCTTACTCGGAGTCAAAGGTAATCTGAGATACATCATAGTGGCAGTGGACTACATGACCAAGTGGGCCGAGGCCCAAGCCATCCGAAACATTACACAAGACGACTGCATCCGTTTTATGGACAACCTCATCATGTGGTTCGACTTACCCCGGGTCTTAGTTTCAGAGAATGGGACCCAATTCGTGGGCTCGTGTTTCACAGAATACTTGTCCGAACGAGGGATAAAGCACTAGAAGGCCTCAGTCGGTTATCCTCAGGGAAATGGGCAAGTGGAAGTAACAAATCGAAGCATACTAAGAGGAATTGAAAAAAGGCTCCTGGAAGCTAAGGCAAATTGACCAGAAGAGCTACCAAATGTCCTTTGGGTATACCGGACCACAACACGATCAAGTACCGGAGAAACTTCCTTCAAACTAGCATACGACACTGAGGCACTAAGGCACTGGTCCTAACAGAAGTCGGGTCCCCTACCTACCGGACTGAGGATTTTGAAGAAATAGCTAATATCGAAGGCATTAAACTAAACTTAGAACTGTTACACGAAGTCCGGGACAAGGCCTTGGAAAGAACGGCAAAGTACAAGGAAAAGACACGACAATACTTCAGCAAAAAGACAAAACTCAGGGAATTCGAAGCCGGAGACTGGGTCCTCCGAGCCATAGAAACCTCTGATCCCACACATACTGGGAAACTAATGCCGAACTGGGAAGGACCCTACATGGTCAAAGAAGTGCTACGACCGGGAAGCTACAAGCTCGAGTACCCAGGAGGCCAAGAGGTTCAGATCACCTGGCATGCATCCCATCTCAGAAAGTTTTATCAGTAATAGACCGGGCTACGCCCCAACAAACTCTTGTACTTGGAAAAAACCCAAGCCTGTCTATGTAAGCTAATTTTAATGCAATGAAAATGCTAAGTTGATATTTTATGCTATAACGAACCACAAAATGAACACACACAACCTGGAATTTATACTTAAGAAAAATGATAAAAAAAACAAACAACAAATAAAATACGTATGAAAAAAACGATAAGAATATATTATGCCAAAACCCGAAAACAGACCATAACAGACCCCCGGGCACTGAATCAAATGTTGAAGCCGACCGAACAGCAAAGTTAAACAAAAATTGAAAAGTTAAGAAAAAACTACAAGGGCCAAGCCCGAATTAACCCGAGCAGGGGATAGCTCATTCATCTTCGAGAGGAGGAGGTGGAGGAGCGTTATTCTCTGGGGGCGGGGATGAGGGTTGTTGGCCGCGTCATCCGCACCCTCGTGATCCTGAGCCCCTTCATCATCGCCAATCGAGGCAAAATAATGTTGCATGAACATGGCATGGGTGACATTAGGAGAAATGGCAAGAATTTCCCGAGCGCAAACAAAAGCCCGCTCCAACGTCTTCAACCCCTCCTCATCAACGGCATCCTCAAAATCATCGTAAGCTTTATAGGCCGCGATAACATCCGAATCAAGCGACCCCTGTAAGAGCTGGGTCCGGAGGCCCTCAACAACACTCTCTAGGGCAGAAACCTCCTCAATCTTCGTCACCATGGAATGTAATATTTTTATGAGATTATAGATGATCTAAAGTTACAGCGGGGTGAGCATTATATAGGAGCATATATGACAATTGCAAGACCATCAAAATAATAAGCCCTCCTCAAAAGAGACGGTAACGTCACAATTTGACGGAGAAGACCCAAAAGGATGCAGACTGAAATGCTTAACAAACATATGGGATGCAAACTGCAGTTTAATAAAGTATTGATATAACTTTGAGTTTGAGCCAAAGTTAAGGGATGTGAAGTGAATTTTAGTCAAAAATTTATAATATAAAAATCAGCTACTTCCACTATTTTCTTCCACTTTTCTTACTTTATACCTTAAATATTGACGGGTCCCACTACTTTACTTATTTTTCTTGCTTTTTCCATACTTTACTTATATTTCTTGACCTCCGTGCCCAACCCAAATGTAAACAATTGGGTGGGACGGAGGGAGTATAACAAAACGATAAATAGATATTGAAAAATTAAACTATTAACTTATATAGAATATATATATATATATATATATATATATATAATTGGATTTTTTTCGGGTTTCGGGTTTGGATTGGATTTGGATTGGGTTTTGGATTTCGGGTCGGGTTTGGATCGTAATACCTAATATCCAAATCCAAACTCATTCGGGTTTAAAAATCCATATCCAAATCCAAAATATCGGGTTTGGTAAAATCCAATCGGGTATCCATCAAATCGGATTTTTCTGTCATCCTAATCGTCAGTTACCGGCCTCACCACCTCAGCCGTCCTCGCCCGTTTCCGGACCCCCCTCGTCATCCGTAACCCCAAAAACCATTGCGGGGCCCCCTGGATGGCCTTAAACTTATTTTTCATCCTCTCATTCCGGGGAACGAATAACCGCAAAAAAGGAATAAAAGATAAGCAAAACATACAAAAAACAAAAGGTAAGTACTATGTTAGTAAAAACGCAAGTAAAAACCTAACATCTCGACCCAGGCAAAGAAAAACATAAAGCGCAAATCAAAGAAAAGAGTTAGAACCCGACTTACTGTTCCCCCGGTGTAAGCGATCCCGTTCCATGAAATGGGCCCGGGTCCAAGGAGGTAGTGACCACCGAACAAAGGCCCGCAGATGGGTCTCCACCACACCTGTAATCCGGTAACCCTTATAGGCGCAGTCACATCTGGTTTTGTACGTCGGTATCCACGCCAACTCACCCCCATAGAAACACAAACTCCCGATGCCATCCCTTATTCGAGTCCGGTTGAATAACGGGCAACCTGTCCTTGGGAGCATAGCCCAACTATTTCCTCCTGAAGTGAAGCTCATAAAATGGAGCTTCGTTAGACCGGTTCAATTTAAAGATGGTGAAAAAGAGGTGATAAGTAGGCTCCATCCCCTTGAACGAGCATATGCTTATGAACCAATTGATAAACCGAACGAAATTCGGAGTAAACTGAGAAACCGGAATCATAAGAATATCCCGAAGCAAAGCCCGGACGAACTGATGACTGATGCATTGAAAAGCTGCCCGATGATGCTCCACAGGCATATCAGTCGAGCCATCGGCAGGTCGGTCGTAAACTTTCTCGCCTTCCCGGGCAAACCTCCACCCGAATCCGTTTCCAATACCGAACATGGCCCGGAAGACCTCATCAACCCGGGCCGGATCCTCCTTATCCAAATCAAATGAGGAATCTTGGTTAACATATGGACAATCCACGAAAGCTAGATCCGACGCCACTTTATCAAAAGGCTCAATACTAGGAACCCCACGGGCCAGGAAATCTGCACTGTGGTCTTGAAAGTATGTAGCTTGACGAACACTCTCGTACTTTTTATATAAAAGATACGGTGCGTCAACCCAGCTCCCATCCGAGATGCACAAGATCTTGGCCTCCCGGGCCACATATTCCAAAAATCCCCCCGACATGTCATCCGGGGCAGAATCACGACAACTAACCATTGCAACAACTAAAAATCAACGGTCAAATACTCCCTGAGTCCACCCCAGTCAAACAGGTCAAATACGCGCACACAGCCTACAACGACCTGACCATAGCCCGGTCGCGAACATCAACACAAAAATCAAAAGTAGCCAAAACACGATAAACGTACACATACATACACACACATACGATAAAAAACAAAACATGACACAAAACTACACAAGAAAAAACACATAAGCAGTCAAAACCAAAAAGAAACGCGAAAAGAAAGCTTACACTGAAGACCGGAAAAAAACCGAGAACAGAAAGCTCGACAGAAAATAAGGACTAACAACGGCAAATAGCAAGAAAATGGCAAGAGAACTTCACAGAACACGGCGAGAGAACTTCACAAAAATGTAAAAGAAAAAATGTAGAAGTGAGAGAGTATTTATAGACAATATATGTGAGAGAAAGGTGCCCGGATAGCTGGTAGCTTCTAATTCGTCACAAACTCCGAGAAAGTAGCCATAATAATGACAGTTGGGTAATCATGGCTATAATTACGGCGCACGAAATACGAACATGACGTCATGACACAGACATTACAGCTGCACAACAAACGAAGAGACCCTCTTGTATACCACACACATCTAACACTCCAAACGACAAATACACGCAAATAAACCATCAACAACCAAAATCAAAAATTCGAACCCATAAAACCTTAGCTCGCTTCTACCGAGCTAAGGCTGGGGGGCAACCAAAATCAAAAATTCGAACCCATAAAATCTTAGCTTGTTGAGCTAAGACTGGGAGGCAACCAAAATAAAAAATTCGAACCCATAAAACCTTAGCTCGTTCATACCGAGCTAAGACCAGGGGGCAACCAAAATCAAAAATTCGAACCCATAAAACCTTAGCTCGCTCCTACCGAGCTAAGGCTGGGGGGGAACCAAAATCAAAATTTCAAACCCATAAAACCTTAACTCGCTCATACCAAGCTAAGGCTGGGGGGCAACCAAAATCAAAAAATCAAACCCATAAAACCTTAGCTCGCTCATAACGAGTTAAGGCTGGGAGGCAACCAAAATCAAAAATTCGAACCCATAAAATCTTAGCTCGCTCATACCGAGCTAAGACTGGGAGGCAACCACAATCAAAAATTTGAACCCATAAACCTTAGCTCGCTCATACTGAGCTAAGGCCGGGGGGCAACCAAAATCAAAAATTCGAACCCATAAAACCTTAGCTCGCTCCTACCGACCTAAGGCTGGGGGCAACCAAAATCATAAATTCAAACCCATAAAACCTTAAATCGCTCATACCGAGCTAAGGCTTGGGGGTAACCAAAATCAAAAAATCAAACCCATAAAACCTTAGCTCGCTCATATCGAGCTAAGGCCGGGGAGCAACCAAAATCAAAAATTCGAACCCATAAAATCTTAGGTCGCTCATACCGAGCTAAGGCTGGGGGGCAACCAAAATCAAAAATTCGAACCTATAAAACCTTAGCTCGCTCATACCGAGCTAAGACCGGGGGCAACCAAAATCAAAAATTCCGAAACTAAATGACTCTAACTACTCCCCCGTCCCCCTTACAGAGGGACAAGGGAGTGGGGGGCAAATGATAGGGGACGAATCGCACGGCCTACTACGACCAGGGCCCGGTCCAATAAAACAAGCCCAAAGCCAAAGTCCAAGGCAAAACAAGCCCAAAAACAAAACAAAAGTCAACAGACAGGACAAACCACTACAGCATGAGACAAACAGGACCAACGGTCAGGCTGAACTCCCGCCGGCTGGTCCCCTAAACAGAAGACTCGAGCCAATCAACAGGTAACACGTGGAACCCATTAGCTCTATCCCCCCTATAAATAGTAGGAAGAAAGAGGAGAAATGGGTTCACAATTTTCACACACACACTCTCTAAAGAATTTCTTTGCATTCTGTTTTAAGGGTCTTTCTACCTAAACAATCTAATCTTACTCTCACGCCAGAGGTGCAGCGGACAGGCCACCCCCGCCGACATTGTTTTGCAGGACAACGATCCAAACACTCTCCCGCTTTTACCCAGGTCCAACAAGGAAAAGGCCCAGTACGGAAAGTAGAATTATCACGGGTCACATATTTATTTTACAAACTATTATTATTTGATTGAATTATATTATATTTATAATAAAAATAAATCTTATAGTATACATATCATAAAATTCATTCTACGTGTAGAAAGGCAAAATCGAGATATAAATCCATAGCAAGTTATAGTTTAATATTTAAATATATATTTAAAAAATATTCAAAATAAATTAATAAACTCTCATATTAAAATAAGTATAGTTTTAAAAATAATATATATATTTTTAATTTTTGAACAATGTATTACAAGTTTTTAAAAATAAATTGACATTTATTTACAGAACAAATGTTTACTTTATTTTTTTTTAAAGAAAATTAATTTTTTTTTATCTTAAAATTTCTCTTACATAATTTTGCATGTCAACCCTCCATCCAAATGAGATACTCAACCCGACATCTACCAACCTAACTCAACCCAACCCTTATCTCCCCAACCCCATCCAAACACACCCTTCAAGTATGTCCGCATAATTTGTCATGTCTGATAATCTAACCGAACAGAATTGCAGAAATTTCTTAGGTACAGTCATACAGATGAGACATGAGTAGAAATATTACTAATTCTCATTCATTTCCTCAAATCACTTGAGAGATGAAACATGAAAGCCTGATCTAAGGCTGGGGTCTTACGATCGAGTAGTTACTAACTCATTACTCATGTAGGACATACCAGATATTTTATTTGTTTTCTTCATGAATGATCTATTTGATTTAGATCCGGGCCCGGTTGTAATGAGACACCAACTTCTTGACTTGGCACACTTGATTTTTCTATTTACTGCATTATTATTTTCAAGAAGTAACTCGCATATGATTATTGCAGAATATTTTTCGTGATTAAAATTAGTGAGATGGAAAATTTGTAGGATCATTTCAAACTCGAACCCGGTGAAATCAAAGAAATTAAATCAAATAAATAAATCTTGTTTAATTATGTAGTTGTAGAGAATCGAACTTGATACTTTTTGTACGTCATTTATACATTGTTTTAATAAAAAATATCGACGATTCTCTACCACGTTTCACTATTGATGTACATGAAAATTTAATTAGATTTATACACTCACTAATTTCCTCTTTGGGCCAATCATTGTAAACATAATTACTTGTGTGTGTGCATTTATTCCGATCCGTTTGTAGGGCTTAAAGCCATATATTCATCACCAAGGCCACCTACCCATTTTCTGCATAGGCCCAAGCCAGCCTATTTCATAAATTAAAATAAGCCAATTGGTGAATAATTTTGACTTAAAAATCTTGAAAGAAATGTAACACATAATTCAAAGTCCGACAAACAACCTCTGTCACAATTGATTTACATTTTTTAATCACTCCATTCATAATAATGAAACTGACAAAAGCTAGTCTTAATCAATCAGTTTTTGCATGTGCCAGTTTGTCAGATTATATTGTTAATTAATCACTCCAAGACAGTGTAAGATTAATGTGCCAATTATCTATAATCCCCAACAATTATCTACACTAATCTACCTTTTATTAAGCCACCGTTTGTAGTTTTAGAAAGGAAAGATTTTGTTTATTTATTGTTTAATGACAAGAAGAGCCAGGAAAGATGATTAAAATTGTTTAATCATCCTCTCTTCGAGGACTTGGAAAGACATGAGTAGTACAATCAAATATAATAACATAAATTACTCGAAAATCAAATATATTCTCGAATGACGGTTTAAAACTTGTTATCCGTGAGATATGAGATTTAATCCTTTTTTCAAAGACGATGTTAATAATTTTTTAGGAGGAAAACAAAATTGTTAATAATTTATACCTTTAGTACGAATGTTCTTACATACTATATTTTTTCACAGTTAGTTTATAGTTGCATTAAGAATATAATTGGCTAATCACCTAATTAATTACACAGTTTCATTAACTATATTGTTGGCTAATCACCTAACACATTAGATTAGTTGGCCCATTCAGTCATTATCATCAACCTTTTCGAGAGTATAGATCAAACTAGTTTGAATCACCAATAAAACATTAATTTACGAAATTATTAGTCAATTGTTATTTAGCCAGCTCCAAATTATAAATCTGCACTAGATATATTGCTGGACCCCATCTCAAAATTTTCATTCTTATGCTACCTTCGAGATAACGTCAATAACAAATTATATCGATATTCCTTCGTGTTTATTTAAGAATAATTTTAACAATAATATATATATATAATTTTAAATGTTTCTAAGAGATATATATACAAAATGTAAAATTAAGAAAATACCAAATAGTTTAGTTAGTAACGTTTTACTAAAATCACCATAAATTGAACGGAAACTAAGATTGTACTCCCTCCGTCCCCCTCAATTCTTTACATTGAGGAGACGACACGAACATTAAGAAAAATTTTAAATTAATAGAAAAAAGTAAGAAAAATGAGTAAAATGGTGAGATCAATCAATATTTAATGTATAAAGTGGGTATACAGTAGATATATGAAAGGAAAGTAGTGAAAGTGATTGTATTTTATATTATAAAATGTTACCATTTTTGATATGTAAAAAAATGAGAGAGACGTACCAAAAATAAAGAAATGAGAGGGACAGATGAAATATTAAAAATGATATTTTTAATTTTAGGATCAAGTTCGCATTTTATCCATTAACCAATCATTTCGGTAATTTTTGATTAATCACTCATTTTTGTACAATTTATAATTTCCATATTTGAATATGTCATCGAATTCGAGTCGTATTTATAATTATCGAATTCAGGTCGTATTTTAGATTGTGTAATAATAATAGATATTTTTTAAAGGAATAAAAGTAGAATTTCTTTAATCACCTAAAGAGTACAATTCTTGGTCCCACCTAAAAACGTTACATCCAATAACAGTCCACCACATAAGCCAAAAAAGGAGTTACCTAGGAGCTAAATTTTGAAACGGGTGTTGAGACATAAACCTTGTAAGTAAATCTCAAAGCGGTTGCAAGTGTGAAGTGAAAGAGGGTTAGTGTCTGAAAGTTACTGTGTGTGTTGATGTGTGTGTTTTATTACTGTCAGTTTTATCAAACAAGCTGTTGGTAGCTCAAGGTAGCAGGAGGTTCAAGTAAGGTTGGGTATTCCTTTAATTTTGTTTTCTTGCATAAAGTTCACATTTTTATACTCTTTTTTATCTTTGTATGTATATCTGTGTGTCTTTATGGAAAACCCACCTCAAATTTGTGAATCTTGGACTTTAAGTTCTTGATTTCATCTGGGGTTTTGCTTTTCTTGATTTTTGAGTGATAAAGGTTGGATTTTTATTATGTTTGTTGTGGCAATTTTGGGTTTTTTTTGACACAAGTGTGTGGTGTTTTGTTACTCATTGTTCTTCAATTTAGTTTGGTTTAATTTTATATGGTTTTATTTGTTTTGCAGTTTAGGGCAATCTTGTAGAACACAACTGGAATTTGAGAAAGGACAACTTTTGCTATCTAAGTGGATTTGTAAGGGATCCTCTAGCTCCCTTTTTTGGTTGATTTGGTTATTTTATGTTTGATGAATTTGTGCTGTTTTTCGGTGTTCAGTCTTGTAATTTGTTTCTATATCTAAAGTGCTAGTGTTTTTGGGGAGTATGCATGACGTAATGTAGTGGAATTAAGGAGGTAATCGAAATGTTAAAAAGTTTATGCCAAATTGCGGATAAGTTTTAAGAAGAAAGAAGGTATCTAAAGAAAATGAAGCTTCATTGTAAATTTCCAGTATATGAGTAAGCAAATTTTACTGTCAGCATATCAAGATTCGGAACTTGCTGAGTCATTAATGGTATCATTCTAAGAATACTGATTAACAGGCGAACAAAATTGATCCAAGTGTCTTGATGAAAATGCCATATTTCATGTAGTAGCACATGCGTCCGTAATTTTTAATTGAAACGGCTTAAGTCTTACATATGCAGGGGACATGAATTTGTCCGTAAACGGCTATATCTACAAATCTGTATCTTTGTTGAGTGTATAATAGGGTTTTTCCTTATGTAGATTTCTAGGTTTTATCCCTCACACAACAGGAAAACTTATAAATTTTTTTATGTACATTTGTGTATTTTAATGTTGCCCGAGTAGGTGTACATATACATATCTATCTAATCTTCTGCTGTATGGATTTGCATCTATGACACTTGAAGTTTTATCTATAGAAGTGCTGATTTTTTTCTCCGCTTGACTGATTACTGCTGGTTTTGCTAATCTAATAGATACCACATTATGCAAACAATCGGTATTGTAGCTCTCGGTTTGTGAGGAGGAATGAAATAGAGTGGTAGTGGAATAAATTTGTACTAACTACAAAGGAATATCATGGAGTCGAGAGTAAATTGAATTTTGTACTGTTTTGTGGGTGTGTGTACATAATTTTCATTCCTTCCCTCATTTAATTCATACAAATTCAGACAAGAGCTCCATCCCACTATTCTGGTGATAATTGCTCATCTTTACCTCTACCTTGGTAACTCTACGCATGTAACAAAACCATATCCTGTAAATTTGTATTCTTTATCCTTCCCCGTGTGCGAGGCTTAAGTCCTGAGGACCGGACTGATAAGTAAGGTTTTATATTTTTTTAGGTCTTCATTTTCAGAAACTTAAATGCTCACACTCCCAAGCCTCCACGTAGACTCGAACCCTCAACCTCTTATTAATGAGGAGAGGTTGTAAAATAGGGAGGGGGCGGGTAATTGTTAAGTAAATTGTTCCTAATTCTAGACATCACCATCGTATCATGAACAAATCACTTTTAGTAATTGTTATTAAAATTCTTGATGCCAAACATTACTTATCTGTCTTCAGTATTTTTTTTGTTTCCGTGCATGGTGTAGCAGCACAGATATTGAGCAGCTTGATTTCACTAACCAGATGTTAATATAATTGGCATAGGTAAGAAGGTTTAGGTTTGGAAAGTGATTTGGAGTGGAATTTTGGACATGAGTATGCTGGTGAGGACATGCTTAAGCCAAGAGAAACTGATATACCTGCCCTCTTTCTGTTCTTGGTTGTGTTTCCTCTGGTTGCTTACTACTTACTAGGACGATGGAGTGAGGTTTCAAAAAAGAAGGAAACGCCAAGCCTACTTACTGAATGTGATGCTGAAGAATCTTTTAGAGCAGAATCCATGACAGCTGCAACTCTCATCCCTCTCGTTCCTTTGACAAAAGTTGGAACTCATGCATGTGCTAGATGCTATGCTCCATCCACAACCCGCTGCTCTCGGTGCAAGTCTGTTCGCTACTGGTAAACAATTACTAAACTTTTAAAAGCAACATTTAAAGTTGCATACTAGTGTGAAAAGAAGAAATACATTTTGATGCATGCAATTACACTAGTTCAGTGTCATTTAAAAGTAAAAATAGATCAAAAAAGTTTTTATGTGTTTATAGTGATTCACAGATTTTCATATAACACCAAGAATTAAACACATGGTGAGTTATGCGGTCACAGCCTAACAAGTCATGTATTCTACATCTAATAATTGAGAATATACAGGAAACGGGTAACCGGAGAATATAGGAGCTGTGATATACATTGATATGCATGGTAAACATTTAAACGAATATATAATATTCATGTAAAATTATGCAGTTCTGGGAAGTGTCAGATAATACACTGGAGGCAAGCTCACAAGCACGAGTGTCAGCCACTAGAATACAGCAGCAGTAGTTCATCTCCGAAGTTTCTCTCAGATGAAAAATCTGCGCGGGAAAGGTTCTTGGTTGATGACAAATCAGGGTCCAACATTATGCAGGGTAGGCATGAGAATGCTACCACCGAATATATGAGTCATCAACATGTCAATGCAGCTTCATTAGAGACTGCTCCTTGCATGACAACAGATGCATCTGACCCGTACATGATGGAGAGATCTGTAGGCAAGAAGGTTTACCAAAATTCTAAGAGGGATAAACTAAGAAAAGAGGTTGAGACGATATTAGAGCCTTCCGAAGATGCTTGCAGGCGCAGTGGTACTGTGTCCAAGGAAGCTGGAAATCAGGTTCTTGATTTAAGTTATATATAATAGTTCAAATATTTAATTTTACTTTTTTACAGACAAGGTATATAACCAGCCGGACTTAACCATGGGACAAACCTTTTAGTTAAATTCATTTTGTTAAGTTGCTAATAGTTTCGATATTTAATGCAGTTGGGAGAAGACAAAAGTAACGAGAAGATGAAAGTGAATATCAGTGGTAGACGCAGTACTTCAAGAAGTAAAATTAATGATAGTAAGTCGAATATATGAAATGAGAAAGCTATTGAATTAAGTAATGATTTTGAAATATAAATAAGCAATAGCAATAATAATGATTTAACACGTGCTACATGGAATCAGCTATGGTTGGTGGAGGGCGCTCAGTTAGGGAGGGAAGTACATGCAACAACGAGGATGTATTGTTAAATTGTTCATCTGAAGGAATTTCAACAAATAAAAGCATTAGAGCTAAAATTGTATCACAGTTACCCGGAACTAAAATGAATCGACTACCAAGATCGAAGTCGAGAGCATCACTCGAACTATCATCTTCAGAGATGGAAATAAAGGATCAATTTTCGGACGAGTCAAGTAAATTATGTTACTCCCATTTCTCCAAGTTAACATTTTTCTATTTAGTTTTCTTATAAAGTTTTTGTGATGCAGAGTTTGGTAGACCGAGGGGTACAGCTCCTTCCCAGGGAGGCAACGAAGTTCCAAGCACATCGAAGATGATTGGCTTAATGAGGTCAACAAAACATGAAAGACTGGTCTCCACTGAAGTTACTGGCGATAGTCATAAAAAAATTAAGGTATCTCTAACTACAAAACCATACTAGATACTGGAGACTATAAAGCGCCTGTATTGTGATGTTCTTTTTTCCCTTTTGGAGTATTGAGGCATGAATTTAATCTCCAGCTTAAGTTACGTTTCTAATTATTGCAGATGCTATTTCCATATGAAGATTTTGTGAAGTTCTTTCAGTGCAGAACTTTCAATTTATCACCTAGAGGTCTAGTAAATTGTGGAAACAGGTATTTTCTTCTACTCTATGTATGTTTTTAGCATCATAGATCGAATATCTTTCGTTTCCATATTTGTATAAATATAAATATGTTCCGCCTGTGCGCGTGCGCACATGTGTGTAAAAAGTGCAAGTTCTTTGTAACTCTCATGAATTTTAGGAAATTATGACATTGTGATGGTGAAACAACACAGAAAACCAATGTGTAAATATTCTTAGACTCTTAGTTTACCTACTCCCAACTTTCTGCAATCAACAGTACTGACAAACAAAATATTAAAATGAACATTGTTTGCTCTACTGACTTAAAATACCTCTCTCCGTGTTCCTATGGATATAACAATTTATGTGTTTTTTTTAAAGCACAAGTTCGTGGCATTTATATATTAGAGTTGTTTTCTTTTTGCAGCTGTTATGCTAATGCGGTGTTGCAATGTCTGACCTATACGAAGCCTCTGACCATATTTTTTCTCCGTCGAACACATTCAAGAACTTGTAATCTCACTTTTCATATGCAATTTTGTTAATTATGACTATGTTCTTGAGAAAATATGTTTCTCTTCATGTATAAATTTGTGTTTTAAATGCATGTTAGGTTGCATTAAAGATTGGTGCCTCATGTGTGAACTTGAGCAACATGTTGCAATGTTGACCGAAAGTGGAGGTCCGCTGTCTCCTAGCAGATTTCTATCACAGATGCAGAGTATAAATCGCCACATCGGTTATGGAAGTCAAGAAGATGCACATGAATTTTTAAGGTCTACTAATATTATGTATTTTCCTGTCTTATTAGTTTACATTTGACTTCTGAATTTTACAAGGATGATGGGAATGTGCATTGTAGTCTATACCTTAGGTTTCCTGCAAATATTAACGACTTTTGCGGATTATCATGACTATAGCTAATATAATGTACTTGTTGTTTGCTTTGTTGATAAACATAGCATGCTTGTAAAACTAAATTTTATTTCCTGCTTCTCTAAATTAGGCATGTCGTTACTTCAATGCAATCTATATGCCTGGAGAAATTGGGTGGAGAAAACAAGTTAGATGCCAGATTGCAGGAAACAACCTTTATACACCATACTTTCGGAGGACGTCTTATATCCAAGGTAATCATGCATTCTGCTTCTGGTCTGGGATGTTATTTCACTTTATTGTGTAGATACTTTGGAGTGCCGGAATGACTTCCACTAAAGTCAATCTTACTGCCACCAGGTCAAATGTTTAAGATGTAATCATGAGTCAGAACGATCTGAAATCATTATGGATTTGACATTAGAGATTTTTGGCTGGGTCGAGTCATTGCAAGATGCATTAACTCAGTTTACAAGTGCAGAAGCTTTGGATGGAGATAACATGTACAAATGCGGAAGGTTGGCTTTTCCACTAGCACTGTTATGCATTTTAAATGGATCAATAAGAATCTGTTGAAACATGCAATGACATCTTCTATTGTATATTATTTAATATAGGTGTGCTGCATATGTTCGAGCCGAGAAGAAGTTGTGCATACAGGAAGCTCCTAATATCTTGACGATAGTCTTAAAAAGATTTCAGGTATCTGTTGTCTGAGCAGCAAACTTTAAAATACTCATGTATTGATCCTCAAATCCCTTGTTCTACACTATGAGGTTGAGCCCTAATGATTGAGATTTTTGTCCACCAAACAAAGCAGTTTGGTAGGTTTAGCGTGTAATATAAACAGTTCACTATTTTAGGTGTCCTTATGATGCCCTTTGACAATTTCTTTAATGGTAAGAGAAGTTTAACCATATATAATAGTAATTGTCTATATGCATCATTTAATCAGCGCTGTAGCCTGCATACTTTTATGAGGCCATGAAGGACAGCTTTCTACCTAAAACCCCTAGAAACTGATCTAGTTGCAGATCGATTACTTATTTCTGTTTATATTTGTTGAGTTACTCAATTCTTAAATAGTTGATTCAGAATCATGATTTTGCTTTCTCAGGAAGGAAATTATGGAAAGATAAACAAGTGTATTACTTTCCCAGAGATGCTGGATTTGATCCCGTTTATGACCGGAGCAGATGATATTCCTCCACTGTACATTCTCTATGCTGTTATTGTGCATTTGGATATGCTTAATGCATCTTTCTCCGGGCATTACATTACCTACTTGAAAGATATGCAAGGCAGTTGGTTCAGGATAGATGACACTGAGGTAATGAGTCTCTTAATAAGAATAGATCATAGATTCACAGTGTTGGAATAAAGTTTGAGCATATCCCTTGTTTATCATTCATGACCAGGTGTTGCATATTTGTAAATTAAAGTTGGATATGTTCTATCATTATACATATAAAGCAGTTAAATTCAATTTCAAACATACAATTCAAGATTTTTTGTTCAAAAGTAGGCGGGTTGTATCTTTTCACGAGTAAATATTGGGTATAACAGTGATAGAAAGTCAGTTTGTGCTTAATAACTTGTGAGAAAAATAATAATATATAGGATAGAGAAGTTTATAGGAATGTTTACTACCCGATATGAGAAGAGTGAATGTTGTGAAGATTCAAATTACCTTCCATTTTGACAGGTCCAGCCTGTGGAGATGAGCCAGGTTATGTCCGAAGGAGCGTATATATTATTCTATATGAGGTAAGCATGTCTTGGTGTAGAATTTCCGATGTCATCATGGACTTGTTTCATTCTATTTGCAGAAATGATTCTTGAGAAAACATTGAAATACCATATTAATGCTTTTACCCAGTTTGACCTGTAAATTCATTTTTAAAACAGTAGTCTACAAATTGTCTGTAAACAGAATAAAGAATTTTGAATTGCTTATATTTATTATGCTATATTTGCTTTATATCCAACTCAATAAATATTAAAACTTTCTAGGTCTTGTCCTCGCCCTGCAAATGGTCATACTAGTAGCATTATTCAGCACCAAGCCTCCGGTATTCCAAAGCACCGATCATCAAAAACACATAAGTTGGCTAGACCAGGACAAAGTAAATCTGGTAGCCACTTTGTAAGCGCCGAGCCATCGGCGGGTCATAAGCCAGAAATGCCTAACCATCCCAATAAATGGATTCATAGTAGTTCAAACAGCGATAGAGCACCTTATATGGATAGTTTTCCAAGGTCAAGAACCATGGATTTTTCAGATGCTACATCAAGTGATTGGTCCATTTTTACCAGTTCAGATGATGCATCTTTTACTACTGACAGTACCAGAGACTCGTTTAGTACAGTTGATCATGCCGATGCAGGCAACATGGATCTCAGTGCGTCTTTGTTCAACAGTTTGTGCGCCCCAGAGTATCCCTCCCATAAACCTGTGTCGTGTAGTAGGTTCTATAGTAGTAAGCCCCGGGAAAGATTTGTTCATGAAGAGAATGGTAATGTTTATGATTCTGTCAATGACGGCAAATGGAATCAGGTTAGTTTTCCTTCATCGTAATATATGTTTTATGTACATCAGTACATGTAGAAGGAGAGGATAATCCATAGCTCCTCCTCCTATATATAATAGCTGTAATTAATTCTAACTTGTAGTACAAGTGAATAGAGGATAGTTAGCCAAAGTTTTATACAGTAGTCTTTTGGAACTTGTTTATTTTTGGATACTTTTTTCTTTTGCATTAGGCTTTAAATTAACAGATATGCAAGGGTTCTTAAGTTTTTGTACTTCTTGGATTTGGCCATTTCTCATCTGTCTAGTCTTTTTACATGTTCTTATCGCTAATGAGCCATAAGGGCGATACATTTGCCGGAGCAGAAATCGAACCTGGGATCCATTGTACACAAGATTTATACTTTCATCACTAGGCAGGCAAGGAGATGGTGTTTGTTTGTATAGAAAAATGCCTTGTCTCCCTCCTCACGAGTCATGAACTACCCTCATTAGTACTAAAATTTTTGAGAGTAATGCTAGGAAACCAAAACCAAAAAATATCTCTAAATTTTTTTTATGAGTAAACAAGTTTGAAAAATATGGAAAAGAATGTCATGCAAGACTACCATTCCAAAGCTACTGCAATGGTACTTTCTAACCAAATTTCCTCTACATTTTCGTAAGAACAAACTTGCATGCGCAAATGTCAATTACGTCTCCTAACAATTCTTGGCAATGGAGTATATTATTTTTATAGCATTAGCTAATTGATGCTGGAGCATCTCTAAACATGAACACCCATTAGCTAAAATGTTTACACGACACTCAAATATCATCAATTATACATATTTTCTAAATGGTCTGTATATTTGTTGATTCTTAACCCATTAGCTAACACGTTCACGTCATCTATGGCCAATTATATATATATATATATATATATATATATATATATATATATATATATATGGGGGGCGTTCCACAGCCCCCGTTGGATATCCCCTGCCCTCAATGTTTCATTGAGGGTGCCTCAATGTTTCATTGTGGGTGCCTCAATGTTTCATTGAGGGCGTACGTTTTTAAATAAATAATTAAAAATAGAAGAATACTAGAAAAAAATATAACATTCAGCACGAAAATAGTGGGCATGGTTTTCTGGATACGTATAAATTTAAATTCAAATTTTGTACAATTTTCTATTTTTATTTAATTTTTCATGTAAATTTACAAATTATCTAAAATTAGGCGCCCTCAATGTTTCATTGAGGGCGCCCTCAATGAAACATTGAGGGCGTAGAAGGACAAAAATGTAATTTTAGGAGACACCCTCAATGTTTCATTGAGGGCGTAGTAATAGTTTTCCGCCTTAAATTCTTGATTTAATTATTTAAAAGTTCAAAAAAAATTCAAAAAATTATAATATTCAAATAATTATATTTTGAGTATAAGTATGATTAATTGGGTGTGTATGAATTTAAATTTAATTTTTTTATATAATGAATTATTACAAATTAATAAAAATTAAAAAAACAAATTACTTTGGTGATTATGATTACTTTGGTGTGTATGAATTTAAATTCAAAATTTTCCTTTTCTTATATTTTATTTAGTTTTTCAAAGTGACTGCCCGTAACGAAACATTGAGGTGTTGAACCATGTTTATTATTCTCGAATCATTACTTACATTGCTATTACTACTACTATTATTAGTTGTCTTATAGTGTTAATAGTGAGTGAGTACGATTACTTGGGTATGTATAAATTTAGAGTATAAGGTATAAGGTATGGAATTTAGGGTAAATGATTTAGGTTTCAGGGGTTAGGGTAACCCTTAAACTTTAAAATTTCTAATCTTTCTCTTATATAACTAAAATCTTTGAATCCTTTTGTAGTTGATAGTGTTTATAGTGAGTATGATTACTTTGGTGTGTATGAATTTAAATTCAAAATTTTCCTTTTCTTATATTTTTATTTAGTTTTTCAAAGTGACTGCCCGTAACAAAACATTGAGGTGTTGGATCATGTTTATTATCCTCGAATCATTACTTACATTGCTATTACTACTAGTATTTTTAGTTGTCTTATAGTGTTAATAGTGAGTGAGTACGATTACTTGGGTATGTATAAATTTAGAGTATAAGGTATATGGTATAGGATTTAGGGTAAAGGATTTAGGGTTTAGGGGTTTCGGTAACCCCTAAACTTTAAAATTTCTAATCTTTCTCTTATATAACTAAAATCTTTGAATCTTTAATAGTTGATATTGTTTACAGTGAGTATGATTACTTGGTTGTGTATGAATTTTAATTCAAATTTTGCCTTTTTACAATTTTTATTTAATTTTTCAAGTAAATCTTCGAAGTAGTTAAATGAGTGAAAAAAATTCAACAATTAGAAAATTAATGAAAATAAGGTAAAATTCGTCACAAAAATGGTAACTAAGATTACTTGTGTGTGTATGAATTTTAAATTTAATTTTCACCATTTTTATATTTTATTTAAATTTTCAAGTAAATTTACAAACTAGTTAAAAATGAGTAAAAAAAATTCAATTATTAGAAAATTAGTTGAAATAGTTACTACGATTGTTTGAGTGTGTATAAATTTTAATTTTGATTTTTTATATATTTTTAAATTATTTTTATTAAACGAACACCCTCAATGAAACATTGAGGGCGCCCTCAATGAAACATTGAGGGCGTAGAAGGACAAAATTGTAATTTTAGGAGACACCCTCAATGTTTCATTGAGGGCGTAGTAATAGTTTTCCGCCTTAAATTCTTGATTTAATTATTTAAAAGTTCAACAAAAATTCAAAAAATTATAATATTCAAATAATTATATTTTGAGTATAAGTATGATTAATTGGGTGTGTATGAATTTAAATTTAAATTTAATTTTTTTATATAATGAATTATTACAAATTAATAAAAATTAAAAAAACAAATTACTTTGGTGAGTATGATTACTTTGGTGTGTATGAATTTACATTCAAAATTTTCTTTTTCTTATATTTTATTTAGTTTTTCAAAGTGACTGCCCGTAACGAAACATTGAGGTGTTGAACCCTGTTTATTCTCCTCGAATCATTACTTACATTGCTATTACTACTACTATTATTGGTTGTCTTATAGTGTTAATAGCGAGTGAGTACGATTACTTGGGTATGTATAAATTTAGAGTATAAAGTATAGGGTATAGGATTTAGGGTAAAGGATTTAGGGTTTAGGGGTTAGGGTAACCCTTAAACTTTAAAATTTCTAATTTTTCTCTTATATAACTAAAATATTTGAATCCCGGCACTTTGTAGTTGATAGTCTTTATAGTGAGTATGAATTTAAATTTAAATTTTGTCTTTTTACAATTTTGTTTTTAATTTTTCAAGTAAATCTACAAAGTAGTTAAAATGAGTGAAAAAATTCAACAATTAGAAAATTAATGAAAATGAGGTAAAATTCGTCACAAAATTGATAACTACGATTACTTGTGTGTGTGTGAATTTTAAATTTAATTTAGGATATAGGATTTAGGGTTCAAGGTTTAGGGGTTAGGGTAACCCCTAAACTTTAAAATTTATAATCTTTCTCTTATATAACTAAAATCTTTGAATCCTTTTGTAGTTGATAGTGTTTATAGTGAGTATGATTACTTTGGTGGACTGTATGAATTTAAATTCAAAATTTTCATTTACTTATTTTTTTTAAATTAGTTTTTCAAAGTGACTGACCGTAACGAAACATTAAGGTGTTGAACCTTATGTATTCTCCTCTAATCATTAATTACATTGTTATTACTACTACTATTTTTAGGTGTCTTATAATGTTAATAGTGAGTGAATACGATTACTTGAGTATGTATAAATTTAGAGTATAATGTATAGGGTATAAGATTTAGGGTAAAGGGTTTAGGGTTTAGGGGTTAGGGTAACCCTAAACTTTAAAATTTCTAATATTTCTCTTATATAACTAAAATTTTTGAATCTTTTGTAGTTGATAGTGTTTATAGTGAGTATGATTACTTGGTTGTGTATGAATTTTAATTCAAAATTTTCCTTTTTACAATTTTATTTAATTTTTCAAGTAAATCTACAAAGTAGTTAAAATGAGTGAAAAAAATTCAAAAATTAGAAAATTAATGAAAATAAGGTAAAATTCATCACAAAAATGGTAACTACGATTACTTGTGTGTGTATGAATTTTAAATTTAATTTTCACATTTTTTCTATTTTATTTAATTTTTCAAGGAAATTTACAAATTAGTTAAAAATGAGTAAAAAAAAAATCAATTATTAGAAAATTAGTTGAAATAAGGTAACATTCGTCAGAAAAACAGTTATTACGATTGCTTGGGTGTGTATGAATTTTAATTTTAATTTTGGCTTTTTATATATTTTTAAATTAATTTTTTTAAACGAACGCCCTCAATGAAACATGGAGGGCGCCCTCAATGAAACATTGAGGGCAGGGGGATGTTTATTATTATTGTAAATTTACTTGAAAAATTAAATAAAAATAGAAAAATATGAAAATTTTGAATTTAAATTTATACATATCCAGAAAAACATGCCCACTATTTTTGTGATGAATTTTATATTTTTTTTCTAGTATTCTTCTATTTTTAATTATTTATTTAAAAACAACCGCCCTCAATGAAACATTGAGGCGCCCTCAATGAAACATTGAGGCAGCCTCAATGAAATATTGAGGGCGCCCTCAATGTTTCATTGAGGGCAGGGGGATATCCCCGGGGGATCTGGACCAATTCCCTATATATATATATATATAAAATGTTATAACTCATCTACCTTCAATTTTATAATCTTTTATTACTTATCTATCATAGTAAAATATTAATTTTTAAAATATAGTTAAGCATTATAACTAACAACGTCATATAATGGAATGTATATGTCTGGTCTTATCTGCATATTTATTTTCAAGACTCTGTGCTTGGGCAAGACTTCTTGGGTATCCGTCTACCAACCATCCTTTCTCTATTGCATCTTTCTGAGATTAACTTCCAGTAACCATCTACATCTACAGGAAAAGCATACATATTTAGTGCTAAATGAAATTTTTACAAAGGACTTTCTCGGTTTAGCAGGTTGTTAATCTAATAGGATTAGAAATCCAGTAATAAAAAAGCACCAAACAATGATATTCTAAAACATCAGATACGTTATCATAAAAATATACGCATTCATGATTCGTGATAATTTGATAGAGTAGCTACAACTGAAATACCCCAAAATTACAAATCTATTAATTATTATATAGATAAACTTTAATATGAAACCATGTTACTTGTCCTTCAATCACACGAATTCCAAATCCCAAATATGAGTGGGAAATAAATAGAAAACAAGTCTAAATTTCTAAAGAGATAAATCGGCCAAGTCGAAAGTCCTGGACACAGCTTTGCACCATGATTGCAATTTCTTCTCTCTGTTTTCATCCTCTAAAATTGGATTGAAAGTGGTAGATATCTTCATCCTCTCAACCGAAGAGAAGATCTCTTCTTCTTTCCACACCCCGACAGCTAAACCCGCGGCATATGCAGCTCCAAGAGCTGTTGTTTCAATGTCAGCTGGCCTTACAACTGGTTTACCCAATATATCTGCCTGCAATTCATAAAAAAAGAGAAGATTGATTATCCAATCACTCACTAGAGTTAATGTAAAGTATAGAAAACAAGCTTTGAAACATGACCACAGAAGGCAACAGGCAGCTTTGTGAGGAACACGTAGCATGCAAGAACAAATTTATAGTATAAAGTGTGGAAGAGTACCTGAATCTGCATTAGGAGGTTGTTAACAGTAGCTCCGCCATCCACCCTAAGCAAAAACTTTCCTTTACTTTCCACTTCACTTGCATCCTTATGCATGGAATCCAACACATCCTTTACCTGGAAACACATGCTTTCAAGGACAGCACGAGCAATGTGAGCCTTATTTGTAAACCTTGTGATTCCAATACAAACTCCACGAGCATCATCACGCCACCAGGGAGCAAACAGTCCATTGAATGCTGGAACAAAATAAACCCCGCCAGTGGAATCAACTTCTGATGCCAATTTCTCAGTCTCACTTGCGCTCCCAATTAGGCCAAGACCATCTCTGAGCCACTGAACTGCGGCTCCAGCAATAGCAATTGATCCCTCCAAAGCATAATTTGTTGGAGCATTAGGTCCAAGCTTAAACGCCACAGTGCTTAGTAGCCCATTAGTTGAATTAATCATTTGGTCACCAGTGTTTAGAAGAATGAAAGCACCAGTCCCATAAGTGCTTTTCGCTTCTCCCTTTCCACAAGCTTGGCCAACCATTGCGGCATGCTGATCACCAAGACATCCAGCAATAGGGATTCCTACAATTGGCCATCCCTTTGTGACCTTTCCAATAATCTCCGAATTACTAACAATTTTTGGTAGTATTCCACTAGGAATTCCCAATTCTCCCAACGCCTTCTTGTCCCAGTCCAGAGTCTTGAGATTCATTAACATGGTCCTGGATGCATTCGAAACATCAGTAACATGCAGCCCCCCATCAACCCCTCCAGTCAAATTCCAAATCAACCAGCTGTCTATAGTTCCAAATAAAGCATCCCCAGTTTCAACAGCTTTCTTAACCTTTTCAACATTTTCGAACAACCATAAAACCTTCAAAGCACTAAAGTAAGTACTTATTGGTAAACCACACGTCTCAACAAAATGGGTTCTTCCCCCCTCTAGCTCTTTCTCCAATTTTCTGCAATGTATCAAGATCAGATTCAATTGTTTACCGTAAGCCAACTACTAAAAATACTAAATTCACAAACACGCAAATAATATTCATTTACACAATTATAGAAAATTAAAGAAACCCATATCAAATATAGCAAGCACCCAATACCACCCAGCCAGATTTTTACATACAATAACAGAAGATACTATTAACAAGAAATAGCAAAAATAATTGAAACGCACAACACAGACACAAATCTAGCCAAAAATAAACCGATAAACATATGATATTATATACATTTTACGGGTAAAGGGAAAGAACCTGCAAATAGAAGTGGTGCGAACATCCATCCAAACAATAGCATTGTGAAGAGGAGCACCAGTTGACTTGCTCCAAATAACAGTGGTCTCTCTCTGATTAGTGATCCCTATAGCCTTCAAGCCTTTCTCGACATCATGGCCATCAGCCGTAGCCTTTTCAATAGCCTTTGTCATGCAAGTCCTTGCACTTTCAAGTATCTCCATAGGATCATGTTCCACCCATCTAAACAATCATCAAACATTAATCAAGTAAAAAAAGCAACATGCATATACATAAGACCATAGTAGAGAAAACAAGACGTACCCTGCTTGTGGGTAAAACTGAGTGAACTCAACCTGGTGTGATCCAACAACCTTGGCGTTGTGATCATAGATGATGAATCTAGTACTAGTGGTACCTTGATCAAGTGAACCAATAAAAACATCTGACTTTGACATATTTGATTTAAGTAAATGAAAATGGAGAATGAAACAGAGAATAAAGTAGGGTTGTGGTAAGATAAAAGACAAGCCGAGGAAGGATTATATAGCAAACTGAGACAGAGTCAACAGACACACAACTGATTTCTAATCAATCAAATCTTTATCGATTTTATCTTAAATCAGTCAAATATTTATCCGACGGATATGATTGGACTGATATAATTGAAAAATCCATATATTTGGGACTTATCCGACGTGGATATAATTTTATCTTAAATTAGTCAAATATTTATCCATATAATTGAAAAAAATCCATATGTTTTTACGGTTTATAATTTGGACTACCCAGTTACAATATGGTATCTTTGTAAATAAAATAACAAATCAATTAAATAGAAAAATTAGTTATAGAAGATTTTGATATTGATTCTAATTTTGATTTTTTTTGACTTACTTGGCAATGTGCCTAATCGTTCTTATCAACAATTATTAGTGGAAGTAACAAGATTAACCACCTAATATGATTGTGGGTTGTGGTTTACATGCATTTAATAATTATTAATATAGATTGTCAATTTAATACTTTTAGATAATTAAAATTTTGATAAATTAATTTCATATAGCAGCAAAATTAATGTATCTTAAAATATAAAGCTATTACATGTATGGTTAAGTTTACACGTCCAAACAATTGTAGTTTTAGTAATGTTTTTGATTTTCAATAATAATAATGCTATCACATGTCATAAATTTAACTTTCTACCAAATTCAACAGATAAACATGCATTTTTTTATGGTTGATGTTATGCAACTTGGTTGTAGATATTTATGTGATTTTAATCATGACTGCTTATTACCTTCTTTTATAAAATCATTTAAAATGATATATTGAGTATCCCAAAATCAAATCATTTAAAATGATAATAAAATGATGTTCTTAAATATAGGATACATTTTAGATTGATCTCTAATAAAAATTGATTTATAACAAATTCAAGTAAAACCATATTTTTTATACCAGTTCCCACCACCAATTGTATTGCAAATTTGCATTAGCTTCTTTGAAAATTTTGTAAAACATGGTCATAGGCCCACAAGCCGCTGACAATTGCTCTGTTGCAGACAACATTGGATAAATGCTCCTTCAAATAAAGTAACTTAAGAACAATAACCAAAATTGTTCTTTTTTTTTTTTAATTATGTAACAATGTCTTTGTAATTTATTAGTTTAAGATAACTCCTTTTTAAGAATAGATACCCTTTTGTTTTTAAAAATCCGCTGAATCATTACTTTAAAGTAAATTAACAAGTACATGTTAATACCAAAAATATTCTTCTCCTTGGGGAGGTTCAATGCAATTTTTTTTTGACCTTTATGAAAAAATGTCATATTTAAATAGACCAAAAAATAATAAAATTTTAAAAAGAATTTAAAAGCTAGCTAAATACACTGACACTGTCATCAGAATGTGGGGACGCAATTTTTGTCCGGAACCAATGCTTCCGCTACACCAGCATATCATTTCTCCCGTTCCCATAGGAACTCCTTTACGCTGTGTTCCAGAAATAATAAAAGAAAATAAAAGAATAGAAAATGAGTAATTTTCTTTTCTCTTCGTATCTTTCCAAAAGTGGAAAGAAGATTTTGGAGACAAATACACAAAGATCTTCTCTCCAAATCATTAGAAATCTTTTCTTTTCTTTCCACAAAAATCTTTTGGGAACATGTTAAAGAAATTAAATCTTTAGCTTTCTTTTCTTTTCTTTCGAAAAATAGTTTCTGGAACACAGTGTTACGCTGTGTTCCAGAAATAATGAAAGAAAAGAAAAGAATAGAAAATGAGTAATTTTCTTTTCTCTTCAAATCTTTCCAAAAGTGGAAAGAAGATTTTGGAGACAAATACACAAAGATCTTCTCTCCAAATCATTAGAAATCTTTTCTTTTCTTTCCACAAAAATCTTTTGGGAACATGTTAAAGAAATTAAATCTTTAGATTTCTTTTATTTTCTTTCGAAAAATAGTTTCTGGAACACAATGTTAGTCTCTCCGGAACGAAAATGTATCCAAAATTCATTCGATAAGAGCTTGAGAGATCATGTATAGCTTTACATAACATTATGACAGTTTGATTATCGTTTAAACACAAAGCAATAACCAATTTTGCAAAAGAAAAAAACAGTTATTTTATACACCCTTCGTCCCCCTCAATTCTTTACGTTGGAAGACGGGGGCTTGACACACATTTTAAGGTTCCTTTAATATATATTTCGATAAATTATTTTAAATTTTTTCTTCTTCTGAATAAAAAATATAATGTTTAAATTTTTATTTAGAAAAAGAAAATTTTAAAAATAAATTGTAGAGCTATACTTTATAGAAACCTTAAAATGCGTGTCAAGCAGTGTAAAAAAACTGTAAAAAATGAGAGGGACGGGGAGTAATTCCCTCCAAAGCATAATTTGTTGGAGCATTAGGTCTAAGCTTAAACGCCACACTGCTTAGTAGCCCATTAGTTGAATTTCATATCGTAGTAAAATTAATGTATCTTAATATTTTACTTAGCTTACCGCAAAATCACATTGATGTGGAGCTTAATATAAAAGATATGCATACTTGGAGGCTAACAGGTTTTTATGGCGAGCCTAATCGAAATCATAGGCGCAAAACATGGGATCTTTTGAGAAATCTTGCAAGAGAATCAAATTTACCTTGGGTTACCATTGGTGATATGAATAACATAGTCTCTCAACTCGATAAAAGAGGCGGAGCAACTTACCCACAGAAGTTAATTGATGGTTTTAACGAAGTGTTGGATGAGACAGGTTTGCAGGACATGGAATTACATGGTCACCAATTCACTTGGGAACGGGGTCGTAATACATATAATTGGCTGGAAATAAGACTTGACAGAGCCTTGGTTACTAATAATTGGTTCGATCTTTTTCCGTTGGCTAGATTGTACACAGTGGAAGGTTCGCCATCGGATCACAACCCTATTTTTCTGGAGCCTAAATCTAATCAGTATCAGCAAGGTAAAAAGCGTTTTCATTTTGAGAATGCATGGTTAACGGAACTGCTTTGCTTGCAAATAGTTCAAGACAACTGGGAGTCTGATAAGGAAGCTAACATCTTGCATAAGGTGCAACAGTGTGGTGTGAAGCTGGAAATACGGGGAAGGGAAGTAACTGGTTTTGTTTTAGTAAAAGGATAAAATAATGCAAGACTCAGTTGAAGAAATTTCGTAATGGGAGAGACGAGCAGTCAATTCTGAATTACAAAGAAGCCAAGAATAGACTTCACTTGATACTTGATCAAAAAGAAATTTTTTGGCGGCAAAGATCGAAGCAACTTTGGCTTCAGTCAGGGGACAAAGACACGAAGTATTTTCACTCTTCTTGCAATTCTCGTCATCGAACAAATCGTATACATAAGCTAAAAAATGACAATGGAAGTTGGGTGGATTGGCAGGATGGGTTACAGTCGCTCATTACGACTTATTACCAAGATTTATTTAGCTCGACTCAAACTCATAGTGAGGATGTGATTAACCGTGTGTCGCAAAAAATCACGAGTGATCAAAATTGTGAGCTTATGAAAGAAATAACGGAAGTGGAAGTTAAGGCTGCTATTTTCCAAATGCACCCGGACAAAGCCCCGGGGCCGGATGGCATGACACCAGCCTTCTTTCAGAAACACTGGAAGATTGTTGGGGAGGATGTTGTTAAGATGACAAAAGAATTTTTCAGAACTGGTGTAATGTTACGTGGTTTGAATGAAACGAACACAGTCCTTCTTCCGAAAAAGAAAAATCCAACAATGGTAGGAGATCTTCGTCCTATTTCTCTTTGTAATGTGTTGGTTAAAATAATTACAAAGGTTCTAGCAAACCGAATGAACGGGCTCTTAGATGTGGTGGTGTCAGATACTCAAAGTGCATTCATCCCGGGCCGTTTAATTTCAGATAATATTATGATCTCATACGAGGTTATGCACTACCTAAAGAGGAAGAAATTTGGCAAGGAGGGATACATGGCGCTTAAACTTGACATGAGCAAGGCATATGACCGCATCGAATGGAATTTTCTGGAGGCCATGTTAAAAAAAGTCGGTTTTAGTGACTGGTGGGTTTATTTAGTGATGCAATGTGTCACTACTGTTTCATACTCTATAGTGCATGGTGAACATGAAATGGGTCCTATCATTCCTACGAGAGGCATCAGACAGGGGGATCCTCTATCCCCTTATTTGTTTATAATATGTGCAAAGGGTTTGTCTTCATTACTAAATAAATACGAGTCCAAGCAATGGTTACATGGAATAAAGGTTTGTCGAAAAGCACCTGTAATTTCTCATATGCTATTTCATGATGACTCTTATTTTAATTTCAAAGAAGACACAACTGAAGCGTCTAAAATTATTGAGTTGTTGAATACCTATGAACAAACGTCCGGTCAAAAAGTTAACAGGGGGAAATCATCGGGTTTTTTCAGCTCAAATGTGATCGAGTATAACAGACAAATGGTGTGTCAGTTGCTACAGATGGGGGAAGCTCATGATAACAGTACATATCTGGGCTTACCTAATATCTTGGGTAAAAACAAATCAGCTATATTGGGTTATCTGAAAGAGAAAGCATGCTCAAGAGTTAAAAGCTGGGATGGGAGTTATATTTCAAGATCTGGAAAAGATATTTTGATCAAGTCAGTGGCACAAGCTCTACCTACATATGCGATGAATGTATTCCTTCTACCCCTTGAGATCACAAGGTACATCGAAAAACTCTGTCAAATTTTTGGTGGAAGACTTCCCATACAAAAAATTCTAGTCTAAACTGGATGAGTTGGGAATGGATGACAAAACATAAATCTTCGGGTGGCATGGGTTTTCGGGACTTTCGTGATTTCAACATTGCTATGTTAGGTAAACAAGGATGGAGATTCATTTCTAATCCTAACAGCTTAGTAACAAAGTTATACAAAGCCAGATATTTTGTAAGCAAGGATTTTTTGAATTCAGAGCTGGGACATAATCCCAGCTTTATTTGGCGCAACATATGTGAAGCTAATGAGCTGATTTTGAATGGTGTTCGATGGCGAATTGGTACAGGTGAGAATATCAGCATCATTGGACAACCATGGTTAGCCAATAATGACAGTCCGTATATTACCACTATGTCTCAAGCTCTGGAAGGAAGAACAATGGCTTCTCTGTTTCAGGATGGCAGTAAGAAGTGGGATCGTGAGGTCATTATGTCGGAATTCAATGACAGGGACCAACAACTTATTCTTGATACTATGGTTGCTGGTAACGATAGGGAGGATGTGATATTTTGGTCTCATGAAGTTACAGGTTTATACTCTGTGAAGAGTGCGTACAAATGGCTGCAACAAAAAAAAAGGAAGCATGGCGGAATACAGACTTGACAAGTATTTTTGCAAAGTTGTGGAAAATCAGAGCTCCCCCCAAGACTATTAATGTGGTCTGGCGTTCACTTTCTAATTGTCTTCCTACTCTTGTTCAGCTTCAGATTAAAGGGGTACAAATCCAATCTTTGTGCCCAGTATGCCAGCAAGAGAATGAAACTATCTTACACAGTCTGGTAACTTGCCCTTTCGCTCAACAATGTTGGTTAGTGCTTAAAATTGATATTCATGGGGGCAATGTATTCAGACTTTATTACTTGGTTGGAGTGTATTCTGAATAAGACAAGTTTAAAGGATCGAGCTGAAGTCATCACACTTTGTTGGGCAATATGGCGTAATCGGAATGACATAGTGTGGAACCAATGTTTCTCATTAGTCAATAAGACAGTAGCTGCAGCGAAGCAGTACCTTACACAATGGTCAATAGCCCAAAGTAGGTCCTCCACTACTCTTCTTCAGCCTATATTCGAAGGAGATGGTGATTGTATTTGGGTTAATCCTCAACCGAACTCAGTTAAGGTATCAGTTGACACAGCTGTTTTTGAAGACAAGGATGCAGCAGGGTTGGGTCTGGTAGCTAGAGACGCGGATGGAATGCTCCTTCAAGCAAAGTCGATAGTACGGCCAAGTGCAGGATTCTCAGTTTTAGCAGAGGCCATGACAGTGAAGGAGGCCTTAAGTTGGATCAATGAATTGCAGTGGCCAAATGTTACGCTGGTGTCTGATTGTTTGGTCGTAATACAAGCGATCAGGAGCAAAACACCAATGAGATCACAGTTCGGAAGCATTATAGAAGAATGCCGGAGCTACCTTCGGCGATTGAACAAAGTTTCTTTGTATCATGTCAAACGATCTGCAAATATGGTTGCCCATCAACTTGCTAGGGAATCATATAATTACCCAGGTCGTAGTTTTGATAGGGACTCAATTCCGAGTTCGGTTAAACATTGTATTGAGTTGGATTTGAATCTTTAATAAAATTCCCAGCTTTCCGTCAAAAAAAAAAACAACATTGAAGACAAAACACTTTTCCATCATTTATAATATAACTAAGTATTATTTCATATTATTTTAACTAATCCTTATATATAATTTAGATTCTTTAATTTGGTTGAACACTTCTTCATCCATTTACTTTGAGTTTTGTGAATCCTTTTCTTCTCCAGTTTATCTTTTGTGCACCTCTTCATCCCCCCTTACCAGTTACCACAATTCATATACTCTCCTGTCTTTTTTCATTGATTTTATGTCTGTGTATACATGGTTTACAAACAATCTCACTTATTTTAGGATTCGGAACAAAATTTGAATTCAGATATAATAATTTCAGTAATTTAACAGGAGTATGATTTTTGCTTGAATTGCGATTCCAATTCTAGTTCTATTTATAGTTAAGATACACTGAACCAACCACAGTTTGAAAGATTTAAATTAACTCACAAAATTAGTCACAAAATCCAAATTACAATCATAATTAGTTTTTAAATTTCTTTACGGGATAGTAATTTACATATACTGTTGGGATTTATGGGTGATAGCATAGGAACAACTTAACTTTGTATAGACTTAATTTCTTAATTAAGTAGAACATACTGTCACAGCCAAAGTATGTTCTTGTAATCAGTATGCAATGTTATTTTAATTGTGTAATTTGGAAGAAGTTCACTTTCTGTGTTCAAGCCTCAAAGAACGCATATTAGATGACAACATGAATAAAGGTTACTGTCATAAGCATTGACAGTAAGATTACAAGAAGACAGAATGTTGCAAGTCAAGACAACATATTCACTCTGACAGCAACATTGGCGGAAGACTACGCGACAGCAACTTTAGCCCTCGACAGCAAGTTTGGAAACCTCGACAGCACACTATGCGGGGAACTCTTACTGTCACCAAAAGCACATTCCTGTGACAGCAAGCTTTGCGACAAAAGTAACTGTCTCGAGAAAGATCCTTGTTCTAGGTATCTTTCTCAGTCAAACCCCGTGATAGTTTCAATGTTCAAGAAACAGGCGTGTTGCAGTATCCCTAAGCTGCACCAAGTCTGCAAGACTACGACTGAAGCTTCAAGCACTGCAAACAAAAGGGAATCAATTCAAGAGCAAGGTCAAGTCTCTATTTGCTGAATTGTTTTAGCTAGAAATAGAATGAATCTAGGTTGCTTTCTTTGTAATGTATATCTGACATTGTTAGCAATTTAGGAAAGTCACATGGGTAGATACTTTGTAAGAAGCTGCCACTTGATAATGACATCAGCTTCACAGACCTGTGTTGACAGTGATAGAATTAGTTTTATACTTAGACTATTAATTCATTCTAGGAATGTAACGAAAGACAAGCAAGTGTCTTAAAGAAAAACCGAAGCTCAAGAATTCTCTCTTGAGGTTGTAGCAACACTTTGCAAAATAAATAAAACATTTATTTTGTGAATCCTGTCTTCTCGATTATACTGTTTGTGAATGCATACATATTATTGATAACATTAAATCTTAGTTTTGGTTGTTGAAACTGAGATTGAATTTTATCAGTATTGCATTCATCCCCCCCCCTTCTGCAATACACGAGGACCAACAACTGGTATCAAAGCAATCAGATTAACATACATATCTGTGATCACGACGACAATGCAGAAATCAAACAGTATCAAGATCCCAGCTTTTGATAAAGAGAACTACAACATTTGGAAAAGAAAGATCTTGTTGTTTATCAAAGCTGCGAATCCACTGTTGACTCGTAAACACGCAAGTATACGCGATCACAAATAGCAAGTGATAAATAGAGTTCGTTCCGCAGAGACAATGTGTAAATGCCAATTTAATACCTATGCAACAGTGTATGGTTACTTCTTAATGCTTGACCAATTATCAAATTGAGTTGTTGATTATTACTTAACTAATAAAACAATTATCAACTAAGAGTGAATTAACAAACGAGATTACTTATGTAAGAGAAAACATGGGGTTCCAATTTCATTAACCACTTCATCTAGAATCTTATGCCTTTTCAACCTAGCATGTGCAAGCGATGATAACTGATTAGACGCACTAAACTGACACACACCAACTTTCGTTGTACATATATCATCCTACTGATCATCCACAATTGATAGAAGTCAAGTAGTCACCAAGTATGCTTAGTCCCTATATGTCTATAGAGATTGAAAACATAATGGGTTACAATCAAGCATCCAAATAATCACATAGTCGGCGCAAGACGGTTAGAATTACACCACAAATTAATACATGCTCTTCACATGCAAAAACCTACGCTAGCATGGTATGTTCTAAACCCTAGATCCACTTTCGCAATCACTAGGATTCAACAAACAATTACGGATGTTCGCGACGCACCCATAACGAATAAGCACCCCCATACTAGGTTAAACATATATCAAGCACACACCAAGGCATAAAAACATTTAATAACTAGAATCCATGGAAAACTCCATTAAAACCCCATGATAACGATTAGCCCATAATCGGACTTCTCATCATCATGGGTTCAAATGATAACATAAATCTACAAACAATTAATAATGAATAATAGAAAAGAAATTGAGAGCAAAATAAAGCCCAGAAATTGTAGAGAAGAAATACAAAAGATGGAATCAATAGGCCTCCTTGCTTGTCACTAGCTTGAAGAACCCTCGAATTTGATCTCTTGTTCTTAGAATAATAATGTTTTTTGATAGATAGTTAGCTACCAAATTAACCTAATGAATAATGTTTTTTTAAAGTATAAGATATTACATAATAAACCCAAGATACGAGCCCTAACAAATTAGGCCCAACACAAATTAACCCGGTTTGGAGTAAAATACGAGTAAAATACAAACTGACTGACGTATTCCAGGAGCAAACAGGCGCTCTTGCGCCTCAAAATGGCGCTCTTGCACCTCCTACCCCCTGGAATTTTACTTTACAACCCAACCAAGCGCTCTTGCTCAAGCTTTCTGAGCTCTTGCGCCTCCTAAGGCGCTCTTGCGCAGGAAACTGGCGCTGCAGCGCCTCCAGCTCCCTGGAATTTTTTTGCCCAGCAATGTAGAGCATTTCCGTGGCTTCGCGTGGGCTGTTGAATCGTCAGAATCGGACTTGTAGAACTCCAGATATGGCCAAAACCGTGAGAGCTTCGCAACCTACCAGGAAAATCCGACTTTTGATCTCATTAACCTCCAACTCTTGGTTCTGCAAAACTTAATGAAAACACATTAAACACACCACATACTTGAGTTCAAGCCATCATTTTAAGCCGATATGAAGCATTCCAAGTGGATTAAAATCCACTTATCACACCCCCAAACTTAAACCGATGCTTGTCCTCAAGCATAAACAAACATAACTATATACAACTAACTAGTACCACTTCCGTAGGTGATCACGGTTGCATTTGGCATATGCAACAAGCCCTTTAAACCCCTAGGCAGCCCTAGTGGACGAGTAAGGTCTCGTGAGGGCCTATAGCGGATGTACCCACAAGATCCATCTACTCATGCAACTAACAATGCAATACATGTATGCAACTAATATGAAAATGCAACGATCCCTTTTAACCAACCATAACCAATCAACAAGCCAACATCTCAAGGAATGCAATCTTTCAAACAGAGTTCGACCAAATTCCCGTATACTAACAATACAAACACAGAAACGTGCGTGTGTGCAATGCTCATCAATATACTCTCAAACTAAATCAAGACCATATCCTATTCTTCACCAAAACAACCACAAGCTTATAAACAAAATGAACTCTAAACACAAGAAACCACTTAAAGACACCTCAATATCCACTCGAGTTAGACAGGGATTCATGCTTTTATTACAACACAACATACTAACACAATACGCATGCTTATTTGACCGTGCAATGGCTGAGACCCCTAAAGGCTTATACAATAATACCCATGTAGCGAGCGTTAGGTTAGTGGATCCCAGACCGGAAAAGTCTTAGGTCACTAGGCACAAAGTCCCCAAGAACTTAATTACTCGAGTATTAAAGAGCTCAACCTGATCAATTTTGCATAACAACTAACAAAACATTTTTTTTTTTTCTTTTTTTTTTTTTTCTATTTTTCGGAATGAGTGCGCTTTGCCTTTTTTCTCATCCCACCCTAGACTACTCATCTTTCCAATGAGCCGGCTACTAGCCATTTGACGCCTAGCCTTTATTGACAACTAGCATGAAATCCCTGTTTTCCCCCAAACTTAGACTTAAGTGCTTCTTTGAATTTCAAGAGAATAGAAAACATTCTAAATATAAGCAAGTGGTTAAATTCTAACTTCCAAACAAACATGGTCTGATCAAATTCAAAAGCAACCAATGAGACTTGTGAATTTACAATTGTTTCTGTCATGCAAGTCAATTCATAGGAACTTAATCAACCCTCTATTCATCACTACCACACTCCAATCAACATCGACTCACCAACGGAAATAGCCAAATCCTACGGGATCATGAAAAATGCTATGCATGCTAATGCAACTAATCATGAACTCACATGGCATCAACAAACAAAACAAAAACAAATATGCTCTATATGACAATTATGCAACAATATGAATGAAATTATACTAACATGCATTATGATTTCTAAATGAATACACTGACACAAATACTACTAAACCTCAAATCACCCCCAAACTTAAGATATTCAATGTCTTCATTGAAGGTAAATTAAAAAGATAGTAGAAACATACCTAACACATGGGTTGCCTCCCACGAAGCGCTGTCGTTAACGTCATTTAGCCGGACTCGACTAACCAGAATCACATTATACTGCCACCCTGAGTGGTTGGTGGCCCAAACGGAGGATCCTGATGGTGCTCTCCAAATTCACTTCCTGACAAATTGTTAGCAACAATAACAGGAAAAATAGATGACTGTCCAAAATATGCATACCTCAGATGATTTGATGAAGATTTAAGAACGAGATTAGTAGTTTTTTTAAATGACGGCTTAAGCCGCACCTGAGAGTTCAAGAGCTCTGTCAAACCAAGCGACTCGTTTGGCATATCAAATTTCCTCTTCCAAGGAACTGCATTTAACATCTGAACAATCTCTGCTTTTACCTCCTCAGTACGAGGCTTGCTTAATACACAAACATCGAATGTATCCGACTTCAACAACTGATCAAACGGTTTATTCTGACCAGTATCAACCCCTTCCACTCTAAAACACTTTTCATTGTCTTCCGGAACATTGATGGCCTTAAAGACATTAAAGGAGACAGTCTGATCTTGCACTCTCATTGTGAGCTCTCCTTTTTGGACATCGATCATCGTTTTGCCCGTGGCTAGAAATGGTCTTCCCAAGATGATTGGGATGTTCTTATCTTCCTCAAAATCCAAGATGACAAAGTCAGCGGGAAAAATGAGTTTGTCCACTTTGACTAAGACGTCTTCCACTATGCCACGAGGATATGTAACCGACCTATCAGCTAGCTGCAAGGAAATATTGGTCGGTTTTGGGTCGGGAAGTCCAAGTGTTAAGAAGACTGAGAGTGGCATCAGATTAATGCTTGCACCAAGATCACACAAGCATTTGTTGAACGACACATTTCCAATAGTGCAGGGAATAGTGAAGCTTCCTGGGTCCTTAAGCTTTGGAGGTAATTTTTGTTGCAAGATTGCACTGCATTCCTCTGTCAATGCTACCGTCTCAAAATCAGCCAGCTTTATCTTCCTTGAAAGAATTCCCTTCATAAATTTGGCATAGCTTGGCATTTGTTCCAAAGCCTCAGCAAATGGAATGTTAATATGCAACTTTTTGAATACCTCCAGAAATTTGCCAAATTGCTGATCCAATTTCTGTTTTTGCATCCTTTGAGGAAACGGTGGAGGCGGATAGACTGGAGGATTAGTCTCTGAAGGAACTGACTGCTTAGCTAGTTGAGGGATTGGCTGTTTTTCCTTTTCCGCAACTTCCTCTTGCTTTTCCTGTTCTGAATTCTGCTCAACTCCTGTTCCCCCTGTGACCCTTCCTGACCGTAGGGTAATAGCTTGTACCTGCTCCTTGCCATCCTTCTTTCCTGGATTCGGTTCTGTGTTGCTAGGAAGCACTCCTTGAGGCCTATTGAGTAGGGCACTGGCAAGCTGTCCCACCTGGTTTTCCAAGTTCTTTTGAGAAACTGTTAGGGTTTTTATCATTAACCTCATCTCCTCCATTTCAGATTTCTCATTGGATGTCTGACCAGAATTCCCATAAGATTGTTGAAATCCTGGTGGCTGATATTGCTGCCTCGGAGCATACTGCTGCTGCATTCCTGAAGGGTTGGGTTGTCTACCCCCAAACTGCTGATTAGGAGGAGGATAAGATGTTTGCTGCATGTTGTTCTGACTGTTCCCCCAGCTAAAGTTAGGATGATTCCTGTTGTTTGGATGATACGCGTTAGGAATTGGGACTTGTGGCCTTTGAAAGTTGCTGACGAACTGCGCTGACTCATTAGATATGGCACATTGACGAGTGTCATGCCCACCTGCACATAGCTCACAGATGCTAGCTACCTGTTGCATCCCAAGATTAGCCAAAGAGTCCACCTTCATGCTTAGAGCTTCTAACTGAGCCGACAGAGCAGTAGCGGTATCAACTTGAAGAACTCCTGCTATTTTGTTTTGCTGCAATCTTTGCGAAGGATTTTGATACTCATTTGCAGCCATCATTTCAATTAGATTATAAGCTTCCTCGTAGCTTTTAGCCCACAATGCTCCGCCAGAAGCAGCATCTACCATAGGCCTAGATTGACCTCCCAGTCCATTATAGAAACAGTTTATGACCATCCAATCAGGCATACCGTGATGGGGGCATTTTCTGAGCATCTCCTTATAACGTTCCCAAGCCTCACACAACGACTCACCCTGTGCCTGAGTAAACTGAGTAATAGCATTCCTAATGGCAGCTGTTTTTGCCATAGGAAAGAATTTGGAGAGAAATTTTTGCGCAAGCTCTTCCCAAGTAGTGATTGATCCGGCTGGTAGAGAATGTAGCCAGCCTTTAGCTTTGTCCCTCAAAGAAAAGGGAAAGAGTCTCAGCTTCACAGCATCATCTGAAACACCATTGAATTTGAAGGTGTCACAGATTTCAATAAAATTCCGGATGTGCATATTAGGGTCTTCAGTTGCACCACCCCCAAACTGCACTGTGTTCTGCACCATCTGGATAGTACCCGGCTTGATCTCAAATGTATTCGCAGCAATTGCAGGCCTGATGATACTTGACTGAATGTCATTTATCCTTGGCTGCGAATAGTCCATGAGTGCTTTAGGCACTTCCGGTGGGTTAAGCTCATCCATTGTAACAACTGGTTTAACTTCTTCTTCTTCAATTACAACTTCTTCTGCTAGTGACACTACCTCTTCTTTCCTTTCCAATTCTGCTTTGGTTTGAGATCGTGTTCGCATACACGGTTAAGTACCTGAAACAAGAAAAGGGCAAGGCGACACGAGATTGATGAGTAACAAAAAATCAAGTCAGTAATCTATAACGACCACTGTTGACAAGCACATAAACTACAATTAACACCGTGTCCCCGGCAGCGGCGCCAAAAACTTGTTGACTCGTAAACACGCAAGTATACGCGATCACAAATAGCAAGTGATAAATAGAGTTCGTTCCGCAGAGACAATGTGTAAATGCCAATTTAATACCTATGCAACAGTGTATGGTTATTTCTTAATGCTTGACCAATTATCAAATTGAGTTGTTGATTATTACTTAACTAATAAAACAATTATCAACTAAGAGTGAATTAACAAACGAGATTACTTATGTAAGAGAAAACATGGGGTTCCAATTTCATTAACCACTTCATCTAGAATCTTATGCCTTTTCAACCTAGCATGTGCAAGCGATGATAACTGATTAGACGCACTAAACTGACACACGCCAACTTTCGTTGTACATATATCATCCTACTGATCATCCACAATTGATAGAAGTCAAGTAGTCACCAAGTATGCTTAGTCCCTATATGTCTATAGAGATTGAAAACATAATGGGTTACAATCAAGCATCCAAATAATCACATAGTCGGCGCAAGACGGTTAGAATTACACCACAAATTAATACATGCTCTTCACATGCAAAAACCTACGCTAGCATGGTATGTTCTAAACCCTAGATCCACTTTCGCAATCACTAGGATTCAACAAACAATTACGGATGTTCGCGACGCACCCATAACGAATAAGCACCCCCATACTAGGTTAAACATATATCAAGCACACACCAAGGCATAAAAACATTTAATAACTAGAATCCATGGAAAACTCCATTAAAACCCCATGATAACGATTAGCCCATAATCGGACTTCTCATCATCATGGGTTCAAATGATAACATGAATCTACAAACAATTAATAATGAATAATAGAAAAGAAATTGAGAGCAAAATAAAGCCCAGAAATTGTAGAGAAGAAATACAAAAGATGGAATCAATAGGCCTCCTTGCTTGTCACTAGCTTGAAGAACCCTCGAATTTGATCTCTTGTTCTTAGAATAATAATATTTTTTGATAGATAGTTAGCTACCAAATTAACCTAATGAATAATGTTTTTTTAAAGTATAAGATATTACATAATAAACCCAAGATACGAGCCCTAACAAATTAGGCCCAACACAAATTAACCCGGTTTGGAGTAAAATACGAGTAAAATACAAACTGACTGACGCATTCCAGGAGCAAACAGGCGCTCTTGCGCCTCAAAATGGCGCTCTTGCACCTCCTACCCCCTGGAATTTTACTTTACAACCCAACCAAGCGCTCTTGCTCAAGCTTTCTGAGCTCTTGCGCCTCCTAAGGCGCTCTTGCGCAGGAAACTGGCGCTGCAGCGCCTCCAGCTCCCTGGAATTTTTTTGCCCAGCAATGTAGAGCCTTTCCGTGGCTTCGCGTGGGCTGTTGAATCGTCAGAATCGGACTTGTAGAACTCCAGATATGGCCAAAACCGTGAGAGCTTCGCAACCTACCAGGAAAATCTGACTTTTGATCTCATTAACCTCCAACTCTTGGTTCTGCAAAACTTAATGAAAACACATTAAACACACCACATACTTGAGTTCAAGCCATCATTTTAAGCCGATATGAAGCATTCCAAGTGGATTAAAATCCACTTATCATCCACTATACCCAGGTATTCTCGAGAATGGTCCTTTCATTCCAAGGAAGGAAATTGAAGTCACAACAGTAAATGGTGAAGTCATTCCTGCACATTGGGTTCCCAAAGATCCCTCCAAATTTTTGGAACCTGAGAAGGAGAAAATAGTGCTAGATTCTCTCACGTTGGATAAAGCCATGTGTGGAAGTGTGATAAGCTGCACATATGCCAAGGAGATGTGGATCAGGTTAGCTTTACTATGTGAAGGAAGTGAAGAAGTTAAGGGCAATCAAAGGCAAATACTGATATCACAATATGAGGCATTCATGGCCAAGCCTGGTGAAGACTTAACTTCCATGTTTGAAAGGTTCAGTAAGCTCTTAACTGAACTACAGATACATGGTAAGTACTATGACAGAAAAGAATTAAATGTCAAGTTCTTGCTTACACTGCCTGATCACTTTGAACACAAGACAACAGCCATACGAGAAGGAAGAGATCTCAACAATATAACCTTTGAGACACTTTATGGCATTCTGAAATCTTATGAACTTGAACTCTTTCAAAAGAGAGCCATACAAAGTGGAACAAGGAACAAGATGGCTAATATGTCAAGTGCCCTAGTAGCACAAGTGCCAAGGATCACACAACCAAGTGAAGTACTACAAATCACACAACCAACCCCTGTACAATCCTTGAAGATAGAAGAGGTTGTTGAAGATGATGAGAAAGTAGTACTACAGCTCAAGGATGTGGAAGATGAAGACTTCTACACAATGGAGGAACTGGAAAGCATGGACAATCCTACTATGGCCTACATGGCTAAAAAGTTCAAGAACTTTAGGTTCAAGAAGGATAGGTCATTCAGGCCCCAAGGCCAAGCATCCAAGTTCACCAAGGGAAGCTCATCAAAGGCTGCTGTGGGAAGCTCATTCAAAGGAGGATACAATACTGGATTTGTGGATAGATCTAAATTCAAGTGTTACAACTGTGGTGAACCTGGTCATTTTGTTACTGAATGAAAAAGACCCAAACAGGTTCAGAGATTTGAGAAAGGAACTGGTGGATACTCTAAGAAGAATCAAGGTAGAGCCTATATGGCTGAAGGAAAGTGTTGGGATTAGTCTGATGATGAAGATGAAGAAGAATATGTCAACCTAGCTCTCATGGCTAGCACTGATGAAGTAACATCAACATCCTCAAGTCAGGTACCCTCATTTGTCTTACTTGATATGTCCATTGATGAGTATAAGAAAACCATTAAAGACTTAAGTGCTGAAATGTTCAATGTCTATACTAGCTTATCTGCTGTTAATGAGGAAATCACTAGGCTGAGTAAGCTAAATGAAACACTAAAGTCTGAAAATGAATCTCTTGTTCTCAAAACCAGTTCACTAGACTCTTTAGCTCAGGAGAATGCAAAATTTAAAAATGAATTGAAATGTGCTAAAGAAGTTGAGGAATTCCTGAGAAATGAGATTGCTGAAAATGAATTCAAGATTAAGGCTTATAAAAACTCATCTAAGATAGTTCAGGATTACAATGATAAGCATACAGAAAATCAAACTGTTGGCATAGGTTTTTCATATGGTAGGAGACCTGGAAAGGAAACTGTGATTCAAGATTGTTCTGGAGATGCTGATGTCAAACCCACCATTCTCAAGAAAGTTAAAACTCCTATTTTCAAAGCTGCAGAAATTGAGTTTGATGAAGAAGCCATGCTCATCAAACAAGAAATTCTTGATGAGGATGAAGGTGTTGATAGCACATTCAAGGATGGAAAGGATACTGTCACGATCCCCAAGACAGTAAACTTACCAAGCAATCAGACAACAAGTTCAAAAGATACTGTCATAGTTGGCAAGACAGTATCTTCCAAAGACGCTGTCAAGAATGGTTCCAAGACAGTAGCTTCCAAACCTTCTGTCAAGACAGTTGGAATAAAAGGTACTGTCAAGGAAAGTTCGACAGCAACTTCTAAACATACTGTCAATCCAGTAACTCCCAAGTCTAAGAATAGGAATGGTAAGGTAGGTGTCAATAAAGGAAATGGATACACTAATGTTGGAGGTGCTTCTAGGAAACTATGCAATAACTGTGGATCTTCACATTATTTAACACATGTTTGTATTAAGCCAATTGAGGATAAGATCAATGCTACTGAACTCAATGGTAATTTACACAGAACCCCCCTTATGCATAGAACTATGAGTGTCTGTAATAACATTGAATGTATGCCATGCAAGATCACTGCCATGAGTACATGCTTTAACTTACCTATTCTCACTACTGAAAAATGTTCATACATGCACACTGTTGAGACTTCTGAGCCTGCTGGCAACAGCAAGAAGGCCTCATCCACTAAGAAAAGGATCAAGTCCAATTCTAAACCTAAGTGGGTGAAAAGAGAAGTCAAACAGGAGATCATTAATGATGCTTGTGATTTTATGACTGGAAGAAACTCAGGAAACATTAAAACAGCAGGACCCAACAAGGATTGGGTACCATATGCATCTTAAATACATTCTGTTTTGCAGGGCAAGAAGAAAGATCAAGTCATGTGGATCATTGACAGTGGTTGCTCAAGACACATGACAGGTGATAAAGCCCTGCTATCACACTATGTAGAGAAAGCTGGCCCAATCATAACCTTTGGAGACAACAGCAAGGGTTACACAGTGGGATATGGCTGTCTGGAAATTGGAAATGTTGTCATTGAAGATATTGCTCTTGTGGATGGATTGAAGCACAATCTACTCAGTGTCAGCCAATTCAGTGACAGGGGATTCAAGGTTGATTTTGATATGATGCTGTGTAACATCTATCACAAGAAGGATAGTAGCCTCTCTTTAAAAGGGGTTAGAAAAGGAAGCTTGTTTGTTGCTGACTTAAACTCAACAAAGAATGATAAAGTTTACTGTTTCTACAGTAAAGCAACTGTTGGTGACAGTATGCTTTGGCATAGGAAGCTTTCACATCTCAACTTCAAAACAATGAATATTTTGATGAAGAAGGAGTTAGTGAGAGGTTTGCCCCAACAGGAATTCTGTCAAGAAGGACTGTGTGAAGATTGTCAGATGGGCAAACTAAGGAGAGCTGTGCACAAGTCCAAGCAGATGAACACCAACATAGAAGCACTTAAGTTGATTCATATGGATCTTTTTGGACCAGTCAATGTACCATCTATGGCCAAAAAGAGATATGCCTTAGTAATGGTGGATGATTACTCAAGGTACACTTGGGTGAAGTTTCTTGAATCCAAAGATGAAGCTGCTCAAGTAATTATTGATCAAGTCAGAGTTCTTGATAGAACTCCAAACTCAAAAGTTCAAATCTTGAGGAGTGACAATGGTACTGAATTCAAAAATGCCACACTTGGAAATTTCTGTAAAGATGAAGGAATTGTACAACAATACTCTGCTGCAAGGACTGATCCACAGCAGAATGGAGTTGTAGAAAGAAAGAACAGGACTCTCATTGAAGCAGCTAGAACTATGTTGCATGACGCCAAACTGCCAACATATTTCTGGGCTGAAGCTATCAACACAGCTTGTTATACTCAAAACATAACCATGATTAACAAAACTCATGCAAGTACACCTTACTGTCTGCTAACTGGAAAGAAACCTACTGTCAAATATTTTCATGTGTTTGGGAGCAAATGCTTCATGATGAAGGATAACCATGAGAAGAAAGGAAAATTTGACACTAAGGCATTTGAAGGATTATTCATGGTTTACAGTACAGAAAGGACTGCATACAGAGTTTATGTTATGGAACACAAGATTATTGAAGAAAGTGTAAATGTCACATTTGATGAAACCAAGTTTCCAGGACTGCATGAAGAAGGAAAGATGCAGACATTTAGATTTGAGAATCAAGGATACTTGGAAGCTGAGGAAATTGTTGATGAAGAACCTAGCTTCACTCAAATTGTTGAAGTTGATAAAGATACTGTCAATACCACTCCTGTCAACCAAACTCCAGCTCAGTCACAGACCATAACCTCAAACATTCATAACAGTGGTGACTCTGGAGACAATGAAGAACATGGTGAAGACAATGGGATTGGTGAGCATTCAACTCAACAAACTGAAGCAACTGTTCCTGTACAATCAAGTAGCTTGCCCAAAATCACCAAGTGGAACAAGGATCACACAAATGACCTTATCATTGGTGACCCTACTTCTGGTGTGAGGACAAGGAACAAAGTCTCTGCTGACAGCATGTTTTCATGCTTCCTGTCTCAAATGGAACCCAAGACAACTGATGAAGCATTGTTGGATTCTGACTGGGTGATAGCCATGCAAGAAGAGCTAAATCAGTTTGAAAGGAACAATGTATGGAAGCTGGTTCCAAGACCTAAGGGAAAGTCAGTCATTGAGACCAAATGGGTTTTCAGAAACAAGCTTGATGAAAATGGACCAGTGACAAGAAACAAAGCAAGGCTAGTGGCTAAAGGTTACTGTCAACAGGAAGGAATAGATTATGATAAGACATTTGCACCTGTTGCAAGACTTGAAGCTATAAGAATATTTCTAGCCTATGCTGCACACTGCAACTTCAAAGTATTTCAGATGGATATCAAAAGTGCCTTTCTAAATGGAGAATTGGAAGAAGAAGTGTATGTTGAACAGCCACCAGGGTTTGAGGATGCTGAAATGTATGATTTTGTATAACAACTCTTCAAAGCTTTGTATGGACTAAAGCAAGCACCCAGGGCTTGGTATGGCACACTTTCCACTTTTCTTTTGGAAAATCAGTTTACTAGAGGAGTTGTGGACAAGACACTTTTCTACAAACACCATGGTAAGGACATCATTCTGGTACAAATCTATGTGGATGACATCATTTTTGGTTCTACAAATGAGAAGCTGTGTGAGAAGTTTTCCTCTCTCATGAGTAACAAATATGAGATGAGTATGATGGGAGAATTGTCATTCTTTCTGGGATTACAAATTCTTCAACAACCTGATGGAATCTTTATATGTCAAGCTAAATACATCAAGGAACTTCTCAGAAAGTTCAACTTGGAAGATTCATCACCTGAAAAGACACCAATGTCCACGTCAACTAGTCTGGATCTTGATTCTAAAGGAAATAAAGTTGACTCGAGCACCTATAGAGGCACGGTAGGATCTCTCCTATATCTAACTGCTAGCAGACCTGACATCATTTTTGCTACATGTCTCTGTGCAAGGTTTCAAAGTGATCCAAAAGAGTCACACTTAGTAGCCATCAAGAGAATCTTTAGATACTTAAAAGGCACTCCTAATCTAGGTAATTGGTATCCTAAGAATAGTGGATTTGATCTGATTGGTTACTCAGACTCAGACTATGCTGGATGCAAGATTGACAGAAAGAGTACTACTGGTAGCTGTCAATTTCTTGGTGGAAGATTGGTCTCATGGTTTAGCAAGAAGCAGCATTCAGTTTCTACCTCAACTGCAGAAGCTGAGTATATTGCCGCAGGCAGTTGCTGTGCTCAAATTCTATGGATGAAGAATCAACTTCTAGATTATGGTCTAGTGTTAAGAGACATTCCTATCTACTGTGACAACACTAGTGCCATAGCCATTTCAGACAATCCAGTTCAACACTCTAGGACAAAGCACATTGATATAAGACATCACTTTATCAGAGAGCATGTTGAACAAGGAATTGTGAAGCTGATCTATGTCCCAACTGACAAGCAACTTGCTGACATCTTCACTAAGCCATTGGATGAAGCGACCTTCAACAGGTTGGTAAGTGAATTGGGAATGCTGAATCTGGTATGTTGATTTACTCAGTTTTCCATATTTCCAAATTCTCTTTTGAAGCTCATGACAACAACTTCAAACCTGCTGTCAAGAGAAGTTACTGTCTACTTGGTCTATGTCTGATATGTGACAGCATGTGTTGATTTGACTTTTCATGTCAGTATTTTGTGCCAGTCTCATACTTTTAGACTGTGTATGACATTAATGTGGTTACTTGTTAAGTTTGAGAGATAAAAATCCGTTCCATTGGACTTTCACACCGTTTTGCATTAATCTGTAGGATTAAAGGAGGACACGACCATTAATTACTTCTGTGGTAGTTGTATGGGTACTCTAACTGTTGACCATTAGACTTTAATCCTTAGACGGTTTTGCCTATAAATTAACCTTAGGTTTCACCTGTCTGCTCTCAGTTTTAAAGTAAATAATGGAAAACAAAGTAGGAATTGAAGTAGGGCTAAAACGGTGCGATAGTGAACCCGACAGTGAAGAGATTGATGAACTCTTCGAGATGCTGTTGGACGACATGAATGAGATAGACGAGGAAAAGAAACAGGAAGAGGAGGCCAAGGCTCAGGAAGAAGAGAAGGAGCTTCAGGCACTTCTTGAAGAAGAAGGTCGCTCTGAAGAAGAGATTAAGGAAGAGCTTTTAGAACTAGTTGATAAAATCATAGAATAATGTACTCAATGTTCTATTTTTAATGATTTTATCAATAATAATAAAAGTTATTGTTCTTGTGTTTATGATTTGTCTGTGTTAATTGCTTAATATCTGTGTTCAAAAGATTAAATTGCTAAATCCATAATTTGTCAATATTAAGTTAAGTGTATGAATAAAGCATTCTAATAAGTTCATGACAGAACCAATTCTCAATCGAAGTTACTGTCGTTAAGAAGAATACTGTCGTGTGTTTCTTGACATCAACCTTCTTGACAGCAGGGAAAGACTTTCTGTCAAGACTTGTAAAGGATATTGTCATTCATATGCTTAACGGTGACATCAAGTTTTTGCGCAATAGTTGCTGTCGCGCAAAACCTACTGTCACCACCTCTTATTACTGACAGATTGTTTCTAGCGCACAGGTTACTGTCAACAATAGTGGACCGTTGAAATTGGATATTTATCCCACGATTGGTCAGTGAATAACGGGCAGTAACTGACGTGTTATAAGAGTGGGTTAAGACACGTTCTTTAATTCCACTTTTTGTGCACAACGTTTGAGATACCTCTATTTATTCCCCAGTTACTCAGACATATCACTCTCATCAAACTCAAGGAAATATACTTTTCTTCAAGAAAAAAGCCACTTTCTTACTTTCTTCTTTTCTTGAAATCTCCATGGCATCCAAACAGACTCTCTCTCAAACAAACTTTGCTGGCATCTTTTCCCCAAATGATGCTGGTGAAGGTTTCAAAGGACTCGTGTTGTTCTTGAACAAGTCCTATCTCGGTTCTGCCATCACCTCAACCCCCATTCTCGACTTAGACAGAATTGAGGCGTTTTGGCGAACTGCTGTTGCTCAAACTGAGGGTGAGAACCCGGGTATTCAATTCACAATCTCTGGGCAACAATACACTCTTATAGCTGAGGTCATCAACACTGCTCTTGGAATTACACTTGAAGCAGGACACCAATTTGCTTAACTTGCCAATGATGACACTCTAAAGAAGCTCTTCTTGAAGATTGGGTATGCAGGCCCTATTTTCGAAGAGGGGACTACCAAATGGTATCCGTCTGGTGAAATGGATAGGAAGCATCTGAGAAAGGAGTGGAGCATGATACTTGATGTGATGGTCAAGGTGTTCTCTACCAAGTCCACAGGCTGGAATGGAATACCCTTCTACATCAAGAAACTGACACATTCTCATGTCCATGGATACAAGGTGAATGTTGGAGCTCTCCTCATGGCACACCTCAGGGCTGCCATAGGTAAGAAGGTATCAATCTACCCTCGCTTCCTTATGATGTGCATTAATTTATTCTGTGATTTTAATGATGCTGCCCCTCGTTTAGAGGCTTGATCAGTTTTGAAAAAGAACACACACACACACTGTTATCTTCACAGAATCTCAATGCACATATTCCACTTTGTTTCACTCAGCACATGGTTGATCAAGTGTCCAACCCTGATTTACCATTACCATCTGGTTATGACTCTTTCACTCTTGCGAATGAAACTGAATTAGACCCAAATTCAGTTAACCCACATTCAACACCATACACTCAGCCTAGGCCCTCTAGACGTTCCAAAGCCCAAAGAGAAGCCTTGCAAGAATCCAGAAAACAGCCTTTAGAAGCTTATGTTGGTGGTAGCTCTGTGAGTCAAGAGGGAGACACTGCACCTAGTGCAGCAAATAAGGAGGCTAGTCAAACAAAACCCCCAGTGGTTCCCCCTGAGCCTAAGAAGAAGAGAGCTAGGAGGACTAAAACCACTGTTAGCCAAGCTGCAATTTCTCAACAAACTGTGGTTACTGAAAGGGATTCAAACACCTCCCTAGATGTGCCTTCTCAACAAGGTGCATCTATTGAAATTGGCCTGTCTCCCAAGGCACCCTGTACAGAGTCTGCACAAACTCATGGTTCACAACCTGAGGAACCTCCACTTGAAGAAACACATAGTGAGTTAGGGCACAGTGAGGATTTCTCTATTCCTTTTGATGATCCACATGTTTCTCCTGTGAATCAGCCCCACTCTCTGCTACACTTTCACCTTCTTCCTTCCCTACACATTCTTTTGTTTCTTCTCCACAACCTAGAGAAGGGGACAGTCCCAACCCTTCAGGTTTTGATCATCCATCTCCATTCATGGATGAGCCCCCATCTAGTGGTCCACAAGAACCCATTTCTCAAAGTGAAATGGACACCACTCCTCCAAACACTGAGCCAGGGCAAAGTGGTAGTTTGTCAGAAAATGAAACAACCAACACTTTTTCTGAGCTCCAGGGAGCATCTTACCTTCAGAAAGATGCTGTCACAGCCTCTGTTGCTGTCAAAGACACTGGCAATGTTGCTGTCCTGGACACATCTGCTGTCATGGGTGGAGAGAAAGATATTGTCACTACAGAACCTACTGTCACTCCACCTCCCAAAGTTGCTGTCATGCCAGAACCTGCGGTCCAGACTCCAACTGACAGTAACATTCATGCCAAAGATACTGTCCAGTCCTCTCAGCCTGATTTTGAAGCTGTACTCATTGAGGATGCCTCTGATGATGATCTACCTCTTGCCAAACTCTTAAAGGTACATTCTAAATCTTCTCCTTCCATGCATGTTAGTACTGCTCATACCCATGCATCTAGGTTGAGTGAGGGTGTGCAAAAGAAAAGAGAGATAAAAGAACAGAGAGGTGAGCATCAAAATGAGAGGCAGCCAAATGTGCTGGCAAAAGGAGAGGGACTTGAGCATGTCCAGAGAGACTTTGAGGGAGCCCACACTATTCAGGCATTAGGCCTTGAGAGTCAATCTGTGAGGGGTGATGAGATCACTCAAAAACACCCTGAGAGTGTGAGAACCCCCATAGCCTCCAAGCCCCTTTCTTTTCCTTCCCCTCCAAGAAGGTTAAGGTCTGGTGGCCCCTCTGCTACTTTTGGTAACAGGATTGCAGCTCTGGAAGGACAGTGTGCTACTTTGAACTCCAAGATGGACTCTCTCTCTCAACTGGTGGTTGATGGTTTTGCTGCTACTCAGCTCTCTATCCAGTTCTCACTGACCTAGTAGCTGCCAACTCAACTAAGGGGGAGAAGGTAGCAAGATCAGAATCAATATCTATTCAGGAATCAGGTGGAACTCAGGGGGAGCCAGTAGCTGTGAAGACCAAAGGGGGAGCTAAGGGGAAAGCAATGTCTAAGGGGGAGCAAGTCAAACCAAGCAGTGGACAACCAAAGGATAAAGCTGAAGAGCTTGTTGAAGTTGACTTGGATGGAGAAAGAGTGTTGATGTCTAAGGCAACTCAAGATGCAATGCAAAGAAGACCTGCATCTAGACATCCAATTCTACCTCCTGTGACAATCAGAGAGCCAACTCCAGCAACTCAAGAATCTGCTCTACAAAGAAGATGGAGAGAAATGGAGGAACATAATAAGTTTGGGAAAGGTAAAGGGAAACTGCCTGAATCCATCCATAAAGGAAATACTTGGTCCAATGGTACTGAGTATGATCAAGAAGAAGCCAATACTTTAATGGTGGATTACAGGGAGAGCACATTACACAATCATGACAGTGAATTTAGCAGTCTGGTGGAAGAAGAAATGAATGCTCCAAGCAACCGTCCAACCAACACCACAAAACTGTTAAAGGATCAAATCACCAGTGTCAGTGTAATGGTTAATGATGAGAAAAGATGGGCTGTAAGTATCTATTTCACTTCTGGCATATCTTATTTCATCACAATGCAGTTATTGCAGAGTCTGCCAGCAAATGTGTTGTGTGCTTTGAAGGGAAAGATCAGGGCAACTCAAACACCATTCAATGAAATATTGGATATGCAAATCCAGAACCTGATCACACAAAAGCTACCTGAAGTCTACACAAATCCACCAAGTGTTTTCTACAGATCTAAAACTAAGGATGTCACAAGAAGGAACAACTTCATGAATTTGGTTAGCCCATCCAGAATGGAAACCAAGTCAATTCTGAAAGTGTTAGATGGAATACTCAGTTCAAATGCCAATCCAGGAAGAGTTTATGCTGTTCAAGAGATCTACAAAATGCTGGTGTTGAGAGACAAGGCACTGGGAGCTAGAGTGAAGGAACTAATCTCTAGAGCCAATGCTAAAAGAAATGATCAAGGTGGAAGCTGTCTCTATGACATACCTCCTCATGATGATGATGATGATGATGATGATGATGAGGTTGGATGTGGTGAAGCTTCTGGAAATGCTGGAAATGCTGGTGGAAGTAATTCTGGGAATACTGGTATTCAATCTCAGAATGAAGGCAATGAAGAAACTCCTAGTCAAGAAAAGAAAGATGCTGGTGCAACAGATGAAGAGGAGCCAAGAATACTGGAAGCTTTGGAGGCAAGCATTCTTAGATGTGCTATTGATTGCATAAATGCAGAAAAAGATGCTGTCACCAAAGGTACTGTTGACAAGGATACTGTCATAGAAGATGCTGTCATGGAAGATACTGTCGACAAAGATATTGTCAAGAAAGGTTCTGTCAAGGATGAAGCCAAAGCTACTGTCAAGCCCATAAGACTGAAAGCCAAAGCAAGAGCATGGTTTTCCAGACAGAAACCTGAAGGAAAGCACAAGTACTCAGGAAAGGAAAAGGCCACTGGATTTGGCAGGAATCTTAAGAAGCCAATTCAATCTATACCTCCCAACAGTCTTAAAATACAACAGATGCAATCTAGAGGAATCAAGAGTGTTGAGGTCAAGATGGATGCAAATCAAGAGGTCACTGAGTACATTCTGTGGTGGGAAGAATCAAGATCCACCAAGGTTGATAAGGATTTCAATCTGGTCTCCACATCAACCAGTGGTAGGATATCAACCTTAGATAAAAGAAGAATTGACTTCTTCTACCTGGAAAAAATGGTAGAGTTGCTGGAGAGCTATGAAAATGTTCCAGAGTCTGTTATGAAACATATTCTGAAATATCAAGCTGATAGGGATGCTGAATTCTATCAGAAATTTGGCTACAACTTTGCAGATTTTGATGATGCTGATATTTCAACTGATTTACCAGCCTCTCCTATACCATATCACTGGTACTACGAGTTTGATGATTCACCCACAGAAGAAAGGAAAACCCAACCCACAGAGGAAGGGCAACCCAAGCCAAGCAAAAGACCTGACTCTTCTCAATACGCTTAATATCAGTCAGAACTTGATAAGAAGGAAGCTGAACTCCTGGAAAGATGCAAGACTGCCAACAAGGCAGAAAGTGAAGCTCCAAATTATCAAACATGTATGCTGGAAAATCCCTTAAGAATCAAGCATCTAAAAGAAGAAATCTATGTTTGCAGCTTGCACAAGCTAAAAACAACTATTCTGAAGGATTTACAGTATATGGTTGCTGGATCAATTCATCCCCTGGAGCAGATCTGTTCTGACAAGATAGATGAATTATTGGAAAGGAGAAAATGGGAAGATTCAAAGCTGGACAAGCAAAGGAGGATGTCTCTCAATGCTTATCGAGGAAGTAGATTCAAGCTCATTCATGAAGAACTCCACTTCAGAAGCTATCCATTTGATCAAGAGCAATGGTTGAATCTCAGGGATGCTAGTTCTCTTATTTCTCCTACTATCAAGAAGATCATTGAAGAAATAGAAGATGCTGCAGTCACACCTGCTGAAATCTCTCTTGTAGAAGGTCTAAGAGGCTGCTTGGTAGAAGCTCTCAGAAGAGAGGAAGTAACAAGACAGAAGAGGAAATCTCAAGCTAAGTAAACTTTCTAAATCCATTCTGATCTTCTTAGTTAAGTTGTCAGCATATATTGTAAATTTGTTGTTATTGTCCATAAAAACAAATTGGGGGAGATTGTTGGGATTTATGGGTGATAGCATAGGAACAACTTAACTTTGTATAGACTTAATTTCTTAATTAAGTAGAACATACTGTCACAGCCAAAGTATGTTCTTGTAATCAGTATGCAATGTTATTTTAATTGTGTAATTTGGAAGAAGTTCACTTTCTGTGTTCAAGCCTCAAAGAACGCATATTAGATGACAGCATGAATAAAGGTTACTGTCATAAGCATTGACAATAAGATTACAAGAAGACAGAATGTTGCAAGTCAAGACAGCATATTCACTCTGACAGTAACATTGGCGGAAGACTACGCGACAACAACTTTAGCCCTCGACAGCAAGTTTGGAAACCTCGACAGTACACTATGCGGGGAACTCTTACTGTCACCAAAAGCACATTCCTGTGACAGCAAGCTTTGCGACAAAAGTAACTGTCTCGAGAAAGATCCTTGTTCTAGGTATCTTTCTCAGTCAAACCCCGTGACAGTTTCAATGTTCAAGAAACAGGCGTGTTGCAGTATCCCTAAGCTGCACCAAGTCTGCAAGACTACGACTGAAGCTTCAAGCACTGCAAACAAAAGCGAATCAATTCAAGAGCAAGGTCAAGTCTCTATTTGCTGAATTGTTTTAGCTAGAAATAGAATGAATCTAGGTTGATTTCTTTGTAATGTATATCTGACATTGTTAGCAATTTAGGAAAGTCACATGGGTAGATACTTTGTAAGAAGCTGCCACTTGATAATGACAGCAGCTTCACAGACCCGTGTTGACAGTGATAGGATTAGTTTTATACTTAGACAATTAATTCATTCTAGGAATGTAACGAAAGACAAGCAAGTGTCTTAAAGAAAAACCGAAGCTCAAGAATTCTCTCTTGAGGTTGTAGCAACACTTTGCAAAATAAATAAAACATTTATTTTGTGAATCCTGTCTTCTCGATTATACTGTTTGTGAATGCATACATATTATTGATAACATTAAATCTTAGTTTTGGTTGTTGAAACTGAGATTGAATTTTATCAGTATTGCATTCATCCCCCCCCCCTCTGCAATACACGAGGACCAACATATACATATTTACGCATCCAAATAAATGTGTGTTGTGCCCAAAATCTGTCATGGGATTATTTTAAGGTTCACATATGTTATAGGCCCAATATGCATGATTTGGACCTGGTCAAGGATTGGTTATGGTAGCATAAAGGTACGCGAGTAGCTCCACCTCCACCTGATACGGAGGTACGTAAGTAGCTCCACCTCCGTTAGACATGGAGGTACGTGAGTAGCTCTACCTCCACCTGACATGGAGGTACGTAAATAGCTCCACTTCCACCTAATACGGAGGTACGTAAGTAGCTCCACCTCCGTTGGACATGGAGGTACGTCTGTAGCTCCACCTCCTGTCAGAAGTGGAGTTGGACAAGGACTCAATCTCCTACACTTTAGGAGCACGGAATTATCACCAAGAGATGGACTTCTAGCTGGTTTCTATCACCACAAACGTCATAACAACAATGTATATATATATATATTATAAATGTATATACTTGGATAATTACATGGAAGCACATGAATAATCAACTTCTAGTGGCATACCTGGAGTAGGACTTGTACCTCTACATAAACACTACAAGATCAGCTTTGGAAAGACATGAAGATCTATCAAAACACCTCGAATGTTGATCATTTCAGTGGCTTATTGATCAAGTAAAAGAGCCCAAAACCTAAAAACTACATGGGACTTGATTCCTATAAATATAGGATATGTAGGCACTTTGCAAGGGTTGGAACCTCACTTTATTCTACTAGGATCATATAGAAGCACTTGAACAATACATATTCCGGCGGCTGGAATTGGTCAGGGATGAATTATTCCGACCTTGTTGCCCGGAAACCTTGCAAACTCAATCCCAAAAACGCCACATTTCATCACCTGCTCCGGCAGTCGTACCTGCTGCTCCGACAGTGGAAGCTGAAGCTTGCGCACCAGCTGGTGTTGTCCGAAAACCAAGGGCAAACATGATTATTCCAGCGATATTCTCTCGAAGTGTTGTACCAAATTTCTCTCACAACAATGTGCATTAATAATTTGTGACAGAAGAAGAGGTGCGTGACCCAAGAAAAACATAAAACAAAGCTACAATGAAATCAGTTGAAGCAGCAGCAGCATGCGGTGATTTTGAATTGGATTTGCTTGGAGAAATCAAGAAAAAACTTGAGTTGGCCAATAATATTCGATTTAGTGTTGTTTGCAAGAGCTTTCAGGCTGCTCAACATGTAAAAAGACCTGCTCATCATGTCTTGCCCTGGTTGATGGTTCTTTATCTCGACAACCTTGTATGAACCATCTTCACCTCGTCTGGATACCCTAATAGATGTGTTGATCTTTTCATCACTGCAATTTCAATCAATCCTAATTCACGATGGATACTGGATCATTAGTATTTTATGATTGTAATGTTCATGATTCTGGCAATGATGGAAAATGGAATCAGGTTAGGTTTCCTTCATCGCAATATATCTTATGTACATCAGTGCATGTAGAAGGAGAGGATAATCCATAGATCCTCCGCCGATATATAATAGCTGTAGTTAATTCCAACTTGTAGTACAAGTGAATAGATGATAGTTAGCCAAAGTATTATACAATTGTCTTTTGAAACTTGTTTTTTCGGATACTTTTTTTTTTTGCGTTGGGCACAAAATTTACAGCTATGCATGGTTTCTTAAGTTTTTGTACAACTTGGATCTGGCCATTTCTCAACTGTCTAGTTTTATTTTACATGTTTTTAATGCTAAAGAGCGACAAAGACAATAGTCTCCGTGTCCCTAAATATTTGTTCATTTGGACTAAATTTCTCTCTAGAGTGGAGAAATCGAACCTGTAAACAATCGTACACGAAATTTATACTTTCATCAGCCTAGGAGATGGCGTTTTTTCATATGTTGTTACGTGTGCAAAAATGCATTGTGTACCCTCACGTCACGAGTGCATGAACCACACTTATTAGTTATGACATGATGTCATTTTCACTTTCGGCATTTGCAATATCCCAGTACTTTGAAAATCCGTGCGGTGTACTTTAGGGCTAATTTGTGTAATGTCATGTTGAAATAATTTTAAAAAATATGCAAGTCATTCTTTATTATAATATCCGAGTTTATTATTGAGAAAATTTTGAATTATTTTAGAACCAATCAGATGTCAATCTTAAATTTTAGACAAATCACAAGAATCTAAAAACTTTACTCATATAATTTGATTAACCAAGGTGGTTAAACTATCCATACACGAATAATCAATCAAAATTCAAAAATTAATTTTTTCATTAGAATTTAAATTCATTAAAACTTTCCTCATTTAATTTTATTAATCAAAGGTTGGTCAATCCTAAATTTTAGACCAATCACAAGAGTCTAAAAAATTTTCTCATATAATTTTAAACTATAATTTAAATTCATTGAAACTTTCTTTATATAATTTTATTAACCGGTTAACCAGTCAGATGTTAATACTAAATTTTAGACTAATTACAAGAGACAAAAAACTTTCCTCATATAATTTTATCAACCAATCGTAGTTAGACTATCCATATAACACAATTAACCAATCAAAATTCAAAATTTAATTTATTTTTAATTAAAATTTAATTCTATTAAAATTGTTCTCGTATAATTTTATTAACGAGAGGTGGTTAGACCATCCATACAACTTGATTAATCAATCAACATTCAATAATTATTTTGGTTTCAATTAGAATATAAATCCAATAAAACTTTACTCATATAATTTTATTAACTAAAGGTGGTTATGCAGCGCGATAACCAATCAAAATTCAAAAAATTATTATTTTTTAATTAGAATTTAAATCTATTGACTATAATATTTATAAATTTCAAGATTTTGATTATCAATTAAAATTATTTAATTTTTTTTATTAGAATTTAAATCCTTTATGATAATTATATACTTCAAGATTTTGATCATTAATTGTATTATCTATTTAATATAAAATCGTCTATTTTATAGATAAACTTATAATACCACACTGTGACCCAACACAGTGAGTGACGAAGCACTACGAGTATATGTATAGTTTTTACAACTTTAATCAATAATTTATATTTTTGATTGTTTAATTGCTAAATGTCGTAATTTAAGGTTTTTACACAGAGATGTGAGGGTAGCTATCTATTATTTACTGTAAAGTAAAAAACAAAATCACATGTTAATTAATTATATTAAAAAATTTAAATCCATTCACTTTTATATTTTTTTATTTCAAGAATTTGGTTATAAATTAAAATTATTTTATTTTTAATTATAATATAATATTTTATTTATAATAAAAATTATAATATAATCTTTTATTTATAATTAAGATTATTAATAATTATAATACAATATTTTATTTATAATTAAAATTATAATAATAAAATATTTTATTATTAAAATTATTATAATCATAATCTTTTATTTTATTATTATAATAAAATTATAATATAATCTTTTATTTATAATTATTTAATTATTTAATTTATTTATAATTAAAATTATTTTATTTTTAATTAAAATTATATTATTTTTAATTAAAATTATATTATTTTTAATTAAAGTTTCATAATTATTTATTAATCAAACAATTTGATTGCTATTTTACATTAAATACGATATTAATAATTCAATTTCAAGTATAAAATTTATAATACATAATTTTATTAACTATTTGTTATTCATTTATTTACATGCATATTATATTATAGTATGCTTTAAATAAATGTTAAAATTTTAAAAGTGAAAAAATCATTTTACTACAATATCAACCTCAATTTATCAATATATAACTATTTTAAATTTGACTCATTTGATTAGTAGCTAAGCCTTCTTTTACGCCGATTTAAAATAATAGACTATGTAGATTTAATTAAATTTAAAATTTGAATTATTTTAATTCACATTTAATTTTTAAAGTCATACTTAAACGAACTCGTCATCTTCATAAGTATAATTATTTTGAATTTAAACAAAATAAAATTTAAAAGAAAAAGAAATTAATTTTAGTACAAAATATGTTGACGAAGTATTAAAAATTTAATTTACCAATGTAAAAATAATTTAAACCTATTTTACACAAATTACATTTAGGGTCAACTAAATTGTTTTCCAGGCGGTTTTAAAATAATATTAACAATATAAATTCGAATTAATAACATAAAGTTTTAAATTATTTTAATTTATAAGTAACTTTTAAACATTATACGTGAACGAATACATCATCTCTTTAAGTACATTTAATTTATTAATAAAATAAGACATATCTTCACATTAGCTTGATAATATATTATATATAAGCATATTATGGATCTCTGAAGTTCAGATAGTAAACCGGTACGTTACTTCTTTTTTATTTCGTTATCAATTCGGTGTAGTCATTAGACTCGTCAATTCTTCATTATTAAACTTCTAAAATCTTAGTGCAGATGGAGACAATATATCATTTGTGAGTTTGCAGTGTTGAAGATATAACCGGGGGAACTTTGTATCATTAGCTATACATATAAATGCAAATGTGGTAAACTCATCTCAAACCCGAATATGAGACATCATGTTTAATAAATCAAATTCTTCGATTTTTTTTATTCTTATCCTCTCTACCATATAATTATTTTAGGTTTTTACCAATCTATATTATTAATTAAAGCTAAGTACTTCAAAGATTGTGAATTCGTGCGATCAATATCATCAAATGTTGATAAAAACCTTTGTGGTCAACTGTAAAAGTATAACATATTAATGTAAGTTTAAAATTTATTCTGATGGATTTAAAACCTTCATCATAAGAAGAAAATGAAAATCATTACAAGAAAAATTTAGACATTCACTAGATCTTTCAATGATTGAAAGTTAGTACATATCAATACAATATACTTCGCCTTGAATTTGGTAAAATTAGTTCAAATTCTAGAATTTCAACGTCCTCAAAAGAATTTAAAATCACCTCATACAATGTTAATTATGACGTGGTGAATATAAAATTTTCAATTCAAATAATTAATTGTGATATTTGTCCAACATCAAATTTGTCTTTCTCATCCTTAATAACTCAACCATTTTGTTTCTCTTGAAGCAGATGCATGATTCAGCTAATAATGATAATTTTATTATGATAATCTAGAGTCAAAATCGAGAACAAATAAACACATATCCACGTCAATGATGATGAAGTTAAAAAGACGTATAATTCTAAAATGGGTTAGGACGTTTCACATTCTTATTAATTTAAAAACTGATAGTACATTTTAAACAAATTCCAATATCGTATTTTATGTTATTTTGTTATGATGGTAGCATTTTATATATTTGTTCAATCAATTTTTTATGCGGTTGAATATTTAATATTTAATTATAAATATCTATTTTCTTAGCAACCAATAACATAACTAGGGATATGCGTCAGATCACTTCGGGGTCGGGGATCCCCGACCCCGACCCCGAACCCGCCTCGATCTCGTATGGGGCACCTCAGAGCCTCGATCATAGAGTTTCTCTTCAGTGGTATTTTCAGATTTGTAGATTCAGATTTCAAGTTGTAAAAACTGTTGTATTATTAACATAATTTATATTTATTAATACATGCATGTGTATATTTAATAAAAGTATGTGGTAAAAAATTGATATAAGTTATGTTATATAACATATTTATAATTTTTTTGAAAATTTTAAGATTTAGAAATTTTAATATTGTATTTTCGGTGCGTAGCACTTGTAAAACGCTAGTTAATCATAATTATCTTTTCCACATTCAGTTTTTTGTCAAAAGTTTAATATTGTTTTTTCGATGCGTAATACTAGTAAAACGCTCGTTAACCATAATTATCTCTTCCAAATTCAGTTTTTTGTCAAAATTTTAAAACTCGCATCCTACATTACTATATATTAAGTGTTAGAGGCCCACAACCGGTAACTATTGGGCCGACTGAACATGCCCGTAACCCAGAGACCGACTGAAGAGTCCATACCTTAAAGGCCCATATTCCAACTCACGTGACTAACGGTTGAGCGATTGGGTCAAGGAGGGGACTTACGTGGTCCACGACCGAGGCGTGGAGATAGGAAGAAACTGGTAAAAGCAAGATGGAAGGTTTCAATTCATTCATTCACAATTTACACACAATTTCTGTACGTTCTAAATTACCCATCTTTACGACCAGTTACTGATTCTCACACCAGAGGTGAATCGGGGGGCTCAACCCTCACATTCTTCTTCTTTGCAGGTCCGACCGGACGGTGGTGGTTAAAACTGGTTCCAACATTTGGCGCCGTCTGTGGGAACGTATAGATCAATTGTGAACGGTGATTTATTGCGATTATGTCTTCTGAACGACCGCCTGGATTTGATGGAACTCCACATCCCGGAGGCTCAACCATCACGCCGTTGGAAAATCGGCAACTGAACTTTGATTCTGAGGGGGATGAAGGGCCTTTGCCGACCCCCGAAGAACAAAGAGAATTGCTCCTTAGATGGAGAGAAGAGCAGGCAGCTAAGAAGGGGAAACAAAAAGTAAACGAGCATGCTGATAAAGAAGCCCAGATACGGGCTAAGAAGAAAGAAGCAGACACGCTCAAACTCCAAGCCATCAAGCTCCGTAGAGAGGAATTGGAATTAGAAGAAAAGGCACTAAGAGAGTCACTCGAGGAGGTCGAGGTAACACTAGTGTCGTCCGAACACCGAAGGGATAAAAGGCCGTATGACGATGAAGACGGGTCTTCGGACTCCGAATCGCATCCTAGGCGAACGCGCTCCAAAATTACGATGACCGATTCCGACGTGGAGGACGATTCACATGTGCGAGATCGCATACGGAGAATGGAAAAGGCTATGTTCGGAGAACGAAAAGTTAGCCACGAGCCTGTTGTTTTTGAGGAAATCGAGCAATACCGACCTCCTTCAGGTGGACAGTTTCCGAAAATGAATGAGTTTAATGGGAAAGGAGACCCAGAGGATCATTGCGAGAAATACGAATCTTTAATGACAGGTATGGGACATTGTGATATCATGTTGTGCAAAATGTTCAAAACATACCTGAAGGGACCAGCAACGATGTGGTATCGTTCGCAAAGACCCCGATCGGTACATTCATATGAACAGTTGAAAAGGAGATTCCTGAGGCACTACTCCCACCTGTGTCGGAGAGAGAAGGACACTGAAGCACTGATTCATTGTCGTCAGAGACCGAACGAAGAGTTGGGAGATTACCTAGCCCGGTTTAAGGAGGAAGCGGGGATGGTCACGAATTTGGACAAAGTGAAAGCTGCAGGATTTCTAGCCGCTGGATTAGACCCTGTGAAAGGTAAAAAGCTTCGCTACTCTCTCTACGATATTCCTCCAAAGTCTTTAAATGATATATATGTGAGAGGAGAAGCTATCCGAAGAAAACTGGAATCTATTGGGGGCTATAAGGAGAGTCGCAGGAATGAAAGCTCTGTAAGAGACGACCGAAGGAGTTGATGAGACATTAAGAGCAGACTGACAGATAATAGGACCGACCGAGGGGCAGAAAGGAGGAGAGATAGAGATAATACGGTGTTCACCCCATTGAATGCACCTATCTCAAAGATTCTCCATGAGATAAAGGGAAAGCCAGGATTTGTTCGGCCAGCAAGAATGAAAACCCCAGATTATAAGAAAAATGGGGATAAGTACTGTGAATACCACAAGGATAAAGGGCACAACACTGATGAATGTTATCACTTGAAGAAGCTGATCGAGAAAATGGTAAAAGGGGGCGAACTCGAACAGTACAAGGGGGGACTTGAGGGACAAATTAGAGCCCAAAGAACCTAGAAGAGAAAAGGGGCCGGAAAGAGAAGAAAAATATAGAGGTGAAGTGCGAACGATCTCGGGGGGCACAGTGTTAGAACGATGCAGTAAAACCACCCGAAAGAAGTATGCCAGACAGGTCTACAGTTTGTATCAGACCAACCTTGCCAGGCAGCCCCTGCCTATCACTTTCACAGAGGATGACTTCGAGGATGTGATATGGCCGCACGAAGATCCACTCATCATAAATCCCATCATAGGGGAGAACAAAATATGGAAATTTCTAGTCGATGGTGGTAGTTCGGTCAATATCTTATACCATAGAACGTACTGTAAGATGAATTTGGGAGGAGAATAATTAGAGCCATGTCATAAAGCCCCGTTGTATTGCTTCGAAAATCAGCCCGTACCGATCGAAGGGACAATCACCCTTCCCATCGTGCTGGGCAAGGCCCCTTACACCATGGAAAAAGAGGCCAAGTTCTACGTAGTGAGGGTGGATAGCCCATACAACGGCATCCTAGGGAGGCCGATACTTAGTGCCTTCCAGGCGGTGGCTTCGGTTCCCCATTTGAAGCTGAAATTTCCAACAGAGAATGGTATAGGAGAAATGAGAGATGATCAGAAAGCTGCTAGAATTATAATGTTGGAAGATATCGAAAAAGACAAAGACGTGGAGATGACTGAAGGAGGAAAGAGAAAGAGAAAAGAGGATGAAGAGGCAGTCATCAGATGATGAATATTGAGTTGGAAAAGTTTGAAACAGACTTGTCTAACCCCATAGCTGAACCGGCGACCGAGACCGAAGATGTGGAACTTTATGTCGGACAGTTAGGAAAAATGATTCAAATAGGCAAAAATATGGAGCCTGAGTTAAAAAAGAAAGTTATTGAAGTGATCAGACAGTACCACGATGTGTTTGCGTGGGGACCGGAGGACATGCCGGGTTTAGACCCTTCTGTCGCAAAGCACTGTCTTAGCGTTAACCCTGATGCAAAGCCGGTTAAACAGAAGAAAAGGAATTTCGCCATGGAAAGACAACAAGTAATCCAGGCCGAAGTAGAAAAGCTGCTGGAAGCTAAGTTCATTGAAGAAATTGAGTATCCGGACTGGCTAGCAAATGTGGTGGTAGTCAAGAAGTCGAACAACAAATGGAGAATGTGTGTCGATTATACCGACCTGAACAAAGCCTGTCCGAAGGATCACTATCCCCTACCTAATATTGATCAGTTAATAGATGCAACCTCAGGTCACCAAGTACTTAGCTTTTTAGATGCTTTTTCTGGATATCAGAAAATTACAATGAATGCCGAGGATATTCCAAAGACAGCATTCATCACCCCCAAAGGTACATATGCATACATCAAGATGCCCTTCAGGCTGAAGAATGCAGGGGCAACCTTCCAAAAAATGATCAACAAAGTTTTTAAGCAACAGATCGGTCGGAATATGGAATGCTATGTGGATGATATGATCGTGAAATCCATGTTTAAAGATCATGTAGAAGACCTGAAAGAGTGTTTTGAAACACTCAGGAGAAACAATATGAGAATTAATCCAAGCAAATGCACATTCGGGGTTGCTAGCGGCAAGTTTTTGGGGTACATGGTAAGTGCCAGAGGGATAGAAGCCAACCCTGAGAAGATCAAGGCAGTGATTGATATGGAGGCACCGAAGACGATCAGGGACATTCAAAAATTAACTGGGCGATTGGCTGCTTTAAGAAGGTTTATTTCCCGATCGGCTGAAAAGGCACTACCGTTCTTTGAAGTACTTCGAGGGTCCAAAAACTTTGAATGGGGATCAGACTGCCAGAAGGCATTTGAAGAGGTTAAAGAATATCTGGTCAAGGCACCACTTCTGATGAGACCCGACCCCAAGGAAACACTGCAACTCTACTTAGCAGTGAGTGACCGAACACTAGGGGATGTGCTAGTCAAGGAACATGAGAAGAATCAACACCCAGTATTCTATGTCTCACACATGCTTAAAGATGCAGAGACAAGATACCCCAACGCAGAAAAATTCACCTTTGGATTAGTGGTAGCATCAAGGAAGCTACACCATTATTTCCAAGGAAGAACTATGCAAGTGGTCACCGATCAACCACTGAAAAAGATACTTCAAAGACCAGAAGCTTCGGGCAGAATTGTGGCTTGGTCGGTAGATCTAGGAGAGTATGACTTAGAATTTGTGCCCAGAACCGCCATCAAAGCCCAAACACTGGCCGACTTCTTGGTAGAATGTTCTTTCTCAGGACCGAAGGACTTGGCACCAGAGGAACATCTCATTCAGACTCCAGGAAAATGGAAGCTCTTTGTGGATGGTTTGGTCACAAAAACGAAGTATGGCGCCGGTATGATCCTTATCAGCCCAGATGGTTTTGAGATTTGTCAGGCTATCAGGTTCACCTTTCCCCTAACTAATAATGAAGCTGAATACGAAGCATTGCTAGCAGGGCTCTCCTTGGCACGAAGCCTAGAGGTGAAACACGTAAGGGTATTTAGTGACTCTATGCTTGTGGTGAAGCAATTCTCCGGAGAGTATGGCCAGAAAGAACCCCGAACGAAGGCATACACAGCCAAGGTACGTGAAAGTTCACTTCATTTTGAGTCGTTTGAATTAAGCCAGGTAGCCAGAGAAGACAACAGCAGGGCAGGTGCGTTGTCTAGGCTTGCCTCAGCGAAAACTCAGAGTCTAACTGGGTCGATATATCTGACCGAAGTGAGGGTCCCTTCTATCGACAAAAAGCAGTGTTTGGAAATCCATCAAGGAATCAATTGGATGAACTACTCCCAGATCCTCAACGGGAGAAACTCCATTCAGGTTAGCGTTCGGGACAGACGCATTGATGCCAGCCGACGTTGGAATGGAATCTTACCGAACACAGGTGTTTAATTTGGAAAGCAACGAGTTCGGACTACGAGCTAATATAGATATGGTGGCTGAAGAAAGGGAAGCATCTCATCAGTGAAATGTCCGATACCAGCTTCAGGCTGCTCAGTACTACGATGCTGGTATAAAGAAAAGATCATTTCAGGTCAGAGACCTCGTTCTCAGAGAGCTGACAACCTCCATGCCGACCAAACAAGGAAAGATGATGCCCAATTGGGAGGGCCCTTACACAGTGGTTGAAGTGGTTCGACCAGGGACATATAAACTGTCTGGATCGGACGGTTCCTTGATAAAAAACACTTGGCATGCTTCACGCCTTCGTAGGTTCTACCAGTAAGCCTATCGAAAATCTTTGTTCTTCTATCGTTTTTACTTCAGCAACTTTGATTCAGCATGTTTACTTCAGCATAAATTAATCCAGAAGGTTTATTTCCAATATTATTTACTTCAGTCCATTTATGTCAACTTGATTCAGTTCATTTGTTTTAAGTATAATGAATAGTAAATGCAAAATTGGAATAGCCCGAACGAATGAACGATGACAACACAAAAATTCCAAGCCCATACTTCAGGGCATTCGAAAGGAAATTATGAGCTTGCAATTTTTGTTCTTTTATCAGCCCTATACTGTTAATATTTTAAGATGTATCTCCACCTCTTTAAAATATTAAAGGGACAAACTTACCGAAGAGGTATGACGAATGGATGTTTATACCAAAGGTAAACTTAAATAAAAACACCAAGGCAAAATACAAAGCCGAAGAGGTGTTACAAATAAAAACACCAAGGCAAAATACAAAGCCGAAGAGGTGTTACAAATATAAAAAACACCAAGGCAAAATACAAAGCCGAAGAGGTGTTACAAGGAAAAATGCTAAGGCAATCTACAAAGCCAAAAAAGCATTATCTACGAACAATTCAAAGACAATTAAAAAGCTAAGGCAATTGAATAAGACCTGAAGCAAACTATGATCGAACGCCAAGCACAACATGTAAATGAAAAATTTATGCAAAGGCAAATTAGATCACAAAAGTTAAATAAACATAAGCCTGAAGGCAAGAGTAAATACAGACCCGAAGGCAAAATGTTAAATTACATAGCGGAATAATAAAAGTAATACATCTAATCAGACAGATCGGAATCAGGGTCTGAGCTAACGACCGGAGGGACATCAGGCTCTTCAGGACGCCCGATGGGGTCTTCCATACCCTCCTCTAAGAGAAGTTTCTGGTCTATCCCAACAGCGTGAGCCTTGCGGATCACCTCCTCGTAGCCCGCCGTAAAACCCCGATCTTCGGACAGCAAGACCAGCTTTTGGGCCTTCTTCTCAGCCTTCCGGGAAGCCCTTAGACTAGACTTGGCCCGGTTCAGGCGAACGAATGCAGCATCAAGATCGACCTTGACGCTATCTCGGTCGGTCATCACCTGAGCCAGCCTCTGCTGCAAAGAAGCAACCTCCTTGTGCAAAGAATCAAGCTGAGCCTCAGCAGCCTCTACCCTTTCTTCGGTCAGCTTGAGCCCGCGCAGCTGACTCCCTAGATCCTTCACCTTCTGCTCCACAGTAGCAGCCCAAGGAGCAACCTGAAAAAAAAAAACAAAGGGAGGAAAGTGGTGAGAAACCAACTTATCAAAGAAAAGAAGCTAAGTGCACAGTAAAGAATACTTACCAAGGCAACATGCCCAATCAGCTCCGAATAGGCGCTAAGAGCATCAGTATTATCATATATCGGACGATCCTGGGGAAGGATAAACGCCCGACATAAATCAACACCGATCTCCTTTGCCGCAGTAGGAGCTGGGGCACCAAAACTGTCGGTTATCATCACAGACCAATCTGGTCGGTAAGTCAACATAGCCTCCCCATCCGCCCCGCGTGGACGCTTCTGTGTCGAAGTCTGCCCAATTTCGGGTATGTTGATGATCTCCACCTCATCGACAGTGGTATCGATGATGTTTTCCTCAGCTATGGGCGACCGATGTGCGGCTGGAGCTCTAGAAGCTGACCCAATAGGAGTCTCAGGAAGACCCTCGGCGCTCTGCCTCGTGGCCAACTCAGCAAGCTTCTGGGCGTTCTTAGCTTGAGCCCTTTTGATCATCTCGGAACGAGTAGACACTGCAAAAAGAATGAAATTTAAAGTCAGTAAACAGGAGGAGAATTATTAAAGAATTGACAATCATAAAGAAGGATAAACAGAGGTGCAATTCTGTGTTACCGGTACCCCATAAGGCCCGAAGCCAAATTTTGTCGCGACTGACCACTAGCGAGATGCGATTCGGTTCCTGAGGAGTACAGAGTCGGGCATAATCCGCCCTATCTTCATCGTTCAGGTCAGGAGCGACGATAATGGTTGGGTCAACTTCTCGCCACATAGAGTACTTAACCAGTTTGTGCCCACTGATATAAAACCAGTGGTCGTGCGTCCCCCGGTTGCTAGAATTGGTGACGTCCCAATCCGGTCGGTCTGTTCTGCGAGATAGCTGGTAAAACCCAACACTCTTGCCATTCTTCCTAAAATCGAAATGGTGTAGGAGAAGAGACAAACGGGGTTTCATACCAGCCTTCAGGCACCTATTCTGGAAGGTGTTGATGTGAATGAAAGTGTTGGGGTCAAGTTGGCCTAAGGCGACCGAGGTGTATCTTAATAGTTTCTTCAAGACGGGAAGAAGCGGAAGCCGGAGTCCACAGAAAAAAGCCCGCTCGGACACTCCTAGCGCGACCGACCCAAATTCCTCGTCCACCTTAGGAGTATGATATATCAAATCTGTCTCGTCAGCTTCGTACGTCCGGAAAAGAGAACTGGGAATGTCATATTTCTGCGCCATCTTGCGAACCTCAGCCGCTGTCATCACGGAGTTTAAATTCGCCGAAGCAAATCTAGAAGCGCCAAAATGCGCCATGGCTGAATATACGGGTCCATACTCTACGGGTTGATCCGTAGCCAGCAAAGAATGCAAAGGGTCAAAATTAACCTTGTACTCGGATGAATTCAAAGAATTAAAGACCAAAAAGACTGATTGGATGATTAAAACCGAGTACAGAGGGTTAATTTTGACAGGAGCACTTCCCTAGGGACAAATAAAAGCAGAATTTTTGGTATTTGAAAAAGCCCGAAGGGTGTTCTAGGTATATGAGGATTGACCGAAGGATGTTCTAGGTATATGAGGATTGACCGAAGGATGTTCATGCCCAGTGAGTTACCCAAAAATCCCTTTGTCACTAAAGAAACGCACCCGTTACCCTCAAAACTATAAGAGAACAACAATCAAAGCGCATACCAGGGATTACATCTCAACACTAAAGCAACCTAAAGCGTGCTACGGATACAGGTTTACTCGTACTGTGTATATATATATATACATGCACAGTAACAAACATCGAATGTATAGTCAATTGTAAAGTGAAATTTCTGCATGGAGTGGAAAAAGGGTAACTGCAAAAAGTGGAAAAACTTACTGGTGTTGATTGTTGAAGACGGGGATTGACGGGTTGCTGTGGAGATTCACGCACCTATTGTTCACTTGCCAGAAATCTTGGAGAGTGTTTTTGAGAAAAATTTCCTAAATCACTGTTTGAAATGGTAAAGAGCAAAAGAAAAGGGCGGTTATGTACATATATTACAGCTGTTTTAAAATGGATGGCTAGGATGAGAACCGTCGAGATTCACGGCTGAGATTTACCTGGAGAAACGTGTAAGTCCATCAGGGCAATTATGACTATAGCTGTCTAGTGCTGACGTGGATGCGTCTTTTGATATCTTTAGACAACATGTTCGGTCTGTCGGGGATTTTGTCCTAGAAGATACTCGAAGGCGGATTTGGTCACTAGGCCCCCGACCGAATATTCTTCGCTTTGGGTCCAGGGACATATTAGAGGCCCACATCCGGTAACTATTGGACCGACTGAACAGGGCCGTAACCCAGAAACCGACTGAAGAGTCCATACCTTAAAGACCCATATTCCAACTCATGTGACTAACGGTTGAGCGATTGGGTCAAGGAGGGGACTTACGTGGTCCACGACCGAGGCGTGGAGATAGGAAGAAACTGGTAAAAGCAAGAGGGAAGGTTTCAATTCATTCATTCACAATTTACACACAATTTCTGTACGTTCTAAATTACCCATCTTTACGACCAGTTACTGATTCTCACACCGGAGGTGAATCGGGAGGCTCAACCCTCACATTCTTCTTCTTTGCAGGTCCGGCCGGACGGTGGTAGTTAAAACTGGTTCCAACATTAAGATTGCAAACAACCATCTATTCACGAAAGAGCAGCATTAGGTGTAGACGTGTAGTTGTATTTTGGTAAATATTCCTGATACCACTTGCTTGCAATACTCTGCACTCTTAAAACCATAATTTGTACTATTAAAGCTTGAGGATCTTTTCGTCCAATTCTTATATACATATCTACGTTTTGAGACGCGATATTAGGTAAAATACACAAAAATGGACTTCAATATTGCAAGTAATAGTTTTCGTGAAAAGGTAGGTACACAGAAAATGTACTACATGGTACCAGGTCCAGGTACCTTGGGGCAAGAAACTTTTTGGGTCGTAATCTTCAAATTCATTTTATAAATTTATCTATTTTAATTTGATAAATTCTATTTTCATTTATTATCTATCTATTATTAATTAATAATAATTTTAATTGTTCTTAATTAACTGAACGCGTTTTGTTGACCTCTTATATGTTCAACTACAAAGTCAAACCTTTGATTTGAATCAAAAACTTGCTATACCGCGCGCCTGGAAGGGGCCAATAATATTTCACTTGACCATTCTAAAATAATCAATTCATAACAAATTAAATTATTCCTCACGTCAACCCATTCTAAAATAATTAATTCATAGCAAATTAAAGTTTCTTCTAGATTAAATTTATAGTTTACTTGGATATACAAAATAATAACGTGGATACTCCAAATTACGCAAGAGAGTAAATTAGCGAATTCAATTGAATTTAGCTAATTAAACCTATGGGATTCATGTTGATCGTTGATTGAAAAATATCGAATTCGAACTCGATATCGATAAAACTAAAGTCAACTAAAATTGGATTATATGAAACCAAGATCGAGGGAAAAGTGCAGGTGCAGGGGTACTTCCTAACCAAGTTTCCTCTACGTTTCCCTTTGATCAAATTAATTTGCATGCGGAAAGGTCATTTATATACGTTTCCTTATAATTCTTAGAATAAATAGGCGAACAAGCTAATTATTACAATCACCTAATTCATTCATTTAATTTCGGTTTTTGTTAAAGTTGAAGTTAGATCATCTGCACACAAATATACACACATATATTTACATTTTGATCGAATTAATTAAGTAGTTGAGCCTAGAAAAGAAGGAATGATCAGTCCAGTAGTTATTTTTGCAATTATAGTATTTGCTGTTTTCTTCTTGTTGTTGATGTTGAGAATTATATTCCGTTTGGGAGGAGGTGGTAGTTATGGTGGATTTGGTGGTGGTGGTGGTGGAGGACATGGAGGAGGTGGAGGTGGTGGAGATTGGGGTGGTGGAGGAGACGGTGGAGGTGGAGGGGGTGGTGGAGATTGGGGAGGTGGTGGGGGTGGTGGAGGAGACGGTGGAGGTGGAGGGGGTGGTGGAGGTGGTGGTGGTGGTGGTGGTGGAGATGGAGGAGGCGGAGGCGGAGGCGGTGGTTGCTAACGTTCAGGCTTGTACAAGCATGCATGTGTTTCTGATATTGTATTTTTTTTTTGATAAAATAAGATATTGCGTGTGTGAGTGTAACGGCTTGTACGAGGATAGATCAATCAGTGAAGACTATGTCATCATTCGGGACAAGTTCACAAAATATTAATGGTTTAAAATAAATTATACTTCCGTTCTATGTATCCGAATAGGATCGGCTGCATTCTCATATCACTGCATCATGTAATATATTAAGAAATATTTTGAATGGTCTTACTGGCAATTGAATGGCTTTAACTAAATCCGGTAATGTGCAACCAGTCGCGTTTGCGTTTGCTTCTTGTAATTTGGACAGCGAGGAAGGAGAAATTAGCTCGCTCAAATTTACTCGTGGAACTCGTATACTCGCAATAGAAAGATCAATCAATTTTTTTTAATTAATTAGAAGATAAAGTTCACCATTAATTTATTTGGATATTAAAACTAATTATAATATTAATTACTAGATGCATCCATAAAAAATAACCAATTGTTCAAATTGAAGTTTAAAATTAGCTGATTATGAGTTGAGAAACAAAAATAGCAAGAGTGCCATGTGATATACAGCAACTACAATGGTACGACAAAAAGTTACCAAGCTTCCTCCAAGTTGATCAATTATTTAGGTTACGCTCACATTCTCCAAATGTATCACATATGTATATATATAATCAACGAGCAAACTAAAGACTAAATGGAAGAAAACAAGATAGCAAGTTTAGATGAGAGAAAACAGAGAGGATGTGAAAGCTGTTCAAACTTGATATTCAGCCAAAATACACACATAGGACCACACAGCTACACTACTGTCCCTTTTAACCTGATCATAACAAACAACCTGGGACAAGGTCATAAATGCCCTTTGCCCTGATTCTATCCTTGACACTAAACATACTAAAATATAAAAGACAATAAGGAAATTATACATGGTCCTAGAGAAGTGACCGCTCATGAAGTGATCATGTTTACAAAGGAACCATGTCAAAAACATTCCAAGTTATTAGTGCAATGCAGCTGCTGCTGCATATGCTTCATTACAAACTAACAAGAACTGTATCCAGAGAGAAGTAGTTGCATGCCAAGAAAAGAGTTATGTTTATAGGAAATATTATAATACTTTTAGGGGTGTATTCAATTGGGATTTTAAAAGATTTTTATGAATTTTTGTAATCTTGGTGTATTCATTCTAGATTTTAAAAAATACTTTAAAATTTTGTGGTATTCAATAAAGATTTCAAAAAGTCTTTTAAAATCTGGGTGTATTCAATTTAGATTTTAAAAAATCCTTTAAAATCTAGTGGTATTCAATATGGATTTTAAAGAATACAATAAAATCTTGTGGTATTCAAAAGTCCATGGACTTTTTTTTATTTGATAAAGTTGTGGATTTTCAGGAATTTGCTAGTGTATTTTGCATGTCTTGAAATCTAGTTAAAATCCATGAGATTTTGAAAGATTTGTCGGAAACTCAACTTTAAATCAGCAAGACTCTACGAGATTTTACACAAACTCTGCCAAAATCTACGTAAAATTAAAATAAACAAACAATCCGTTAAAATCTACAGATTTTTATCAATCCATTAAAATCTAAATTGAATACACCCCCTCTTGTAGGGTTTGTCTTCACGATAGTACTTACAGTTTTCGTAATTAAAAGATGTTTTTTTTTGGTAACCCGTTTATGTATTTAAAGAAAGATAATAAAGGAAGAGTCCATTACAGAAACTCCAACCACGTAGGGCAAGTTCACACAGCCTCAAGAGGTGCCTAACAAGTACATCAACAAACCACAAAATACAAAGTTCTTAAATCGAATAAGTAGACTAAACACTATAAGACTTCACGTTCGGCGAACATCAGCAGGGATAGTGCGAGCATCAACATGAACCTGATCAACATTAACAGCACCCAAATCACCTACAACTCCTGCAACTCCCATATCCCTGCCACCAGCAGTGTGCACTTATCCAGTCTCTCCAAGAGCATCTATAATTCTCTTAGTCGCTTTTTTACGCCAAAACCTTTGTCCACACGGCAGAGGTGGAAATTAGGAGGAACGGTATTGTGAAGCTGGTACGTACCATGCCGCCTTTGCTATGAAATGGCGGAGGAGGTGGATTTACTGTGGTGGAGATGGCGGAGGAGGCATGTGGTGGATGAGATAGTGGTGGTGCTGGGTCGTGGGTGCTAGCAAGATTGTGCATTAATGTATGCGTGATTTCTCAATCTTGCTCCTCTTTGGTATTATAACAATCAGTTGGTTGGTGCGAATCAGCAGAGTTCTATAAATATTGTTTGAGTAATCTTTTTGTTTTAAAGTCTAATTGTAAGTTATTTTACCTTGTTTCTTATAAAATTAGAACCATTTACATCCGGTAAAGATAACAAGAGAGATGAGCATCGAACTGTGCCAATAGCCAACTACGTAGCTGTTACAAACAATTGCAAGTTTTTCTTTCGATGCTATTTATAAGGAAATGCAAATTAATTAATACTAGCTTAAAATCCGTGTGATGCACGGATTGTATTTAATAGCAATAATAATGATTTAACACGTGGTACATGCATGGAATCAGCTATGGTTGGTGCAGGGCGCTCAGTTAGGGAGGGAAGTACATGCAACAACGAGGACGTATTGTTAAATTGTTCATCCGAAGGAATTTCAACAAATAGAAGCATTAGAGCTAAAATCGTATCACAATTACCCGGAACTAAAATGAATCGACTACCAAGATTGAAGTTGAGAGCATCACTCTCGAACTATCATCTTCAGATATGGAAATAAAGGATCAATTTTCGGACGAGTCATGTAAATTATGCTACTCCCATTTCTCCAAGTTAACATTTTTCTATGTAGTTTTCTTATAAAGTTTTTGTGATGCAGAGTTTGGTAGACCGAGGGGTACAGCTCCTTCCCAGGGAGGCAACGAAGTTCCAAGCACATCGAAGATGATTGGCTTAATGAGGTCAACAAAACATGAAAGACTGGACTCCACTGAAGTTACTGGCGATAGTCATAAAAAAATTAAGGTATCTCAAACTACAAAACCATAATAGATACTGCATGGAGACTATAAATCGCCTGTATTGTGATGTTCTTTTTTGCAGCTGTTATGCTAATGCAGTGTTGCAATGTCTGACCTATACGAAGCCTCTGACCATATTTTTTCTCCGTCAGAACACATTCAAGAACTTGTAATCTCACTTTTCATATGCAATTTTGTTAATTATGACTATATTCTTGAGAACATATTGTAACCTATTGTATATTATTTAATACTAGCTTATAACCCGTGCCAAGCACGGGCCGAACATGAGTCGACATTAAAATATTAGTATTAATAAATTATTAATAAATTTTATTTAAAAATGTAGTTCTCGAGAATTGAATGATAAAAATATATAATAAATAAATAACTATTTAATTAAGTAGTTATAGACAATCGAACTGTGCATAAATCTAAAGAAATTAAAGTAAATAAATAAATCTTGTATGATTACGTAGTTGCAAAGAATCTAACGCTCGAAGAAACTATTGAATTTAAAGTAAATAAATAAATCTTGTATAATTACGTAGTTGGAAAGAATCGAACCCCGGATGAAGCTAAAGAAAATTAAAGTAAATAAATAAGTTGCAAAGATTCTAACACTCGATGAAACTATTGAATTTAAATTAAATAAATAAATTTTGTATAATTACGTAGTTGTAAGGAATCAAACCTTGGATGAAGCTAAAGAATTTAAAATAAATAAATCTTGTATAATTATGTAGTTGCGAGGAATCGAACCTGGGTTAAGTGATAACCAAATTTGGTACTTTGGTACTTTAGTACCGCGCGCCATTTTCACATTGTTTTGCTTATTAATAAAGAGTATATTGAATTTAAAGTAAATAAATAAATCTTGTATAATTACGTAGTTGTAAGGAATCGAACCTGGATGAAGCTAAAGAATTTAAAGTAAATAAATCTTGTATAATTATGTAGTTGCGAGGAATCGAACCCGGGTTAAGTGATAACCAAATTTGGTACTTTGTTACTTTGGTAATCAAATTTGGTACTTTGGTACTTTGGATTACGTAGTTGTAATGAATCGAACCCTGGATGAAGCTAAAGAATTTAAAGTAAATAAATCTTGTATAATTATGTAGTTGCGAGGAATCGAACCCGGATTAAGTGATAACCAAATTTGGTACTTTGGTACTTTGATACTTTGGTACCGCGCGTCATTTTCACATTGTTTTGCTTATTAATAAAGAGTATAGATAGGTGTGCTGCATATGTTCGAGCCGAGAAGAAGTTGTGCATACAGGAAGCTCCTGATATCTTGACGATAGTCTTAAAAAGATTTCAGGTATCTGTTGTCTGAGCAGCAAACTTTAAAATACTCAAATCCCTTGTTCTACACTTTGAGGTTGAGCCCTAATGATCAAGATTTTTGTCCACCAAACAAAGCAGTTTGGTAGGTTTAGCGTGTAATATAAACAGTTCACAATTTTAGGTGTCCTTGTGATGCCCTTTGACAATTTCTTTAATGGTAAGAACAATTTCATTAGGGATGTCATATTTACTTTCCGCACTTTCACTATCCAGAACATTTAAAATCGGTGCTGTGTACTTGGTCTAATTTGGGTTATAAAACATCAGTCTTTTTCCAAATTCAATTTATTGTTAAAATTTTTAAGAGTAATGCTTGGAAATCAAAAAATATCTCTAAAAAATTGTTCAAAATGACGTGACTTTTGTGGATATATATATATATATATATATATATATATTACGAGTCTCATATATTTATTAGGAAAGTTATCGATTAAACAAAGACATGTGAGCATTTCGGAGAATGGACACGTAAGCATTACCCAGAATTTTTGGATCAATTTTTTTTAATATTTCTAGCGCTTTTCAGTTTTTAAACTCGCATACTACATAATTAGATACAACTATTATCCACAAGAGAGAGTAGCATTAGGTGTACAATTGCCTCTTGTAATGCTATACTCTTAAAACTATAATTTGCATTACTAGATTCATATTCAGTTAAATTTTTCGCATTTCGTTAATATTGAAGATTTTTGTTCAATTTTCATATCCATTTCTTTGGATACGATATTAGCTAAAATAGACATAGCTTACTGGACCTGGATTCGAAATTTTGTAATGGTGGAAATGAGTCCAGTCAATTGAGGTGTCATTTGAATTATGGATACTAGCTTATAACCCGTGCCAAACACGAGCATGAGTCGATATTAAAATATTAGTATTAATAAATTATTAATAAATATTATTTAAAAATGTATTTCTCGAGAATTGAATGATAAAAATATATAATAAATAAATAACTATTTAATTATGTAGTTATAGACAATGGAACTGTACATAAAGCTAAAGAAATTAAAGTAAATAAATAAATCTTATATGATTACGTAGCTACAAAGAATCGAAACTATTGAATTTAAAGTAAATAAATAAATCTTGTATAATTACGTAGTTGTAAGGAATCGAACCCTGGATGCAGCTAAAGAATTTAAAGTAAATAAATTTTGTATAATTATGTAGTTGCGAGGAATCGAACCCTGGTTAAGTGATAACTAAATTTGGTACTTTGGTACTTTAGTACCGGACGTCATTTTCACATTGTTTTGCTTATTAATAAATAGTATAGATTTATCCCAGTTAACAGAAACCGGATAACTTTCCTTAATTTGAAATTACATTATGATTTTTTTATTCCGTATAATCTCATGATTTAAACAGTTGACGAGTCTTGTTAAACTTAAGGAGCCCTTGTTGAAATATATCGAATTCGAACTACAAAATCAAAGTCAAATAAAAGTTTAGAATTTGGATAATATGAAACCAGTATCGATGGAAAAGAATGTCATGCAGGACTACCATTCCAATACTTTCTAACAAAATTTTCTCTACATTTCCGTAAGAACAAACTTGCATCCGCAAAGCTCAATTACGTCTCCTAACAACTGTTAGAATAAATAGTTGAACAGACTAATTACAACTATCAAATTCATTCATTTCGTTTTCGTAAAAGTTGCTGAAATAGTAGAGCGATTTAGGTGAATACGTGGCTGTTTCTAGGGGTTTATACCGAATTGTGGCATAACAGCACGCATATATTTACGTTTTGATCGACCATTGTATCCTCCCTTCGCCATCTTCTGTTGGGTGGTATCTTATTTCGGCAAACGATCAGGAGGTTCAACCCACATGGAACATTCTGGAGAATAATCTAGACCACTCTAGTTTTTAAGTCCTGATGAAGAAGATAACAATATCTCACCATTCTCAAAAGAAAAAACATCGCAGATCCCACGTCTTTGGGTATAGGTATATATCTTGTTGGGTGGCACTCCATAATAATTTATGGCATCCAGCACATAAGCAGAATACCTGCTAAGGAACAAAGAACGATCACCTATGTTTTTCAGAGGAATCCAAAGTTTCTGGGACCAATCATAGCTTGTAAGAAAATGTTTGCCAACTTTCAAGTCATAATACATAAGCATAAGCTCCCCATCTAACCCAAAGAATTTACCAGTGCCCCCATTAAAACAAAGTGGAGTTAAAAAAGTGTCAGATTTCAATTCCCCGGAAGCAATGTCATAAGATGCGAGTCGTTGCTTGTAACAGAGAAAATAGAAAACTCCTCGAATGAACACAACATCCTGAACGCACGGATGACCGAAAGGTTCTGGAGAATGAAATTCAGTAGTAGTCCATTGTGGATCACCCTGGCGAAAAATACCAATAGACCAATGGTGACCATTAGCAACATGGAGAGCTAAAAAGACACAATCTGGAGAAGCAGGGCAGGTGGAAGCAGCTTTGATGACTTTAAATTTAGATTCAATAACGCCTTGGGGATGGTTAAATTGAGGGAGTGTAATGGCTCTATGAGTTGGAATGGAGACTACTACAAAATGGGTGCTAGTATCAACAATGTTAGACATAGAAAGAAACAAACATCCCTGCAGATAATGAATTGATACAGGGAATTGAAGATGAGATGTGTCGAAAAACTGATTCAAATCAATAAGTCCAGATATAATTGGTTGGTCCAGATTTAGGGGCTCATACAATTTGTATTTGCATGAGACCTTGTTCACATCCTCCACTTGAAGAAGAAGCAATTCATCAGCAGCTCTTTTTTCATGCTGAGCCGCCAGCCAGCTCTTGCAAACACCACTGAATCGAGCATGATCCCTATGGTAAAGCTTCTTTTTAATTTCTCCGACCAAATCCAATGGAAGCTCTGACCATGGAACACTCTTTAATTTGGTTGAACACTTCTTCATCCATTTACTTTGAGTTTTGTGAATTTTTTTCTTCTGCTCTTTATCTTTTGTGCACCTCTTCATCTCTTATACTCTCCTGTCTTTTTTCATTGATTTTATGTCTGTATTTATATAGATTACAAAAAATCTCACTTATATTAGGATTCAGAACTAAATTTGAATTCGGATATAATAATAAGGTTTAAATTAACTCACAAAATCCAAATTACAATCATAATTAGATTTAAATTTTCTTTACGGGATAGTAATACATATTTACGCATCCAAATAGACGTGCAATAGTAATTTGTGACAAGGATGAAGAAGAGGTGCGTTTCCCATGAAAAATATAAAATAAACAATATTCTTCCTTTGTCTCTCTCATTTTTTTACATTTTTCTTTTTGGTATGTACCTCTCATTTCTTTACATGCTAAAAATAATAAAATTTTATAATATAAAATTCATTCACATTCACTACTTTCTTCCACTATACCCAATTTATACATTAAAGCTACAGTGAAATCAAGATAATTTTATCAAATTTAAAAATTCAAGATAATTTAAATGGTTATTTTATCAGAGTTCTCCTTATATAAAATGAATGTATGTAAATTCATGTATTGTTAATAAAATAACAATACATTTGTAATATAATATTGGTCACAAATGTACGAATATACTTTAAATACGTCATACAATTTCTTAATTTTAATTTCGTGTATAAGATGTATGTAAAGTAATATAATTTTAATGAAATAAAAGTATATTTATAAAATATAAAATTGGTCATTCAGGTAAGACTATACAGTGAACACATTATAAAATTTCTTTATTTTATGTAAAAGTCAATCTTGAAGTTGTCTTACTCTTTCCTTCATATGTACATATATGTACACTTTTAAACTCAATTGTATATGTTTAGTCTAGTATTAATTATAAAATATCTAAGATTATAGTTTAAAAATTACACAAATTGAAAATTTTTATATATGTAATTTAGAATGTGTTAAAATCGGATCGGAAAATCAATTTTTATAGAAATCGATCTAGAAATCATATAATTTGGATTAACTGGGCACAAATTGGTTTAATCGATCCAAAATTGGCTTACGAACCGATTAAAATGAACAAAATATACCCATCCCCTTTTTCAACCAACCAAGACGACAAAGAAAACCCGATACTTAATTGGGTCTAAAAAAATTTCAAACCGATTTTAATGGTTGCATATCAGTTTTATATATTTCAGCCGACCTAACCCAACTCTATTTAAATTAAAAATTTGTTCGATAATTTATATATATATATATATATATTATATGTAATTGTACATTATATAATACAATATATCATCTTATTTATAGATGTGTACATAACTAAAATTATTATGTTAATAAAAACAAATATTAGCACTAAAATCGTATGTATACGTATTTTAGCTTTACTTGAATTTTTAAAATGAGGACATTGTGTAATATTTATTTTTTATAAAAATTATTTAACACATTCAAACCAACCCACCCCGGCACAAACTTAAGGATGATAAGTACGGTTTGACCATGAATTAATTTTTTGTGAGTTGTATTAAAAAATTTCAAACTTATTTAATTAGATTGGGTTGCAAAAATGCTTCCAACCCACGACAACCTAACCCATCAACACCCCTAACTATGATTCCCATTTTTTATAGTTCTAAAATATAAAAGTTAATTATAATATGTTACTTATTTTAGATCAAATTTTGATTATAGATTTATCAATACTTGAATAATTCGTATAAAGCTAATAAGTGACATAGTATTGTATAAAAATATAAATCGTATAACAATTAACATTTAATCAAAAACATTAAGGGTGAAATAATAAAATTTGTAAAGAAGTACATAATTATATATTAAAACTACGAAAACTTAAAAAAATGGAGCTATATAATAATATAAACTAACATTTTTTTATTAAAAAATGAATAAGCATGTTGTATAAATAATATAAAACAACATATTATTTACTCAAAAGTTGAAATAATAAAAAATAATATGATGAGCGAATATACTTTATCTAATAATAATTTTAAAATAAACTCAAAACTCAATGTAGGACACTCGATTATGACATGAAACTGTTACGAGGAGGCCAACATTTCGATTCTCGATGTTTACACACAAATTTGACATTTTCTATCTTCAGTAATAAATGGGTGACATGTTTGTAATATCTAAAAGTACATAGATTTTTTTAATATATAAAAGGTGATTTTTTAAAAAATTAGTTATATATGTAAAATTATACATTTAAATTGTCCTGCTCTTTTTTTTCATGTATATATATATTTTTTCGTATTTATATAATTTTAAATTCAACTATCTATTTTAAGTCTATTATTCATTACACACATTATCTAACAGCCTAGTTTAGAAATTAAGTAAATTGAAACATATTTTATATTATGATGTAGAATTATTTTTTAACTCAACTTTAAATTTATATATCTAAACATTATATGATGCAATTATATCCATACGTAAATGAAATATTTATCTTTCTTAAAATATTATCCTATTATTATCCAATAATCTAATATATACATATAGACGAATTTTAACAAATTCATATTTTCCCAATTTAAATTTGGTTACATTTATGAATAATTTAGAATTTCTTTTTTATTAGAAATATAAACCAACAATATATTTAATCAAAAAGTAAAGTAAAAAAGAGAAAATATGATTATAAGAGAACCTGTAGCTTATCTAATAAGATTTTTAAAGTTAACTCAAAAATTGATGTAGCACAATGGTTATGATACTTTATATAATTTTTGCATAAACTATAGAGGGGTAAAGCTGTAATTTCACAGTCATTTTATTGGCATATTTTGCTCACTTTTAATATATAGAAGAAGATAGACAAAATATGGACTTTAATATTGCAAGTAGTCCCTCAGTCCAATTGAATTGTTAACAATTTCTATTTTAGAATGTTCTATCTAATTATTAATATTTTAAAATTGTTCAAAAATTGTAAATTTTTAATACTTAAAAATTTTAAATGAGCGGACTATTTTCCACTAATTCCTATTGTCTTTCTAATTTATCACTTAAATATTAACGAGTTCTGTTACTTTACTCATTTTTCCTACACTTTTCACTATTTTATTCTCATTTTTTAATTTTCATGTTCAATCCAAATATTAACAATTGAATAGGAGAAAAGTAGTAATAGTTTTCGTAAAATGTAGGTACGGACAAAATGCACGACATGGTTACCATATAAATTACAATATAAAATTTCAATGACCACGAATATAAATAATTATTTTTTTATCTATAATAATATAATGGACAATACTACTTACCCCGAATTAGATTTTAAATATGTTTTCGAATGACACATGACGTATTTTTATTTGTGGGATTCATGACGTATTTTTATTTGTGGGATTCATGTGTATACACACGATGGGACCACTCATTTATGAGAGAAGTGCCAATAATATTTTGATTCATCATTCGGAAATGGTTTCGGGAACAATTTTGGGAACTCCAACATTTTTCAAATATAATACTATTTACCACCTTCTCATAATGCAAATTCTCCGTGTATTAAGGAGAAGCTAAACATGAATTACCGCTTTTAGGCTCCATGCTCCATTAAGATATACTGTAAAACCTTGATAAATAAATATTGATAAATTAATAATATGTTTGTTCCCGACTTAGGCCAATATGATAAATTCTCTGAATCATATTTGGTGTATATGTGTTGGAATTTACATACATAGATATTGTTTTTGATACATGAACCAATTAATTAGAAGAGCTAATATGTGCACACTTATGTGCACATCCTTCAAAATCTAAAAATAATTCTATAAAAAAAGTAATCTAAAAAATAGTTTTGAGTTAAATATGTGCATGAGAATATTTTTGTCTAAATATTAACAAAGGGTGTGTACTTATAAATCAAGGACATATATCAAACTTTTATCAGTACATATTTAAATTATTGTGATTGCTTGTACAATATATTGACTAATAAATTATTTGATATAAAATGTTATATAAAATAATAAATATTGATAAAATAATAAAGTATTAATTAATCGATAAATTAATAATCTCGTTAAAATGATAACTTTTCTGAGAACAAAGTTATAAATTTATAGAGGTTTTACCGTATTCAAATAAATAAACCCAATATTGTGGTAGTTTAAAAGAATTTGCACCTATTTTCAACTTGATCAAACATGAAATTAAGAATTATACTAAAAATATACTCAAGATATTTAGAAAAAGAATGATACCTAAAGTTTTGAGTGTTGGTAGATGCTCGTACAAAGTTTAATTAGATTACAAATTCAGAGGTATAAAATAGATTGAGATTATTATCCTGATTCAATAACTAAGTGATTATAATCGGGTAAAATGACTGATTTAATTGTGACACTAATGGGTATAATAATAATATAATATATTTGGTGCAATAATAATATTATAATATATGTTATATTAATATTATTTTGTGGTATAAAGTTAGTATCTTGATTCAACAACTCAGTGATTATAACTGGGTATGGTGGGTGATCTAATTGTGATGCTGATGGGTATAATAATATAATATAATTTAATACAATAATAATATTATAATATATTTTAGATTTATATATATATTTTAACAACATAGAATTTTATGCGAGGTTGGATTGGATTTTTAGGTGAGATAGATTTTTTACGTGAGGTAGGATTTTAGCCACAAATAATATTGATATGGGCTGAAAAATAATCCTAGAAGTGCAATTAATTACGTATTAATTAGACCCGGATTGGTCTAAGAACACGGCCCAATAAGCGAGGCCCGAAACCCTAATTATTTATTAATTTCGTAATTAATAAATAGGAAAAATATACAGCTCAGGAAAGGAGTCCAAAATATGGTAAATTCATCAAAGAAGGATCCAGAATCCCAATTAAAAGAAATAATAAGTCATAGTCCTTATCAACAAGGAAAAGACTTGTCCACCAAGAAATATAATATTTATCCATTATCAAAAAGGAGACTTATTCGCTAAGTCTCCTAAACTTACTCTAAATACGAGGCTCCAGACGCCTATATAAAGACCCTGCTCCTTCATAATAGAACTACGTTTTGGACACAACTTCATACGTCATCTACAACGTATTAGACTTCATCCTCGAATAAGGACATACAAGTCACTACGTCCTTGGTGTGCCCATGCCGCCATAGCCCCGAGGGCAACACCAAGAACTACATTTTCTGACTTAATTCTCAGCATTGATTGAGATACGTAGGCATCTTGTGAGGACCGATTTAGTCACGAAACACAAAAGCAGCCATTAAAGCTCGAAGCTCTCTAAAACCTAGCAATTAATTTACAAGCACAGTTTTTAATCCATAACAAATATTGACATATGTATATCAGTCATTTGACAAAGCATGAAAGTAACCTTTCATTACGTAGATTCGTTAATATTAATAATTTATTTAGCTTCTATCTAAAAAGACGAAAAAGTTAAAAAAATAATAAAATTATTTGCATAAGATAAAAAAGTAAAAAATAATAATAATATTGTTATAAGATCCATGAAAGTAGAGCATTGAACAAAACAAAACAAATTTAAAAATAACATAAAATTGCACTACGTGACTTTAGAGTATAATAATTATACTACATGAAATAGGAGTTTAGAGTATAATATATTATATTTTATATTAGATAATTATATTTTTTAGAAAAATGAAATTGAAAAGAAAAACAAATTAGGGGTGAAACCAAAAAAGAGTGGAACCAAAAAAGAATGCGAACCAAATTTGGTACAATGTTGAAAGGGGATTCACTTATTAATAAAGGTTATAGATATAGATTTTTAGAAATATAAAATTGAAAAGAAAAATAAATTAGTAGTGAAACCAAAAGAAGGGTGCAACCAAAAAAGAGTGCTGGTATAATAATTCTAATACATGAAATATGAGTTTAGAGTATAATATATTCTATTTTAGATTAGATAATTATGATTTTTAGAAAAATAAAATTGAAAAGAAAAACAAATTAGGTGTGGAACCAAAAAAAAGGGCGGAACCAAAAAAGAGTGCGAACCAAATTTGGTACAATGTTGATATGGTCAAAAAAGTAATTATAGCAATATAATTGACGGTCCAATGAAAAGGCTCAATATTTAATGCCCACATCCCTAATTATTCATTAATTTCGTAATTAATGAATATGGAAAATATACAGCTCATAAAAAGAGTCCAAAATATGGTAAATTCATCAAAGAAGGATCCTGAATCCCAATTAAAGGCAATTAATGAGTCATAGCCTTTATCAACAAGGAAACGAATTCTCCAACAATAAATACAATGTTTATCCAATATCAAAAAGGAGACTTAATCGCTAAGACTCCTAAACATACCATAAATACTAGGCTCCAGACGCCTATATAAGGTCCCTGATCCTACAATCAGAACTACGTATTTGGCTTGATTCTCAACATTAATTGAGATACGTAGGCATCTTGTGAGGACCAATTTAGTCCGGAAACACGAGTGCAGCCATTAAAGCTCGAAGCTCATTAATCCTAGCATTAAATTCATAAGTACGTTTTTTAATCCATAACATTTGGCGCCGTCTGTGGGAAAACAACATTAACCATGGCAAACACGCGAAGAACAGCTCGGGATAATCAAACTCCTGAGGATCGCCCTATCACCTCTGAGGCTGATCAGCCACCGCCGACTACTGGCACTGAAGGGGCGAATATCCCACCAACACTCAAGGACCGGAAATCCAGATTTCGGTTGAATGGACGAATCCCCTGCAGATGGTCATTCATGGATCTAATCCACAAGAGACCGTCCACCAGCAACCAATCACGACCTCCCCGCTGCTCATGAGTGCACCAAGGAGCCTTCAACTCCATACTACTGATCTCCCTCAATACGCGAATCAGAATTTGGGGATGCCAAGCTATGGCGTGCCCCCTCGACCAATGGCGGGCGGTAGTGGAACTAATCAAATCTACCATGAGGCATATGTGCCCCCTTATATTCAAGGTCTGGGACCCCAAACTCGTCAGACCCCTTTCGTTCAAGATTACTCGGGCCCATACACCGAGGATGAGGGTTATACAACTGGGGAGTATGTCGCCCCAAGAAGGAGACGTTCTTCTCAGACCAATCGGGAACAATCCCAAACTACTAGGGAGAAACTTGCAGCCCATGAGGCAGAGACTGCAAGGCTCAAAAAACTCCTTGCTGAGGAGGAGGCCGCTCAATCTCGAGGCCGAACAACTGAAGGGATCCCAATAATCAACTTGGATCCACCGGCAAGAAGGACCAAGAGGGCCGAAGCCCCAAGGGGTGATCCTAGTATTCTGTTGCCCCTAGGAGATCCTGATGATCCTACACCACCGTTTACTCAAGACATCATAAAAACGGCTATATCCAGAAAGTTTAAGATGCCTTCGATCAAAGCCTATGATGGAACGGGAGATCCCGCAAATCATGTAAGGACCTTCTCCAATGCATTGCTGTTGCAGCCAACCAACGATGCGGTCAAGTGTAGGGCGTTTCCACAAACCTTGGCAGGCATGGCCCAACGTTGGTATAGCCGTCTACCTCCCAACTCTATTGGGTCATTCAAGGAACTAAGCAAGGCTTTCATCAATCAGTTCATTAGTGGAAGGGAGCATGAGAAAAGTTCTGCATCACTCATGGCAATCCGGCAAGGGCAGAATGAGGCCCTAAGGGACTACATCAATCGATTCACTCGAGAGGCTTTAAAAGTCCCGGACTTAGAGGACAGAGTGGCTATGATAGCCCTGCAACAAGGAACCACTGATGACCACTTCAAACGGTCGTTAGCTAAACATCCCCCCGAGAGCATGATGAAGCTCCAAGATAGAGCCGTAAAGTATATCAAGGCTGAAGAAAGCATGAGAAAGTATGAACCCACTACTGGCGGTAGTGGAAACTCAAAGAAAAGAAAAGAAACTCAGGAGTACGACGTCAAGGAAAAGCTCCCCAGAACATCAAAGAACTCCGATTCTCCCCCCAAGAGAAACAATTTTGGGCCAAAATTCACAGAATATGCAAGATTGAATACTCCCAGGAGTCAAATTCTGATGGAGATAGCCAATGAAGAAGATATCAAATGGACAAAGCCAATGAGGGCTGATTTGTCCAAACGGAACCAAAATCAGTTTTGTCGGTTCCACAAAGAAGTTGGTCATGACACCGATGATTGTAGACAATTGAAAGATGAGATTGAGTTTCTGATACGAAGAGGAAAACTCAGCAAGTTCACTAAGGATGGAAGCCAAGGGAGCCAAAGGGGGAACTATGAAAGGAAGGATTATGATAGAAGGGACCACGATCAAGATCGGAATCCCAAGCCCCGAGGGCCAGTGATCAACATGATATTCGGAGGGCCAACTGCTGCTGGGTCCTCCCGAAACTCAAGAAAGGCTTATGCCCGAGAGGTAATGACTGTGGTTGGAGAAGCACCGAAGCGTGCCAGAACAGAAGTGTCAATAGGTTTTGATGATTCAGACTTGGAAGGGGTGAAGTTCCCCCATGATGATCCTCTTGTCATAATACCTGTGATAGGCAACTCCGAAACAAAAAGAGTCTTGGTTGATAATGGAGCTTCAGTGGATATCTTGTTCCACGATGCCTTTATCAAGATGGGTTACACAGACTCTCAGTTAACACCCTCAAATATGCCTATATACGGATTCAACGGGGTGGAATCAAAAGTGGAAGGCACTATCCAACTCCCAATGACTATGGGGCAAGGGATGAATACGTCTACTCAGATGTTGAACTTCATAGTTATAAAAGCGACTTCAACCTACAATGCAATCCTGGGAAGGACTGGTCTTCATGCGTTCAAGGATGTTGCCTCATCTTATCATCTAAAAATCAAGTTCCCAACGAGGAATGGGATTGGTGAAGAACGAGGAGACCAAAAGATGGCTAGAAGTTGTTATGTAGCCGCGTTAAGGCCTGATGGAACCGGGGGGCAAGTTCTCCCAATTGAAGACATGAATATCAGCGACAACGAGGACAGAAGGGGGAAACCGGCTGAGGACTTGGTCCCAATTCCCCTAGTCCCAGGAGAACCAGAGAAGGTGACTTATATTGGGGCACTACTGCCCGAACCATTGAAGAGCAAACTCACGTCTTTTCTTCAAGAAAACAATGACGTTTTTGCTTGGACAGCGGCCGACATGCCAGGGATTGATCCCCAATTGATATCTTATAAATTGAATGTGGATCCAGAAAGGAAGACAGTGAAACAAAAGAAAAGAAATTTTGCTCCAGAGAGTCTTGAAGCCATTAAGCAAGAAGTGAATAAGCTATTGGAAGCTGGGTTCATTGAGGAAATCCAATTCCCAGAATGGTTAGCTAACCCCGTGATGGTCAAAAAAGCTAACGGGAAGTGGAGGATGTGCGTCGACTTCACCGACTTGAATGATGCATATCCTAAGGATTGTTTTCCCTTACCAAGGATTGATGCTCTAATAGATGCCACTGCTGGGCATGAGATGCTAAGTTTCATGGATGGCTTCAGTGGATATAATCAAATCAAGATGCACAAAGATGACATCGCCAAGGTATCATTCATCACTGACTTTGGTGTCTTCTGTTTCTTAGTCATGGCTTTTGGGCTTAAGAATGCAGGAGCGACCTATCAAAGGTTGGTAAACAAAATCTTTGAGCACCTAATTGGAAAAACCATGGAGGTCTACGTAGATGACATGTTAGTCAAAAGCCTCGATAAGGCCGATCACGTTAAGCACCTCCGAGAGGCATTCGAAGTGCTGAGGCACCACAAGATGATGTTGAATCCAGCTAAGTGTGCCTTTGGTGTAGGCTCGGGAAAGTTTTTAGGCTTAATGGTTTCCAAGAGAGGTATCGAGGCCAATCCCGACAAAATCAAAGCAATTCTAAACATGGAGCCACCACGGACTGTCAAAGATGTCCAGAAATTAACGGGAAGAGTGGCAGCATTGGGAAGATTCATCTCCAAGTCAGGAGAGAAGTGTTTACCCTTCTTTAAAGCACTCAAGAAAGTGAAAATTTTTGAATGGACAACTGAAAGCCAAGAGGCCTTTGAGGCCCTGAAGAAATACATGGCTGAGCCACCACTATTGGCCAAACCAAAACCAGGAGAGGTTCTTTATCTATACTTGGCAGTATCCAACACTGCCCTGGGAGCTGTTTTGGTAAAAGAAGAGTTAAAGGTTCAGAAACCCATCTACTACGTGAGCAAGATCCTACACGGAGCAGAAACAAACTACTCTACCATAGAGAAGTTTGCCTTAGCCTTGATAATGGCCTTAAGAAAGCTACGCCCGTACTTTCAGGCTCACAAGATAGAGGTCTTGACTGATCAACCTCTAAGAAACATCTTGCATAGCCCTCAAGTTAATGAAAGATTGATCAAATGGGCCATTGAATTGGGCGAATTCGACATCAAGTATAAGCCTCGAATGGCCATAAAAGCTCAAGCACTTGCTGACTTCATGGTTTAATGCACCATTGACAACCAAGAAGTCGGGGGGCAGGAAGTGATAGTGGAAGATAAGAAAGATGAGGAAACGAACTTTAAATAATATTGGGTGCTCTATTTTGATGGAGCATCAAAAACAAAATCAAGTGGAGCTGGTTTGGT